>VXAK01009196.1:37669-70165 GCA_013399435.1 Arenaria interpres
CCTTCCCCAGTTTAGTTGAAACCCGTGCTGTGTACATATGCGTGTCCGTAAGATGCAACGTGGTGGAGGGCACACTGGGACTTTTTGCATCAAGCGTTTGTCAAGAGCTAGAAGCCAAAAAAGACAAGAAAATAAAATTAAAAGGAAAAGAAGCCATGCCGGATGGACAGCAATGTTTCCATATTTACTTTGTTTACAGTGCTTTGTAAATAGGTTCCAGTGAGTCTGTCTTTAGATGGCTGTTGTGTCAGCTGCCTTCCAGTTTATCTTTGTCATGTAGGTTTATTTACTGTTACTACTTATGCAAGTTCGACTTTTCTAACATGTTTTTATTTTGAACAGTTTTTTAATTGACATTTTCAACAAATAAAGAAGGATAAAAATCGCTTCTGAGCTCTCGGCGCTGCTTCCTTTGTTTCTGCCCCAAAACCAAAGCCAGTGCTTGCCATGAGCAATCCCTGATTTGCTCAAAATCCTCGTGGCTGCGTCATCCCCCCTCCCATTTACTGGGCACTGGCGGGGATACTGGTGCCAATGGTGATGCTGGCCCCTGGGCTGTTACTCCCACCATCACCTGGCCCTGCAGCAGGGAAGGGCGCCTGGTCCTAACGAGAGGAGATGCATTTCCATCCCTCAGACCCTGCTTGCGAAGGAGGATGCTTCATGGAGAACTCACTGCTCCTCGCTGCACCGGCGGCTTGCTGTAGATGAGTGACTTCCTGCCTGTTTTTTATTTTATTTCATTTTTTTTTTTAAGTTAGCATGTGTTTTTTTTTCTCCTGGAGATTAGGTGTGGTGACAGGATTTCCTTTGGTCTACCACTTGGACAAGACCTCTCCTGCACGCTGGTATTTTTAACTCTTTGGTAGCGACACGCCACGCTCAACCCGCAGCCGGAGCGGGCGGACCAAGGGCAGGAGTGCCGGATCCTGCTCTCCCTCCCCAAACGCAGCGGCCGAAGCAGGAAAAAGCCCAAGTGAAAAGGAAACGCTGTCCTTGGGCACATCACAGAAAAACGCTGGAGTCTGCAAAGGGTCCTGCTTGAGCCCCGGTGGCGCTTTGGGGAATTATTGCAGAGGCAGAGCAGGGCCGCATCCAGACCTGAGCGCCCCAGAGCCCGCACCGGGAAGAAAAGCAAGGAGGAGGCATCCCCCAGGCTCATTTTGGAAGGAGCATCTCCTCTCCCAGGTCCCCAGATCCAGACCAGAGACCCTTCATCCTGTTCTCCTGCTGAATACGGGGTCCCTTTGGCCCCTTCTCTTCCACCAACTCCCAAACAGCCCCTTGCATGACCCAACTCCAACAAAGGCAGAGCCAACATCCTCCAAGCAATGGGGTTTGGCTCCAAATGACCATGGCTGTGATAAAAACAGAAAAAAAATAAATCCCAATGAGATCTTAAATCTGTGCAGCCCAAACCTCAGCCATGGCTGGAGATGCTCTGGAGGGCCTCATTCTTGATGGTCTGCTCCCACTGACCATCCCAGTGTGGCACCACTCCAGGGAACAAGTGCCCCCGAGCCCAAACCAAAATGGCGGGGGGAGAAGTCTCCCTCACCCCCAGGCAGGGCTGAATGCAATGGGTTTGGCCTCCTAGAAGAGATGGAGACCCTGCCAATGAGGACCCTGCCCCGAGCAGGGGAAAGGGCTGTCACCAAGTAAGGGGTGCCGAGGTAAGGCTGGCACCCAGGCACCCAGTGCCTGGCTGGGAAGGGATATAAAACCCCCCAAAAGGACCACAAAGTAGTGCACAGAGATGCCGGGACAGGCTTTTCACCCAAGTGGCCACCATGCAGAGCCATGTAGAACGCGGACAGCCACCCTCCAGCTCCTGCTGCCTGGCAGCCCTGAGCTCAGCAGCATCAGCTGGAGAGACCCCACTTTGAAAGTGGCATCCCAACAACCAAACCAACCCAAAATCTGATTTCTTATACAAAACTAAAAAAAAAAATTACATTTCCCAGCGAGCTCAGTGTGTCTCGAGCTGTGCAAACACCTCTCCCAGCAGATGACCATGCTGCTGCTTCCTCCTGCTGCAGCTCATCCAGGACTTCCCCGTGCTGGTGTGCCCCGTGTATTCATCACCCTCTCATCCCCTTCTCCATTCTTTACTCAGAAAGAAGAATGAAAATCAGTTCAGAAACCCTAAAATCCACAGCCCAAGGAGTGACAGAGAGGCCCCGCATCACGGGAAAAATCAATGTATTGACGACCTTCAAACTTTCCATGGGGAGAGGAAACCTGCGCCTGCTGCGGCATGGGGCAGGGGCCGGGGAGGAGAACAAAGCTGCTCGGGAGAAGGCCACAGCTGGATGGTGGCAATCACATCTCCTCCCCTCCCACGCGCTGCCTCACATCTCAATCCCACGGGCTATTTTTGGCAAGTGAAGAAAGAGAGGCAAGAAATAAAAGCCCTGGGAAAGGCAGTGGCGCGGGCAGGGGGGGGTGGCAGCTGGCATCTGCTGCTCTTGCTGCAGAAGTTATTGAGGTTTTATGCCTTCTTGCTTGTTTGTTTGTTTGTTTGTTTTCTTTTCCCCTCTGTAATTGTTCGCCCCCCTCTCTTCCCCCCGAGCCATGCATGAAAATCTATTTCTCCATGCGATTTGCAGCTCCGTGGATCCTCTCGCAGAGGTTTGGGCTGGGGATCGCAGCCTGACCCAAAACCCTCCTGTGGGTGCTCCTGGCCCCCAAAACTGAGGGGCTACAGGGGGGTTTTCAAGGCTGTCCCCTCGCCCGTGACAGACCGCGTGTCTGCTCCTGAAGGTTTTGGGCACCTGGCAATGGCCATGCGCATGCTCCTTGCAGCTCTCCCCCATCTGCTCCCTTCCAGCCAGCTTTTTCCCCTTTCCCAGTCCATACCAGTTTGCAGGGTCTCTGGTCTCTCCTGTGGCTCCCACCTGTGCTCCCACTGTGGCCGGGCACCTCCACTTCCCTACAGAGGCTTGGGGCTCTCCAGCTCCCCCATTCTGTCTCCATCAGCCCGGCCCGTGGGGGTTGGCTGAGTTTTGGCAGTAGTGGGGACGTGGTGGGACCCGGGAGGTGGCCACCTGGCCCCTGCCACCCCACACATGGTGGCCACAGGATCCCACCTTGTGCAGCATTCATCCCTCCACTCCAAAGTGGAGGCATCCCTGTAGGCTCCATCACCTGGGAGGCAGGACTAGTTCTTTTTCAGCCAGGTGTCCCAAATTCCCTTAAATTAGCTGTGGCAGGGGCTCCAGCCCCAGTGCCTTCCCAGGGCAAGGGGATCCCTGCTCCCTCTTCTAGCCAAAATGCCCCCAGCGCTGCCTGGCCCTGCCATCCCAACCTACCCCAAAGAGTGAGGTGGGATGGCTGCCCCAGGAGGCTTTTGGGACTGCCCCCGATGAAGTTACGCAATTTTGGAGAACAGCCAACAAATGCGTATTAAATTACAGTAAAACCAGACTGGCTCTGAGGTCTCCTCTACTGTCTGTGGGAGGGGGCGATGCCGGGCACCGAGCAGGGCAATGAGCTGTGAAAAGACCACTGTCCCGACAGCGGTGGCACTCAGGCACTGTGTTAGGACCAGACCTGCAGCCTTCAGTCAAACAAAGCCTAAGGAAAGCCCAAATGTGAAAGCTCTTCTACTTGCAAACCTATTGGCTTCCAGGAGTATTGCCAAACCTTCGCAATCCAGCAAGTGTGACCTCTATAACCAAGTGCTTCAGGCTTGTCATCTTTGGCATCTTTAGATGTGTTTTTTTTTTAAAACCGCAACATAGAAGTATATCATGACAGGATGGTTTGGGTTGGATCATCTCAGTCCAACCCCCTGCCCTGGGCAGGGACACCTCCCACCAGACCAGGTTGCTCCAAGCCCCCTCCAACCTGGCCTTGAACCCCTCCAGGGATGGGGCAGCCGCAGCTTCTCTGGGCAACCTGGGCCAGGCTCTCACCACCCTCAGAGTGAAAATTTCTTCCTTCTTCATCTAAATCTCTCCTCTTTCAGTGTAAAACCATTCCCCCTCGTCCTATCGCTTCCTTCCCTGATCAAGAGTCCCTCCCCATCTCTCCTGGAGCCTCTTTAGGGACTGGAAGGGGCTCTAAGGTCTCCTTGGAGCTTTCCCTTCTTCAGGCTGAACAACCCCCGCTCTCTCAGCCTGTCCTCGCAGGACAGGAAAGGTGCTGCTGTTGACATGTCCTCACTGAGGACAGCCAGAAGATGCTCTGAACACACATCTTGAAGGCCTTGGAAAGAAGCAGTTGGTCCCACCACCCCTGTACTTTCTTCATCCTCCTCCCAGTGGAGAATGAGTCTCAGAAGAGGAGACAGGTCCAAATTTGACAGTGGTGGCCAATGCCCCTTCCACAGGCTAGTAAAAGAGTCCACAGGCAGAGTGTCCTCTACCTGCAGAGGTGGGAGGAGGACAGCCTTGCAAATAGGTTTGGTTTGTCAAGAACAGAGCACTGCCAGCATCTTACCAGAGCTCTGGGCTGAAATCGGTGACCATCCCTCTGATGCTGGTCGGTGAACACGGCCAAAGCAGTGTCACCCTAAGGAAGAAGGCTGGTTGAGTTTCATAGCTAGAGCGAGGCACGGGTGGAAAAAAGGGGTTCTCAAGATAAGGGAGACAGTTAGGGTGGCAACAATGCATCACCAGCAGCTGCCATCTAAGGACAGTACTTGGTTGATTGATTCCTTTAGAGGAGACGTTCCTAAGCCGTTTAATGTTTTTCCGTTGGTGTTTTGTAAGCAGATTGGTACAGGAGATATGTATGAGCCTAGCTTGGCTGGAGCACCCTGAGCCATCCTACATTCTTAGGAAAGAAATGTTGATGGTAGAGTTTGCTAAACAAAGCTCTTGTGACATAACGGGGACATCCACCCTGCCGGGTGCGTGGGGCACGGTGGACCCAGCCACACAACACCAGCACGTAGCAAACCGTTGGCAACGCAAGAAAAAAGCAAAGTGCAAACAACAACAGCTTCATACTTTGTTCCATTCGTGTTCTCGGGGCCCCTTGGCCCACATTAATAAATAACAAAATATACAAATTAAGAAACAAGAAAACCAAAGAGGCAGAGGAACATAAATACGGGAAACAGGGAAAGCCGCTTTGCTCAACAAAGTGGGGCTGGACCCCCAGCTCGGGGCAGCCCCCTCCTCACTACAGCTTGAAGATGCCAAAATAGGTGCTGCCGTGGTTGTAGTTCACTTGCGTTGAGTCTGTCACGTTGACAAAGACCATGTCGCCTTCCCGGAGCTTGAAGACACCTCCCTCACGGATAGACTGAAGGTTGCAGATAGATGTGGAGGTGCTGTATGTGTCTAGTCCCCTCATCAAGAGCCGGTCCTCCTCCATGGGGAGATACAAATAAATATAGAGGGTGAAGGGTGCTGAAGTCGCTGCCTTAGTGCAGAAGCTGACTTGTGAGTAGATGTAGTAGAGCCCTGCTTCCTTCACCTTCAGTTTCCCGTCCTGGTAGGATATCGATTTGTTGTTCATGGGGCCATACATCGTCGTCTTCCACTCTAGCACTGTAGGGGGAAAGCATGGCAGGTGAGCTGGGAGAAGGAGATTTTGGTAGGCTGATTTTGTGGGGACACCCCATAGACGCTTGACATCACAGCCTCTGTCTGCTGCAGGGTGTGGGGGTGGGTCCTGCCCACCCCAGGACACATCCCCAGCCCAACAGGGTCCCCATCCCTGAGACCAGGACATGTTTAACTCCAGTTTCTGGTCACTGGCCTTGCCACTGTTGAGTGGATTATGAGAGCAGAGGAGCATTTTACTTCCTTCATCCAACCCAGTGGAAATGCTTAGGGGGAATATTGCACACAGTTGCCACCACGGGCCAAACACCCCCATAGTCACCCCTGTAGGGTTGCTATCTCCATGGCTTTTGGTAGCACAGCCTCTGAGCTCTCAGAGCACTGCCAAAACACAATGCAGCTCCTGTCTTCAGAGGTACCCATCCCAGGGCACATAGCTTTTCTGAACTGGGTGCTTCCAAAGTCCACCTGGCCTCTGAGAAGGCAAGACTTTGCCAAGGCAAATAAACATCCCACACTTTTGGTCCCTGGCAGGGTGCAGAGCTGGAAGGGTTCTGGGTGGCAAGTTCTGCCTCCCACCGCCGGGACCACTGCCCACGCAGACCTGCTTCTGGCATGGCTTTTGGGGCACTATCAGTGTCATCAGAGCAGCTTGTAAACATGCACTCCCGCTGGAGCCGGTAAAGATAAGCCAATACAGAGACCAGAAATCCATGGCCATGGGGGCTGAACTCAGCTACGACCTCCGGGGGGGATTTTGGACCTTCCCGAGACACCTGTGAGATCATCAGGGGTGAGCAACCCAGCTCCATGGGGAATAACGGGTTTGACCCTCCCAGCCCAGAGCTCCAGTCCCCCAGCGGGGTGGCGCGGGTGGTCCTGGTGGAGCCATGCAGCCCGTGGTCCATCCCCAAGCATCCCATGGGGAGGGTTCCTCTGCTCTCGACCGCCGAGGTGCAGAGCTGAGTTCCAGGCAGCTTGCTGCTCTCGGCGCGATTTCAGCCTCCTTTATAGGCTCAGCAAGTGCTTAAGCAGGGGGTTTTAAAATGCAGCGAGTTTCTCACTCCTTTGATCTTATCTAACACTAAGCTTTCCACAGGTAGATTGAGCTCTGGGTGAAATGCTGCGTCAGAGATGGAAAGAGCAGTTGCCGATTACTGGCAGTTACTCCAGAATTAAATCAAATGCGCTCAGATTGTGAAATCCTTGCCAGATTTGAGTGATTGACCTTGCAATCTTACTCCCTTCGGTAATCCTTGCTCTTGCAGGATGTCCCTTAGTTTAGGGACATCCTTAGCTGGGGGACGGAGCTGTGAGAGCAGCCATGGTCTGGGCAGAGGGATGCACAAATGCAAATAGACTCAGGCGTTTCTCAACCATAGAATCACAGAATTCTCTAGGTTGGCAGAGACATTTAAGATCAGTCCAACCATCGTAAACCTAACTCTGATAAAAAAACCATCACTAAACCATGTCACAAAGCACTATGTCAACCCATCTTTTGAATACCTCCAGGGATGGTGCCTCAACCCCTTCCCTGGGCAGCCCATTCCAATGTTTAATAACACTTTCCGTGTAAAAATTGTTCCTAATATCCAATCTGAGTCTCCCCTGGTGCAACTTGAGGCCATTTCCTCTTGTCCTGTTGCCTGTGACTTGGGAGAAGAGACCAACCCCCACCTCTCTACAACCTCCTTTCAAACCTTAAACGGTGGCTGTAAGTGCAACTTGCCTAAATCAGNTGGTGACCGTGGCTGTGAGTAAGTGCAACTTGCCTAAATCAGTTTGGAGCTATTTATGGTGTGACTGTAAAGTCACCAGCCAGCCCATATTGCTACCAGGACCAATGATTAGATCGGCAGGTACAACGCCAGAGCTCTCCTGTGGCAACCACCTCAGCAAAGCCATGGCCAGGAGAGAAAAAGCGTTGCGTTTTGAGTCCCAAAAAAGCATGAGAGGTTGCCTTCCTTAAAAACGAAGAGAAATAGTTTTTCCCTCATAAAAAAAACCCCAAAACATAAAGATTAAGCCATCGTGGTGGGTTTCTAGGAAGGCACACATGAGTCTACTGAGGACACCCGGCATGGGACACCTGGAACCCGTGTGGCACAGGTTCAGGTGGTGATGGGACTGCTGGGAGGTTCACTGTGTTTTGGGGACACGCTCTCTCGCTGGAGTTGTGTTGTCCCTGTCCCTGCCCTTGCAGACCCATGGGGCAGGACTGCCGGGTCCGGCCAGGGGACGCACACTGCCCTCCCCCACTGGCTCCCTGGCCAAGGCAGCACCAAGAGGGTCCATCTTACCTGAGACTGCCTTGCTGCTCCTCTGACCTGCCAGGTGGGCTGCGATGGGCTGCCTCTTCTCCGCTGCAATTTGGAAAGGCCGGTGTTATCGGTGGCTTGGCACCCGCTGTCCCCTCCCAGCATCACAGCTCCTCTGCAGGGACCATGGCACCTCCCACCCCTGGTGTTTCTCTCTGGGGCAAATCCAGCTCAGAGACACAGTCTCCAAAATCCCACCCCACCCCAGCTTTGAGTGAGGCAGGATCTGGCCTCTGCCCAGCAGAAACACTCAGTCACCTTTGAGGTGAAGCCACCAGAGGCGACTGTGCCACCTGGCCCACTGTGGGAACAGGACCTGGATGTGCCCGCTCCTTACCTGCCACAGATGTCTCGTTCTTGTGCATCAAATGGGGATGCTCATGGCCTGCAACGTGAAAAAACCATGGATTTAGTTTTGGATTCATTTTCACCGACTTCAGGCAACATGTCACCCAGAGCTGGGTGAGACAGCCATGCCCAGTGCCCGCCTCTGCCAGCCCCATGCCGTGCACCCCATGGGGATGCTCCAAACCCTGTCCCCCTCCCCTGCCTCCCTGCCATGCCCTGGGGAACCGGTGGGTGTTGCAGAGCGAAGGAAACCCCTGCCCAGACCAAGCTACTCCTCCTGCCCCCCACAAACCACTGGTGGCACCTGGAAACTCACCTCTCTGCATTTCAAACTTGGGCTGCCCCTTGCTGGCTCCCCCGTCCTGAAAAAAAACCAGCAAAAATATATGTGTTATTTTTAAAGATGTACAAGTCAAGGATTTTGAAAACCTCTGTGTGAAGGATGCTCTGGCCATCGCGCAGGTTGGTGCTGCCAGCTCTCAGCAGAGGGTACCCTAAACCCCGGAGTCCCTCCAGCACCTTCCATCAGCTGAGGCATCATGCACCAAAAATGAGGAAGAGATGTCCCTCTCCTGCCTGCTCTGACCAGCACAGTCCCTCCTAAACAGTGAATTCAAGGGCTGGGCAGGTTGAGGGCACCTCATCCCTGGCCGGGCAGCCCTCAGTGGCACCAGAAGGACATTGCAGTGCAGGTTGGCTCTTCTGCACAGCATCCTCCTGGTGGCAGGGAGCCGTGCTGCCTGGCCAGAGCCTTGCACTGTCATTGACACGCGGGCAAAGGGGGCATAAAAGTGTTCCCAGGGGCAGGTGGCCATGAGCATCTTCCCAGCCATCCAGCACAAGGTGTCAGACAGCAGAAAAATCAGTGGTTTTTAGATGGGGATCAGAGCACAGAGCCAGGGTGGCTGCAGATCCATCCCTCCCTCAGCAAACCCTGAGCATCCCTTGGCCACAGCTGGACGTGCTCTGACCATTGAGAAAAGAAAAATGGATGAAATTTTTTAGTGGTATCAATACAGTGTAAAAGATATAGTGTAAAAAGAATGTAGTGTAAAAACAGGCGTGGGCTACGCAGCCCCAGGGTAAAGGGCACCCATGGTTTTACAGAAAAGGTTGGGGTGAAGCTGTGTGTGTGCCTGGGAGCCCCCCTCCACCCTCAGCGGGGTCTTCATCCACCCAGCAGCAGTGTACCTTGCACTGGAGATCCTGGAAGCCCTTTAAAATCTTTTCACAGTCCAGTAACGTCGACTTCTGACCTTCTTCCGTCTGACATTTCTGTACTTTCCTCAGGAAGATGTAATCTTCATTTAAGCTCAACGCCTCTTCCATCTGCCGGCGGGGGAGAGAAGAGAGGGTGAATGGGATGTTAGTGGGAAACCCACAATGGCTGGTGGAGGAGCCACGATAAATCGCAGCCTGGAGAGCTCAAGGTCAGTGGTTCAGCATTGGGATGAGCCGGGCAGAGACACTGCGGGTACCAAGCGCTCCCACTGGCCACCCAACACAACATCTGCACCCGCACCCACCAGGAATTGCACCCACGGGGCTGACCCTGCTTGGCCGGGTGAGAGGAGGATTGCTCAGCATCCCTTCCTATTTTCTATCACCCTTATCACGAACATAAATTTCCCACTCTGCCTTTTCCAGTGGGCAGGTGACAAATATCCACCCCTTTGCATTTACAGACAGCGGTGGAGAAATCTCAGTGAGTGGCGTGTTGCTGCTGCCGCCCCACCAGCCCCAGCAGGCAACTGGGATGCCCACTCCGCCCCACGCTGGGTGGCTTTTCATTTTTCCAACTAACCTATTGACTGAAAGAGCTGCCAAGGGGCCAAAACGACTTGTGGGTTGGGGCTGAATCCTACCAAGAGCTTCAGATTAAAAGAAAAAAAAAAAAGCCAAAAAAAGGAATAAATATATATATATACACACACATACTGATTTTTGAAATTACACTCATTTTTTTGTAAAAACCTAACATTTGGCTAAATCGTAAAGAGAAGTGCAGATGGGCACGAGGACATAGAGCCCAGCAGAGCGCTCAGCGCAGGCACCCCGGGAAGCAGAAGGTTGGGTTTGAAACCCTGTCACGTCTCCGAAGGCAGCTGAAATCCTCCTGCCACCTGGGACTGCTCCTCAGCTGCCTCTGATCCTCTGCCACATCCCTGTGCAGCCCCATTTCACTCCACCGGGGACCCTCTGCTTGCCCTTTCGCCCCGGGCTGCAACCCCCCTACAGCAAAGTCCCCTTCCAGCTCCCAGACTCTGAACCCTGGCTAGCTCTGGATTGCTCTCCACCCTTGAAAATCAGCAGACACCCACTAAAATGTCAATATAAGTTGAGAAAACATGTTTAAAAATCAGTAATGAAGACCTTAGCATTGTATGAGGTGAGGAGAACTCATTCTGGGTCTCAGACAATTTTCATTTCTTTGGCCGGTAGCATTTTCGGGTTTGGAGGAAAGTAGCTTTAGATCGGTGATTTTCAGCGTTGTGGCAATCTCAAAAAGAGCATTTCAGCTTTTAATTTTGTTAGTAAATATTGTCCCATGTATGGGACAGGATCACCGATACTGTGTCACTCAAGAAAACCCAAAGGACCAAGATCCACTCTTTTCTTCCCGAAACAGAAAGGCAGCATCTGAAGTGAGATATTGGTCAAATTCACACCTGAAAATACTAAAAAAATAAAATAAACTCTGGACCCCACATCCTCACCACTAGTGTCACAGTGCTGCCAAGTGCTAGGGCACTAAAAAAGCCACCGAGGAGCCTAAAATAGCTACTTATGCGTTTAAGCCACACTCTCCTCTCCCTGGACTGCCAGGTTTGCTATTAACGGCTCTTCTTGATCGATCCACTCTCATTTTGTTAACGAAGGGAACAGATCCTCTTCCTCAGTGTACATCTTAGTGGCAAATTAAAGCAGAAGTGAGAACATGGCTGTAATGGATGCCTCTTGGGCATCCATGCAGTGGCCAGCATCGTCTTCTACCAAGTTCATCCTTTTGGTGAGCACACCTCGCCGTGGCTGAAGGCAAACCGCGTTAGCAATCCAGCCGAGACCACCTTACTTCTCCACTTACCTTATCCATCTTCATGTGAAGATACAAACAGAAGAGTACGGTCCCAATCATCTGTGCTACAATAAATACAGCGAGGAAGCCCATGAACATTTTCATGGTGCCGGGCGAGGTGCTGCCGATGGGTCGGGGCGTCGCGGGGCTGTAGGGTTCGTTCATCCTCCGGGCGCGTTGCTGGGGCTCCTTCAAATGCGCTGCTGGCAAGTAGCATGAGAACTGTTGCGCGAGCGCCCGCTGCTCAAGGGATACAGGTTGCAGCAACCTACACTTCCTGGAAAAAACTCTTCGTAGTGGGTAGGTTTGTTCACTACCGTCTCCCACAACAAAAAAAAAAGAAAAAAAAAAAGAAAAGGTTGCTTAGGCTTTCTTCTCTGGTGCACTTCCATGCTTTTTCCTACCGTTCTACCAGAAGCAGAGAGAGTTTCTTATTCCGTATATTCATAGTTGCCCTCGAAACACTTTCAGGCTGTGCCCCGGTGTTTTTTTCCTGCTGTGGATGAAAGTTTCATGGCAACGTGTCTTAAAAGAAACAAAGACCATGAACACACGGACAGAGCTGCTGAGCAGCACCGTGGGCTGCCAGGGCCTGGGAAGCACTTGGAAAGTCAGTGGTTTCTCAAAAGAGGAAGAAAGGTTTTTTGCCCCCTGTTTCCTTCATGAGGAGCATGACTTGGCAGTGAAGATGCTTGGCTGAGGCAGGCAGGTTGTACTGGTTTCTGGCCTTCCCTTGGGACTCCAAGGGGAGAGGGAGTAGCCAGGATGATCTTGGAGAAAGGAGCATCCCTATGGGCACTGGAACCCTCCTGTGGGCACAGCTTTCATGCTCAGACAGCGGGACTTTGGGACTTGGTGTTTGGTCATCACTTTGAAGAGACAAGTTTTAAGCAGATTTCTTGGTACCCTAGTGAGGTGCTGCCCCTCCATTCATGGGCACAAGCCACCTCAAGCCCTGTCCCCACTTACCCATGTTACCCGTATCTATATATTTAGGCATGAAAAGGGCTGTTAGGGATGCGGGGCACTCCTGGCAGCTGCTGACCTCCCAGCATCACCTCCATGCCACTTTGGGCAACCCGTGTCCCCTCTATGCCACCAAACCTCTCAAGCTGACAGCAGAGAGGTGAGGTCCTGCCCCCAAGCTCTTCAGGCATTCAACACTCGTGTGGCCACGCACCATCGATAAAGCAATTTCGGGTAAATGCAGAGGGGTCCTCACAACTTCGAGCAGGGGACAAGCCTCCTTTTCTCCATGTAAAGAGGATAAATCTGGGTTTCTGCTGGGTTACAGAGGAGGAAGGCCGGGTTGCTGGTTTGAAGGCAGTCATCAAGCCATCATGTAAAGTTGTTTTGAAAGTAGCATGCTAAAGGCAAGGCTCTTATCAGATGCAGCAAATAAAGGGTTGGATCCTGCTAGAAGCAGCAGGATGCTGAGCAGGGCGCTGCTCGCCAGCAGCCCCAGGAGAGGAGGGTTCTCAGCGCCTTGTCGGGGCTGCTCAGAGCCTTGCAGGATGGAGTCCAGCCTTTGCTTTTGCTGCCTACCCACTCTCTCGCATCCTGTCCTGTGTGGTTAGGGCGCTGCGAGCTGCAGATGCAGAAGCTGGTAACAAAGCACAAACATCTCTGCAGCCAACTCAGAGTTTTGACCTGGGCAGGTCACCCTGTTCCTAAATATAGCATCCAGATCGCAAGCGTGGGGTGGCACCGGGGTGTCTGTGGGCAGCAATTCAGTGGCCGGGCAGAGGACAGCTCATGGCCGAGGCCCTGGCTGGTTCTCTGGAGTCACGGCACTGTCATGGGGACTCTCACCCCTTCAAGTCAAGGATGTCTCCAGCTCACATGCCCAACATGCTTTCTGTCCAGCCCACCAGGGCTTCCCAGCCCCACCAGGAGCGTCCTCCTGGCAGCAGTGGGGTGACCCAAACAGTGATGGGGATGCGACGTGCTGGGTCACAAAAGAGGATGGATCCTCTCGGCATCACTGGGCTTTGGACCTGGTCCCTTGGCTTTGCAGCCCTGCTGTGCGCAGGACCAAGCCCACACACAGCCTGCAGGCACTGCCAACCCACTGGTTTTAGTCCTTTTTAACTTAAAATTGGCATTCTCTTTGGAAAGACCAACCCTGGCCTCCTCACAGGGGTCTGGTTTGACACTGAGCTTCTACACGCTGTCCCTGCCGCAAGGAGCTTGCCACAGGCAGAAGGCTATTTTGTGGTGGACATCCCCAAGGACACCACAAACAACCGAGGGCTACGAGACCACTGCGAGGGGCAGCTCCCCAGAGTCCTCGCCCCGTGCCTCAGCCCCATGGTGCTCACCGGCATTTTCCGGGGCTCTTCAGAGTTTCCTCTAAATTTAACGTTAACATTTGGGGGAAGTCTCTACATGAGAAACCAAATGACATGAGAAGTCATCACTTGATACTTTCCCCGAATCCTGAGTGTCAGGACCGAGAGGCAGTCGACAACGTGTGAAACCACAGCAATGAGTGGTGCAGAGCGCAGCAAGGGAGTTTTTGCACAGCTATTCCTGAGCCTTGGCTGTCCCTGGCAGATGAAACGTCTTCAAAGCTGTTTCGGGATAGCCACCAGTCACTTGTTTCGCTGAAATGAGAAGAACCTGTAGGTAAAGCCGGAAACTCCGAGCGCATCACCGGCTCCATCACACACACCTTGCTGGGGAGACTGGAGCTGACGACAGCCTCAGAGGGGCTGCCAAGTTTGGCAAGGAAGATGGGGAAATGTTCTGGTTTTGGGTACCCAGCACAAAACATCACCAGAAGGTTAGCCGGCTTGTGCTGTAACCCAGGAAACTGAGAGTCGCTAGTCACCGGCACCCTGACGGGAGAAACCGGGTGGAAAATGTGACAGCAGGGATCCTGGCAGAGGTTTGTCAGCGGGGAGGGCAAGCTGGCAGCTCCTCTTCAGGAAACCATTGTTTCACATTGGCAATCCAGCCCCTCACCACCCTGGCCGATGGGGAGAAAGCCCTCAGGAGCCACCTCCTCCACCCCACACCAGCAGGTCCTGCAGCTGCTCCGGCTCAAGCCAGGAGTCAATGCCAGTAGCACCAGATCTAGCAATAGGTACCAACCAAGCTCTGGGGAAGGCAGAGCCCCATCAGGCCATCCCATGACCACCACTGTTCAGTGCCAGGCAAGACAGAGCTACCACATGGTGTTGGTCGTTGGGGACATGCTCTCTTGCTACCTTACTGCTTCACATGGGTGATATGGATAGGGCGGGAGACTCAAAGTTCTCAAAACCCATGTTATGCCATGTCAGGGCGAGGTAGCATCATGGTTGCACATCCTTGGACACTTGGCTGCTGTAGGAATATGGTGGGGGGCATAGCAGAGGGAGGAACACAGCCCTGGGGAGAGAGGGGCATGGTCCAGAGGGATCATGGGCAACAAAGAGAGGACCCAACACCTGGGGGAAGAGTCTGCCTGCATGGGATAACCCCAGAGAAGGTGAAGTCACACCTTCACCTGGTGATGAGCCCACCACTGAGAAACCAATGGGATTTTCTTTCACCCCCAAAACCCTCTGAACGTAACCATCCCCATCCACTCGTGAACCCAAACTGGCAGAGTTCCTCCAGCCAGCCAGCCCCCGGGTGAGACAATGGGAAAATGTGATCCATCGCTTGCATTCCTATTGACCTACTTGCGGTATTTCCGCTGATCAGCAAATTGTCTCCACTTGTACTCGGCGCTCAGGGTTTTGTTTACCGAGAAAATATCCGGTTGCCTACCCCGGTGATCTGTCAAAGGCTGGGAGCAGGTCTGAAGGCAGCAAGGTGAAAGCTGATGAGAAGAGAGTGAATTTTTTTTGGGTGCCCGCTGCGGTTTCGTGAGTAGTTCTTTAAAATGTGCTGCTCACCCCACATGCTCTTGACAATTAACAAAAGCTGGGTTCTGTGCAGTACTAAGAACAATGCATTCAAAAAGAAGATTTTATTCTGAGTCACAAAAGGAGTTTGCCTGCGATGCTGTGGGAGGGATGCAGAAGGGAACCTAGAAGAGAAACCTAAATTAGTTCCTTCAGTACAGGGCCAAAGACAGAAGGGAAATTTTGGCTTTTCCACCATTTGTTTTGTCACTTCTTTAGCTTTTTCCTTCTCCTGAATCCTCTGAGCTCTCGTGTCTCCAGGACAACCTCATCACTGGAGAGGAAGAAGGAACAGACATAGCCAGAACACCACAGAAAGCATCACCAGCATCCGGAGAAGGAAAGGTTGCGTTGTAGTTTCCGTTCATTTTTTTACCTTGGTATGAATAAGAAAAAGCTCTTGGCATCCAGAGCAGCAAGTAGCAGCCTCAGGAACAGGAGGCGGCTTCAATCCTTGTGATGGTCCCATCTCTCTGTGGAAGAAAAGAGCAGAAGATGGTGGTTGTAGCCACCGTGGTGGTACTGGCAGGCTGCAGCTCCATCACTCCCCACGGCCCTCAGCCATGGAGTCACCCATGTGGAGGTCAGCAGAAGTTCCAGGCTCCAGCAGACATGAACACGGGCTGCCCCAGGCTCCTGCTGCCCAGCAGGTGGATCAGAGCAGGGTGTGGAGCACCATCTCCGCTGTCTTTTCTCTGGAGATGTGAGGGGACATCTGTCCCTTCCCTGCCACCCTCCAGAGCAGCAGAGAGCAATGGGGAAGAGCTGCAGGGGATGGCAATGGGGTGCTGCTGTTCCTCTGAGCTGCCCCGCTTCAAGGGCCATCGTCCCCTGTGCCCTCCATCCCTCTTCACCTCCCCATCCTGCTCTAACACCCATGGATGCGCCCCAAGCTGGCCTTTCCCAAGGGGATCGAGGTAGATGAAGAGCAAGGAAAACAGAGAAACAAGCCCCAGTGACTCTGCAGAGGATGGCAGGCCCCGCAGAGCACGTGGCTCTGGCGCCACATCTGGGCTGCACATCTGGGCGGCGATGCCAGCCTCGCTGCGCCGAGCCACGGAGAGCACCCGGCCTCCAAACTGCTGATGCCGAGCCTCACCCAAGCCGTGAAACCACAAATGGCACTAGAAACTTCTTGCTGCGACGGGCCGCACCTCCTTCTCCTGCCTTCCTAAAAATAGAGCCCGGTGCGGGGAGCCCCCGCGGCCCCCGGCCCTGCCAAACGAGCCCCTGCTGCCTGAGCCACCGCGGAAGGGAGCGGGAGCATCCTGCGCCTTCCCCCGCACGCACACCCCGCTGCCCGAAGCAGCTCTCCCCGGCACGGGGGCCCACGGGCATCAAAGCCGCAGCGAAACACCCCCGGCGAGGCTCTGCCCTTTCATGTTGCGAAAGGAGAGGGCAGGAGCGGGGGAAAAAGCAAAACCCGCCGGAGGCTGCGGGGCTGCTGCCTCCCACAGCGCCGTGCGATGGGGTGGGTGGGGAGGGTCCCGGCGTCGCCCCGGCATCGCCCCATCCTCCCCTGCACGCCCCGTCGAGGCAGGACCGAAAGTCAGCCAGAACCACATCTTCTGCATCCGTGTGGGACTCGCAAAAGCCTCGGAAGGAAGAGGGGGATGATTCCATCCCTCCCCGCCCTGTGGGGCTGAGCCCCCCCGGCAGCTGCTCCGAGCACCCTCTGGGCTCCATGGGGCCAAACCCAGCCCCGCCACGGCAAAGCCGGCCAGGCCTCAGCTCCCACCACCCCATGAGGGTCCCCCACCAGGCCACGCTGGTGGGACACATCCATAGGTCAGGAGTTGCTTTGTGCCCTAGGGAGGGTTTCACGGCCCTCGGCTGCGTGGCACTGACACGTCTTGCAGCAAACCATCTGGATCCTGATTAGAAGTCATCAAGAGATGGGCAATCTCCCAGGGTTGATTTGGCAGCCGCTAATTTAATCTCCTGCATTAAACCACAAACCCTCTGCCACGGCAATATTAATGCAAATTACTCATCTTTTTCAAAACCTTACGCACAGCGACCTCCATAAGGCTCTCATCATATGGCTTTCTTCACCACTGTGGGAATCATCTCTGTGGCCCTTCACTGTGCCCCCTCTCAGCCTGCACCGTCATTTCTCCTCTCTCCCTCTGTTGACCTTTGAATCCTGCGGGAAGCTGCGCTCATCCCTCAGCATCACTGGGATTGCCTTGGGGTCATGCAGGGCCCCAAGGTGGGCAAGAGAGAATGATGCTGCTGGTGATGGCAAGGTGAGGGGCGGGCAAGGAGCACTGCTCTGGCTTTGGGGGACAAAATCCCCAGCCCCTGCCTGGGAGTAACCATCCCCATGGAGAAGGCGGCACCCGGAGGCAGGAGGGACCTGAGCTCGGGTGGAAACCCACACGCAGCCAAACGCTCTCTAGTAACGCCGGGTCTGGAGAGCCCAACCAAGATGAGGCGCACGCGGCCGGAGGCAGCAAAACCCATCTCGAATCTCTTGCAGAGCAACGCAGAGGCAGAGCGGCGTCGCCTTCGATGGCGTGCAATAGATACTGCGATGGGAACCCACAGCCCTTTGGTCTCGGCGCCGTAAGCGGCGATGCTCCGAGGCAGGCACGTAGGCGTCGCGAGGAGCCCTCTCCCCGCAGGGTGCCAGCCCTGTCGCTGCTGCAGGACGGTGGTGGGAATGCTTGCCCCAGGGACAGCTTGCTCCTTCGGCTAGGCTGCCGTGGCTCAAGCTCTGGGACGTCATCTTGCTGACAAATCCATCCTAAAAATCCTTGGGAGCCTGCAAGAGACACGGCAGAGAGCAGATGCTAAATCAACTCTGCCATCTACTGACTTCTCTGGCACCTCTCCCTGCCCCATCCGTCCCCCCATCCCTGCCGCACACAGCCACACGGAAAGATGTTGCTAAAAATGAAGGGTCTCCATGCTGGGACATGGTGCTGTAGACGATGCCGGAGGAGGCCTGCAGCCAAGCAGGCGTGTGTCCTCACCTACCCTGTGCCCCGGGGACCCTGGCACAGCTCAGGGTAGTCCTCAGGCTGCAGAGCAACCAGCTTTGCGGGGAGAAGAGCAAATGAAGCTGAAAAAGCTGCTGCCGGCATAATCATAGAATCACAGAATGGTTTGGGTTGGAAGGGACCTTAAAGACCATCCAGTCCCACCCCCCGCCCTGGGCAGGGACACCTCCCACCAGACCAGCTTGCTCCAAGCCCCATCCAGCCTGGCCTTGAACCCCTCCAGGGATGGGGCCACCACAGCTTCTCTGGGCAACCTGGGCCAGGCTCTCACCACCCTCACAGCAAAGAATTTCTTCCTGAGATCTCATCTAAATCCCTAACAAAATAATGTTCTTGGTGCTCAGGCCAGGGACAAGACCTGCTTGAAGAAGAGAGCAAGTCCACCTTCCGTAAAGCACTGATGCTTTCAGGAATTTCTCCATCTGAGGAGACCTCAGTGGCAGGTTTTCCTCTGCCAGGGAGCAGTGCTCTGTGGCTGGCGTGTGTCCCCTGGAGGTCCAGCCACCTCTGCTGTCCCCACAGCCCCTGGGAGTAGGGCCAGAGCAGAGCCCAGGTCCGGCTTAGCATGTGCTCAAGCCAAAGCACTGGCAGCCACAGCGGGGAAGAGCAAGGGACAGCCCCAAGCCAGGGTGGTAGCCCTGATGCCATGACCAGAGGCCGTGCAAAGCCCAGGTCCAGACTGAGCTCTGTGCCCCCCCGGCAGGGTGGACGGCACCCCTTGTGTAGGAGCTGTGCACAGAAACCTGAGCAGCAAGATGAGCTCAGCACCGCCTCGCTAGGAAAATTAGAAGGGAACAACACACCCAGAAGCAAAACTAGAAAACCATCCCGGTGCTATGGAAACCATCCCGCCAGCATGGGAAGGTACCTCCTGGACCAGATCCTGGCAGCTGGGGCTGCTCTCTGTTTCCAGGGCTGCAAAGCAAAGGAGCTTCGGATGCAGAGATCAGGGGAGACACGTGGCCACAAGGACAAGGACATCACTGCCCCCGGCTTGCACCTTGCTAAGGTCATGCCTGAGCATTGCAGAGGCAGCTGTGTGTGATACGTGGGAGTGTTTAAACACACTGGGAATTCATTTTCTCTTTTGCTTTCCTCCCCAGCAGAGTCCCAGGGCACACGACGTGTGCAGGACCTATAAAGGTTGGAGGTGGCTGGTGGACCAGCACACCACGCTGCCGGGAGCACCGTGGCCTCAGCCCCAAACTCCTGCCTCCACACCAGGGGTCCCAGCGGCTCAGGGGCTTCTGCAGAGGAAAATGGTGGCAGCACAATGACAAATGTCGAGCTTCCATCTTGGTGGCCAAGGACTGCCTCTCCTTGCAGGGCTCTGAAGATGCAGCAGATGAAGGATGGAGACTTCCCATGGAGGTGCAGCAGTGGGACGGTGCTACCAGAAACATTGACATGAGGGTCTTTAAGATGCTTCTCTTTCCAAACAGTGAGAAAGTTAAAGCCATGGTTGCTGTGCAGACAAGCTCTTCCACCAATACTTTATTTTCCCAAGGGAGATATTTCCTTTTCAACCCAGGCACTAGCAGCCAGAGGCTGTGTTGCAGCTCCAGCTCTCCTGCTCACTGGCACACCATGTCTATCACAGCCAGACACGCTTGTCACCAGGAAGACCTGCTTTGCATTTGTTTTGGTCACTGCCCAGAGGGACGCAGGTCTCCAACCCCCCTGCTGAGCTCTCTGCCCTGTGTATCCTTTCTGCAAAGTCTGCTGTGCACTTGAAAATGGGTAACGAGGTCAATAGATGTGGCCACGTATAGTGCCTGGTGACAGCACAGCACTGGATAGACCAGCTTCAGCATCCCCCTCTGCCCTTTCAGCCTGGAAGAGAGGCATTACCAAGAAGTGCCTCCAGCCCTGGTGAAACACAGCCCGAATGCGCAAGGAGGGCATCTCCCATCCTTCCAGGAACGTGACAGAAGAAGGTGCTGCAGCCCCAGCTCCTGCGTCTCGCTGACACTTGGAGCAGATCTGCTGCAGTTTCTAGCTAGAAGTCACTCTTACCAGCAGATGCCGGTGCTTCTCGGAGCTTGTAGCCTGTTTGCAGAGAGCTGAGAGACCTCAGCTCATCTCACGTTTACCACAGGGGCCAGGCGTGCACCCAGGCGGCTCCGGCAGAGCCCCACAACCGGCCCCGGCCACTCTCACATGGCTGCTTGGTGATGCGGGACCTCTGCTCCGGCTCCCAGCCCACCACGCTCGGGATGCTACGGGCTAAAAACCCCCCAGGAAACACTTTGTGTCGACTGTCTTCATCCTTCCCAGAGGTTTCCCGTAAGGTGTGGACAAAGTTCCTGCAGACCTAGAGCGACTTGTTCAAGCACACTGTTTTAGGAGGGGACGGGGTTAAAAAAACTAAAATTAAGATGATTATCCACGTGCAGGTCCCCAAGGACCAAGTCCCACCAGAGGAACAAGCTTCATCTGGAAAAAGGCTCCTCCAAACATATCTCATGCATAATAAATGGGACACAGAGCTACGTGCCTCATGGGTGGGTGCTGGCTGTGGGTTCAGGGGAGAGATCCTGACGTCAAATTGCAGAGCTGTGGGAATTCAACTCCCCTGGTGATACCCAGGCTCAGCCAGAATCCCAGCACATCCCCACCTCCCATTGGACCTCCACCGTGCCACCACATCAGCTGGTGCAAGCTGGTCTGGGGACACATGAACTCTGCTCAGGGTACACCTTTTCCTTTCCAGAGCGGCTTCTTATAAGCCCAGGCCGGGGGACAACCTTCTCTTCACTCGCTTGAATGAGTCATCAAACCCCAGAGGTCATAATTCCCTTTTAGGAGAAAAGCAACTGTTATTTTATAAAGTGGAAAATCTTTGGTCAAAAAAAACCCCTGCACACCTGGAGGGAACTATTACACAGACATTATGCAGTCAGAGAGGCTTGCACACCGAAATGGCCACTTGCTGCAAAATACAGTGAAAGAAAAACCCCCAAAACCCTGTTCAAGGAAACCACCCAAATGGCACTAACCATAGGGGCAGAAAAAAGGACCGTTTTCCCCCCAAGTATTCAAGGAGGGGAAGAAGAACGTTGCCGCTGTCAAGAAACTATCACCATTTTGCTGAGCCACAAGAAAATCTACCCACGTAAGCACCGAGTGTTGCCAACCCCGTGACAGTAAGTTGGGGGAACCACAAGGGAAACCAGGCTCAGTGCTTTGAGAGAAAGGAAAGCAAACCCAGAGCACATCCCAGCCGGTTCCCTCAGCATCAGCCTCCCTGTGCCCCACCACAGACCAGGAGCTGGCTGGGATGTGGATGCTGCTGGCCTTTCCCACCTGAGCATATAGAAACATAGAATCATAGAATGGTTTGGGTTGGAAGGGACCTTAAAGATCATCCAGTGCCAACCCCCCTGCCCTGGGCAGGGACACCTCCCACCAGACCAGGTTGCTCCAAGCCCCCTCCAACCTGGCCTTGAACCCCTCCAGGGATGGGGCAGCCACAGCTTCTCTGGGCAACCTGGCCCAGGCTCTCACCACCCTTACAGCAAAGAATTTCTTTCTAGTATCTAATCTAAATGTCCACACTTTCCATTTAAACTCATTCTCCCTCCTCCTATGGCTCCCCTCCCTGATCCAGAGTCCCTCCCCAGCTTTCCTGGAGCCCCTTTAGGGACTGGAAGGGGCTCCAAGGTCTCCCTGGAGCCTTCTCTTCTCCAGGCTGAACACCGTCTTTCTCTTGCTGCCTCTGTTTATGAGGCCTTAGATAAGTCAACTGGTCTCAGTTTCATGACTGGTGAAATGAGGCATCTCTGTTGCTGGGAAGAATGGAGCTCCAGAGATGGAAACAGCCAAATGTATTCAGTGGATATAGAAAACAAAAATCACTATGCCAGGTCTAATCTTCAGAGCAGTGTTATTTCAGGGTGGATAGTATCTCGAGGTGGGACTGCAGGATTAGCAGCATCCTTTTTCCCCAGGTCAAGTCTGTTTTGCCCGTGACAGTAACTGGTGAGTGATCTGCCTGTCCTTATCTCGACCCGTGAACATCTCTTACCTTCTCCCCCTGTCCTCCTGAGGAGTGAGAGAGCAGCAGGGCGGGCATCCAACAGCCATCACAAAGTCCCAGCCCTCCCACAGCCCTATTTGCTTTCCACACCGCAACGCAGCTGCTGGGGGTGGGGGGGGGGCATCACTGCTTTTCCTAATTCTCAAAGAACTGGGCTGAATCACTACAGCTAATAATTCCGTAGTGCCATGTTGAGTCCCAGCGCTGCCACACGTGCCTCCCTCCCCATCTCTACCAACCAGCCCCCCGGACTGTTAACGTGTCTGGCAGTGCCACATGATTCAGCTTCTAAGTGACAGCCTGGATTCGGTGCAGGAAGGTGAATTCCCCCCCCTGCCCCGATTCCCTCCTGTGGTGGGTGAAACAGCAGCAGAGTGTGCAGTCTCCGGGGTGGTCATCAGGATCTTTACAAAGGGGACTCTGGTGGTTTTTTTTTTTTTCCCCTTTTCATTTCGCAAGGCAAGAACATCAATGGAACTGAAAGTAGGTTGACAGTGCCCACCCGTGCAAAACTACAACAAACCACAAAACCAGGCAATTACACAACCTTCTCCTAATGCTTACCGGGTTCGTTTTCCAAGCACTGGCTGCTGCTGAAAAAAGCCTCAGAATACTTCAGTGGTAAAAATGACCTCTTGGTCTGCTATTGCTAGAAAAACCGCTGAGCTTGTCCTAGAGGGCAGGAGCACACGATTCAGGTTTCTGAGAACGAGCCCCAGCCTTCAAATAATCCTGCAAGTGCTCAAAACTTTCTTGCTACATACCCAGAGCTCTCGTATCACCTTCCCTCACATACCTGAGCTCAAAGAGAAAAAATGTGAAGCAAGTTTTCCTCCTGGCATGGCAAGGATGGATGGGTATCTCCCAGGAGGTTGGAGCTTCAGGTCCATGGTACCTTGAGAACAACATGGAAAGGCCATATCTGGATTAACACTAGGCATCTCTTAGATCCAGCTATGTCTTTTTAGCCCATTTCAGGAGCTGCCAAACAATGTCCCCACCAAAATCCAGACCAGGTTCTCCAAGTGCTCTTTGGTTGCAGCCAAAGGCACTATCACACATGGAATCTGGCAGAGGATAGGGCGGGTAACCACAGAGACCACCACAACACCTCTGTGATGTTCCCTCTTCTACAAACCTGCTAAAATAACTAGCTGCTTTTCTTAAAAACCCTACTGAAGTGAAGTCAAGGTAAGAAGCAAGTTGCGGTACTCTTTCTGAAGGACAGGCTGTGGGACCACACCTGGATGCACCAGTGTGCAAGCCTTCCCAGCTGTGCCATGGGATCTGGAGTGGAAACCATCTCTGGTTTCCATCATAAGGGATGGCCGAGGCCATATGTATATTGAGGTGTGCAAGCTGAAACCCCACTGGGCACAAACATTGTGGAGCTGCACACTTTTCCAGGACAGAAGAGGGATAAGACCAAAGAACTCCACAGCAGCCAATTCCTTCCTCTGAGAAGATGTCTGAAAACCCTGAGAAATCCCTCTCTGGTTGCCTTTGAGGACTCAGGGGGAAGCACAATTTAAAAGCCCTTCACACAGGTAGGGGACATGTCCACCCCTTTCATGGCACAGGAGCATGGCCTTGGAGGATCACAGGGCATCTGCAGCCTCTGCACCCGTGTCTTCCTCACAACTTGCGGAAAACCAGTGTTCATGGGATGAGTCAACTTCCTCCTCCTTCCCAGAAGGAGGAGGAAATTTCTTCCCTAACAGCCACCACTACAGTCTTCTGCAACGTGGTGGCTTTTGCTGGGTGGCAAGATGCCAGCAAGTCATTCATAAAACTCTGCCTCAGGTAAGAAAAAAGCCAGAGCTCTGCATGGGAAATGAAATGCTCTTGACATTACATAGTTGTCCTGGGGATATTAACATACAAAATTAATGAAGAGCCCTTGAGTGTTTCATACATCAGCCCAGCGTACAGCTTCGGTGAACGCCAAGCCCCAACACTCAGCGGCTCTGGGACGTGATTAAAGCCAAGGAAGCACTTAGCAGATGTGACTCCAGAATTGCTGTGTCCCTACAGGGTTCGGTGGTGGCAGGGCAGAAACTCTCACCTCGACTGGCAGCACAGCGACCGGCAGCTTTGGTTCCCACACACAGCGTTAGAGGATGCAGGATGGGGTTGCACGATGCCCAGCACACACCGTTACCCGGGTCCGGGGCTGGATTATGGTGGCAGACCAGCCCAGCTGGAGCTCAGGAGATACCAGGCATAAAAGCCATCCCACATTGAAATCCAAGATCCAGTGCCCACCTCCAAGAGTAGCTGATAACTGAGGAAATTAAGGACCCACCTCGTGCCTATTAAAAGTTTGTAACTTCCTACACTGGGGGGTGCATCCAGAGACCTGGATTGAGGAGAGACCTGTGCCCCTAGTGTTGTCCCCTGTTGTGTCCCTGGGCTGGGAACAGCACAGTTTGGTTACACGCTGCGACAGAAACGCTTGGTTTCCCTTGTTTGACCTGTCTGGCTGATCCTTGCCAAGCCAGCCTTCACTTTTCATTCCCTTAGCAGTGGGAATTCACTAGTTTTACTGATGCAATGCAGTCAAGTAGCACTTCTTCAAACCTGGTGGGAAGTCAGCTTCCCACCCTGCACTGTTTGACGGCAGCGCTGGGACACAGCAAAGGTCCCTGGGAAGCAGCGGTAGCTGTGGGGCCCAAGAATTTTGGGAGAAGAGCTGGCTGGCGAGCAGTCTGTTACTGCCGCCTTTGGAGGACTCCGGCATGGAGCAGGCATGAGCTTTGCATTATTACTCTTCCACTGGGCATTGCAGGCGGCTTTTCCAAATATCTGAGAGCTGCCTGGTGGAAAAGGACCTGGGGGTGTTGNGTCTGGAGCACAAGTCTTGCAAGGAGTGGCTGAGGGAGCTGGGGGTGAGGGGAGACCTTCTCGCTCTCTCCAACTGCCTGAAAGGAGGGTGTAGCCCGGGGGGGGGCGGTCTCTTCTCCCAAGTCACAGGCGACAGGACTAGAGGAAACGGCTTCAAGTTGCACCAGGGGAGGTTCAGATTGGATATTAGGAACAATTTTTACACTGACAGGGTTATCAAGCCTTGGAATGGGCTGCCCAGGGAAGTAGGTTGAGGCACCATCCTTGGAGGTGTTCAAAAGACGGGTTGACATGGTTTAGTGATGTTGGTTTTTTTGGTCAGAGTTGGGTTGACGGTTGGACTAGAGATCTTGAAGGTCCCTTCCAACCTAGATGATTCTATGATTCTTTCTCCTTGTTTTTTCATCAGGCAAAAAGCTAGTATTTGCATTCCTTGCCTCAACCCATTTCTTCTTCTCGTGTCTCCTGCTGTCTGCACAACAAACACAATGTTCAAAGACTGCAGCAGAAGCAGCAGAGTGTGACAAACATTAAAGTCTCTGGGCTCAGCGAGCACTTTTTCACTCTGGGCATCTACACAGCAGATGAGCCTTGTCCTGATGGAACCTCCTGGAACTATCACACTAGCATCGTGACATGGCGTTTGTCACCTAGGAGCTGGACCGCGTATCTATTGCCGTCACCGGCAGCACGACAAATCCACCCACAAACGAGTGACAAACTTAATTGCACAGGCGCAAACACATTGCATATCCTCAGGCATGCAAAGTACCGCTAATTGCACTAATAATCCCCAAATGCTATAATATGCAAAAGCAGCCAGAGGTGCCCCGTGCTCTCCATCTGCTCCCACTCTCCTTCCGCCGCAGCCAAGGAGCAGGAGATGAGGAGCAGGGAGTTGGACTCGATGATCCTCATGGGTCCTTTCCAGATAAGAGAAATACCCTGCAAAAGGGAAGAGGCACACGCAGTTTTACACGATGCAAAGACACGGAGGACTCGACGCACATGGTGAAAACCTGCTGCAGCCAAAAATACACATCTAACGAAGCCTGGCCAAACATCCCTCCTGACTGAGCCGTATCGATGCAGCTGGATTTCCCAATTTAGGAAGAAACGAGAACACACATCTCAGGAAGAAGAGATGCTCATCCTGTGATCCTGGTGTCCACCCACCAGCAGCACCAAAGCCCAACACAGAGCCCCGCAGGGGGTGGCGTGTCCCCGCAGAATGAGCGATCGCAGACAGCAAAATCACCAACGGGATGTCTTTTTCAAAGACGGCAGAGCTAGGAATACATTTGTTTCTCTGAAGAGAGATTTAGGGAGGTCTAAGCTCTGAGCCAGGCCCTGAAAAGAAACAAAGAATAATGGACCGTGTTTATCCAGGGAGTAAATGGAAGCACTGAGCGTTCAGGAAACGCAAGAGCAGATTCATTTCCTACATGGAAAATAAAAATACCTTCTTTCATGCCATAAAGCCTTCAGGCTCTCAGCGTTTTTACTACGTGCCAGCTGACTGAAATAGAACTACTTGAGTTTAGAGCCACCAAAGAAGTAGACTGAGGTTGCTGAAGCCATTGCTCTGGCTGAGGTTTCAGAAGGGCAGAAACAAACCAAACCCAAGCGCAGCCTTGCGAGAGGGCTCTTAGTTTCACATCAAACCACATCTGGTCAGTGAAAACCCCAACACTGACTGTTTATCAGCTGCACGATTTACCCAAAACTGCTTCTGAATAATCATAAATCATAGAAGTAGCTGTCAGCTGAGAGGCAGGCTCACGAGCACACATCAAGAGCCAACACAACAGCTTCACAAATCCCGCAAGCGCATAGGGTGATTTGACTCATTTAATTGCTTAAATCAAGCCAGAATCCAATTTAATAACACCCTTATACACAAAGAATATGTCACAAATAACGCGTCAACAGAAATACACGTTTAACACAAAGAAGTTAGACCGGTTCCGCGGCAGATGCTCGTTTACATATGTATTGATTTAATTACAGATTTCTCTCCCTCCTTTCAGGATCGCTAAAAAAGATGCGGAACACAATCCCAGAACCGCTCAAACCGCGCCGGATTGACTGGGTGCACTAATTTTTTTCCTTTTCGGCGCGCCGGCGGAGATGGGCAACATTTCTGCTCTTATTGACATAAACAAAGTCAGAGGCGCGGGCAGGGCCGCCGCGGCTTAGACTCCTGATGCGCCGCGGCGTGCGAGGCAGCCTGTGTCTGTCTGTGCAAGCACAAAAGCCAGAATCAGGCCAGAAGATCGGGTTTTCAGTCTGCGTTATAGCAAATTCCTGCAGCTCTGCGTCTGAGAGAGGAGGGGGACGGATACGCACAGGGGAATAAACCTGGCTCTAAGGTTCCCGCGCTCCCCCGTCTGCAAAGCCCCAGAAAACATTTTTCCCAGGCAAGGAGGAGCGATGGAGAAGGCTCTCATTTCCCTGAAACCCCTCCCTTCCCAAGCGTTTCTGCATGGAGCCGGGCAGCAATTCTCATTAGTCACTGTTACACGGCTGTTTCCTGCCCTACAGCACGTCAGTGTGGGAAATCTGCCTAGAATAAGACCAGCCTGGCAGCGCCAGTGCCCTGCGGGATGATCCCAGAGCTGCTTCCCAAACTGTTATTTCTCACCGGTATTTCCAGGCTGTTTTCCTGTTTAAGCAAGGAAAAAGTAAAAATAAATAAATAAAAATAAATAAAAAATAGAATAAGAGCAGAAAACCAACTAGTTTTTGGGATACCACTACACAGCCTGTGGGCAGCCAATGGGTTTCTGTGCAGGGAGGCGGTGAGGTCTTGCTCCCATGCGGGGATGCCTTGCGGGGTGACGATGCAGGGAGCACCCCTCAGCTCAGTACCTGCCCGTGAGCTCCAGTGTGGCTTTGCCTCCTCACCTTCCCCGGCACCACACCATCCCGTGGGCGTTCCGACGAGACAGGCGGTCTGTAAGAGCATGGTTTGAGTGACAGACCTAAAAAACTCCTCCTCATCAGACCTGGCTTTATCCTCCAGCCCTGCCCGGGTGTGGACAAGCGTTAGTCAGCACTGACCAGCTTTGTTTGTGCCATTTTATAGAGGATGGATATGGATTTTACACCTCAAATCCATCTAACAAACACAATCCTCCATAATATCTTTTTTTTCTTTTTTTTCAAGGAATGGGATAAATGGTACAACCACGATCCTTGTCCTACGTATTTGGACAAACCAGGAAACCAGTCCAAATCCCCCAGGGCAGGCGTTGGGCAATCGTTTCAGGCTCTGTCCTCGGCGAAGTCCTTGATGCTGTTGTTCTGGCAAAGCACCTTTATGATTCGTGAGGGAAATAACGCCTGGCTGCTCTTTGCACCGCTCACAATCAGCAGCTGTTGGTGTCACCTTAGGCAGGGGAAAGAGAGAGAGCATTTTGATGCTAATCTTTTCTTAAAGCATGGCACAAATCCAGCACCAACAAAGCGTGGTAGGTGGAACTGTGATAGCACCACACGTCTCAAATGTCTTAGTTATGTGACAGCTTGACTGAAGCCAGGAGATTTTCCTTAAAAATCTAATTATCCTAACTTAAAAAAAAACCCACCCTCTTATATGCATCAAGAAGTCCAGCTGGAGAACTTCGCTAATTGCCCATCGTTTAATTAGCCCTTGTGTTTTTTGCTGGAGTGATTTGAGTACAGTACCCAGATTGCACGCAACGTTTCTCACACTGGTGAGCTGCACATGGTGACTTCTGTTAAATATCACGTATCCAGAACGCACTGGAGGAGACTTGATGATATTTGGGCCGTTTGCAAGAAGCAGTATTGTTCCCTGCTGCCCTCCTGAGAACCTGGCTTTTCCACATTGGGCCACACTGCTCTACACCCTACACAAATCCAGAGGTCCTGTTCTCTAGAGCCATGATCAGACCCAGTCAGGGGTGGGGGCTGCTCTGTGGGGCCAGTAGCTGGATGGGATCCGCAAAACTTTGAGACAAACTTGAGACAAACTTGAGACTTTCAAGGCTTTCACAGCACAGGACAGACACGGACCTGTTGGAGCAGGGCCAGAGGAGGCCATGAAGATGATGCTGTGAGGGCTGGAGCCCTGCTGCTCTGAGGACAGGCTGAGAGAGTTGAGGGGGTTCAGCCTGGAGAAGAGAAGGCTCCAGGGAGACCTTGGAGCCCCTTCCAGTCCCTAAAGGGGCTCCAGGAGAGATGGGGAGGGACTCTGGATCAGGGAGGGGAGCCATAGGATGAGGGGGAAGGGTTTTAAATTGGAAGAGGGGAGATTGAGATGAGATCCGAGGAAGAAATTCTCTGCTGTGAGGGTGGTGAGAGCCTGGCCCAGGTTGCCCAGAGAAGCTGTGGCTGCCCCATCCCTGGAGGGGTTCAAGGCCGGGTTGGATGGGGGCTTTTGAGCAACCTGGTCTGGTGGGAGGTGTCCCTGCCCAGGGCAGGGGGTGGGACTGGATGGTCTTTAATGTCCCTTCCAACCCCAACCATTCTGTGATTCTATGATTCTGCAAGACCAAACAAAGCATTGTCCCTTGACCACATCACTCAGTGGTACCTGCAGGACTTGGGTCATCTCTGAGCCTGCGGACATGGGGTAACAGATGAAGTATGTATGGGGGTGCTTTTCCACTGCTGATGGTGTCACTCGCAGCCGTCCAGGCTCGGGGAGACAGCGTGTGACAGGCAGCCAGTGCAGGATTATTTTAGGCTGTGCTCAGTTACGAGTACCCCTCGGGTGTTCGGTACATTCAGTTTCCTTCCATCCGCTCAGTTTGTTTTTCCGTTTGGCAGAGGGATTTACCTAAAGTGACACTTCTCTTTGGTTAATATACAGCATCGGGAGCTAACGTGAGTGAGTGAGTCATAAGGCTGCGTGTAGAAACTTATTATTTTCCTTGTAGGAGAAAGATGGTACTTCATCCCTATCATCTCAGGGGGAAAGGTAGCAAGCAGGAGATGAAATACTGTTGTATTTCAGTATGAAATACTGCTTGATAATAGATATATATAGCCCTGTGCCCGACCTGGCACCTCCCAGTTGCAGAAAGAGAGATGGGGAAGACACACATGGCTCTGCTCGGGCTCAAACCCGGAGCCTGCAAAGCCCAGGGGAGGATGGAGGCTGGGGAAGCAGCCAGCTCTCGGGGTGCTCGGGGGATGCGCTGCACCCAGCTTAACCCAGCTCGCCCAGAAAGCGGGGGCAGCGGGAACCGGCAGCGTGGGCGCCGATGAGCTGGGGCTGGGTTCACGGTGGCTCAGGAGGGACGTGGGGGCTCTCTCTCGCTTTCTCTCTCTCTCTTTCAGCTGGCCCTCAGACACCTTGGGTCAGCCCGCTCCCTTACGGCTTCCAGCCACCTGAAAGCATCATCCCAAGCGGCCCCAGAGAGAGCCCCACGCTGCAGCCCGGCTGCTCGCTTGCCACCCCTCAGCTGCCTTTGCACCCCCCCCTCCTCCCCCCCACAGAAAAGAAACTGTGCTGGGGGCGATGTGACCGCAGGCGAGGTGCTTGCACAGCAATATTGCCAGTGCGGTGACACGCAGCCCTCTGACACGGCGTGTGATACTGAAAGGAGGAGAGCATCCTCCTCCCAGCAACCAAAGGCACCCAAAACCACCGGTTCGCACCCCTTTTCTGCTGAAATCCTCCAAGCGTAACGCTAAATGATAACTCAGAGGGTGGCAAGGAGGGCTCAGCGGATCAGCAGCCAGAGTGGATTAGAGCCCTGAGTGCAAAACACCCAATGTTTTAAACCAGACAGGGCAAGAAAACAGATCGCGGAACGAAGCGGTTCAACAAGCTCTTACCCTTCCCAGGAAATCACCTCTTCCAGTTATTTCAGGTTTGCCTTCATTTCTACCAAGGCCACGTGGTCACTTAGTCACAAATCTGCCCATGGGGGAAAAGAAACAAACCAAAACAACAGTAAGGGGTGTTTTTACTGACACCAGCTTTGGAAAAGGCTGGGAGAGCACGGTGCTCTCTGCAGAAAGGCACTGAGACACACACATTGACACCTGCACAAAGGGCAGGTCTGGCTCTGGTCCCCCTCTTCATCACAGCTCCCGCTGGGGCCACCGCAGGCTCCTTGCACCCAGCGGCTCCTCAGGCTGCTTGGATACGGAGCAAGCAGAGCCAGCCCTTCAGACAGTGACGGAAAGGGCTTGGCTGCCTTTTTGGGAGGAATTGGGAGCTCACCTCCCCAGGAACGAGGAGCCGCCGCATTCACGAGCGAAGGTGAAAGCGTCCCAGATGGCAAGCTCTTTCCTCCCCGTGCTTCTGCTCTCCGTGCTAGGGGGAAGGATGCCAGGAATTCACGGTTGTCTCACCCAAAACTGCTTGCTCGCTTCAACGCTTCGAGAACTTTCCCACATGAACCACATCTGAGATTTTTTTTTTTTCTTTAAAAAAAACACAACAACAAAACAGAAGTATAAAGAGAGAATTTGGACACCATTTCCTGACCTTGGCAGCATTGCTCGGGGCACAGATCACACCTTTGGTTCAGACAACTGCAAGTTCACCGGTGGCCTCACCAGACCTCAGCTCGGAGCCCCTCACCAGGAGCAGGACAGTCCTGCTTGGCAGAACCTGCCAGGAAAGAGGCTTAAAAACCACAAGATGGTCAAAAATTCCAGCAATGAGCGAGTGTTTACCAAGAGCGACGTGGGTACATGAGGTGTCCCTTGCTCACCGGTGATGGGGCAAATTAATTGCTACCTGAAATGCTGCAAAGCAACAGCAGCTTGGGTTTCCTGCTCCGAAAGGGATATCAGGTCCAGGGTGAGGGCCACCAGCTGCGACCATTTTCCCCGGGGTGACATCGCTGCTAAACCCTTGGGTTTTTCTTTCATAGCAAAAGAATCTCTCTTGTTTGGCCCTGCAGTCTGGGACTATTTTTAACACGGCTAATGAGTGGCTAAACCGGGGTGGAGTGGCAAAGCCAGCTATGCTGCTCCCAGCCACCCACCAGCTTTATCCGACCATCAGAGGAGGAGCTGGACCAGGGCCACCCCGCGCGAGAAGGCAGGGAAGAAAATATCTGTGTCCCCAGAGGTGCAACACGTACAACGGCTCCTGCGGCTTACAAAAAAGATAAAACAAAGCAAAAAAAGCCCCCGACCCCTCGCAGGGCACAAATGCCAAACACCTGAGTGTTTTTCTCTGCGTGACTCTCCGCACAGGGCTCACAGAGCATGTGCTTTGCGTCTCACCAGCCCGTCAGAAAAAGACGGGAGAAAAAACCATCCCTGCAAAGAAGTTATTCCTGCACCAGAGCTTTAGAGATGGCACCCAAAGGAAGGCAAAGAGCATTCCCCCCCCGCCGGGGTCACTAAACTACCCGAAAATGTAACGCCATGTTTGTCCTCGTGTCCTTCGGCGCGGTCTCTGCAGAGGTGCGTTAGGGAGTCGGAAGCTGTTGAAAGGGGAACATCCCGCATCCCGT
>VXAK01009196.1:70224-98846 GCA_013399435.1 Arenaria interpres
AGGAACCGAAAATAACCGTGGGAAGTACCAGATGGCAGCTGCTGAATGCAGCGCGGCCCCTGCCAAGTCCTTCCGAGCCGGGGAGGGCACCAACTGCACGGGAATGGAGACGCCGGCATCGGAGCGTGACGGCAGCGTGGAAGCATCGGGAACCAGCCTGAACCAGGAAGGCAAGAAACACTCCACTCCGGACAAACAAGACTGTAGAGGAATATATACATCTATATCTTTTTTAATATCTATAATATATATTTATATATAAAGGCCTACCTAATGCAGGGAACTGCTGTGCAATGTTAGCCCCTCCGTTCACACAGGGTCACGAAAGGCAAATTGCACTGATGGGTTAACTATGTTTACTGCAGAAGGAAGGTAAGACACCCACAAACCCCAGGCCACGCACCCCTGTGCCCAGTGCGGAGCCAGGCCAGCAGGATCTGGGATAAGACACCAGCCCTTGGGCTTCCCAGGCACTTGCTCCCTTTCCCCAGGTAGGATAGAATCATAGAATCATCTAGGTTGGAAGGGACCTTCAAGATCATCTAGACCAACCATCAACCTAGCTCTGACCAAAAAACCATCACTAAACCATGTCCCCCAGCACCACGTCAACCCATCTTTTGAACACCGCCAGGGATGGTGCCTCCACCCCTTCCCTGGGCAGCCCATTCCAAGGCTTGATAACCCTTTCAGTGCAAAAATTGTTCCTAATATCCAATCTGAACCTCCCCTGGGGCAACTTGAGGCCGTTTCCTCTTGTCCCATCGCCTGTTCCTTGGGAGAAGAGACCGCCCCCCCCCAGGCTACACCCTCCTTTCAGGGAGTTGGAGAGAGCGAGAAGGTCTCCCCTCAGCCTCCTTTTCTCCAGGCTGAACACCCCCAGCTTCCTCATCCTCTCCTCGTAAGACTTATTTTCCAGACCCCTCACCAGCTCCATTCCCCTTCTCTGGACCCGCTCCGGCCCCTCAATGTCTTTTTTGTGGTAAAAGGGACGGGGAGGACACGGTGTTGCCAAACCTTACAGCGGCTCCACCTCTTACCCTGACAAGGCAGTCGCACCCCGTGTCCTTGCATTAAGTGACATGCATTTGAAAACAAGGATTTTTTACCTCCAGCGCTGTCTGACCCCTCGTGGTTGATTCACCAGAAACGGGGGCTTTATAAGGCACCTTCAGTATTCCCAGCCGTGACGTGCACAGGACCAAACTGTTCCAAGCAGCACTACATTTTAAGAGCAGTTAAATATACTGCTACATGTCTTTTCTGACCTTAGAGAGAAATTATTTAGGCATTTTCTTTCCGGAGAGATGGCAGAGGAAGATGAAAATAATATTTTGCTATTTTGAAGCAATAGCTTCACTGGAATTACAACACACACCGGTAAGACAGATGAAATACAGCTTGGAAATCTTTGCTTTGGCCCGCCACAAAGCCTTAAAAATCAGGGAATTAAGTGACTTCCATGACAAAAGAAAACTACTTGGATAGCTATTCCTAAACTTGAAGGAGAAGAAAGGCATCTTTGTAGAAATACTAAAAATGAGTGATTTTTCATTGCTCATCTATAGGGAGAGAGGATGTTGGCCTACCGTTTATTAATTCAGTTAAAATAATTCCCCTTGCACGTGGATCTCAGGCTGGTCTAGCTCATGTTGATGCTAAAGCAAACTTGCACATTACAAACTGGGATTTTTTAAAATTTTTCTTTTTAAGTCAGTACCATAAACATCTGAAGCTGCTGAATTCAAAATTATTCATAAAATTACAGAAGGCGTTATAACTGAAGTGGACCAGTGGCAGCACAGATATCTGGTGTAAAGAGAGCCACAAACACTTCTATCAGTTTCTCCTACAAAATTACAAGCTTCAGGAGCTCAAAAGTCAAATTTCCTTCAGCGACTGCGTCGAGCTGCCAGAAGAAGTTAGTCGTGCTCCTTTATATTAAATTAATGAATAGCTAATGAAGAAGGAAAACACACCCCCAAATCTTCTTTATCCTTAGGACTGACAATAAAGGCTTGAGGAGTCTCTCTGACTGCAGGGATTACACACACACCCCTCAACACCAGTCACGGGAGGTTTTATACTCACAAGAGCTTCAGCAAATGTATTTGCCCAGGGCAAGTGGTGAAGTTGGGGGGATCTGACAGCGCAGTACCGGTGCTCGGCTCACCGCCGCTGTTTCTGCTGCAGGGGGGAGCATTGAGACCACCCCCCTGTCCCTCAGAGGGACTCAGAGGTCTGTAGGGTGCAGCTGCCACGGAGGGACTGGCTTTTCCTCCTTCAGGGGGCCAAGCCCTTCAAGCTCAATAATTTAAAATTCAGCCCCACAGGGTTTATTTAGGGAAAAAAAAAAAAAGAAAACCTTTTACGGCTGCAGAGAGGCTAGGAAAATAGACCGTTCCCACCTCCAGCTTTCCGCTCAATGGTATTTTAATTGCGTCCAATGAGGATGCAGATTTCCCCCCCGATCTAGTGTTAATTCACTGTTTTCTAAAGGATGATTCTACATTATGAGAGGGCAAAACAGAGCCTTCAGGCATATGCATATTATACGGCTTCTGAAGAACATCCCTGTGAATTGCAATGGTTACAAATCACTGTGCTTTCAAAACATAAATACGGCAACGCGCTTTGCTGACCTGTGGTTGCTTTGAAGGCTGTTGCCTGTGGTCTAAGACTATTTTAAAGAATATGGAGGTATGAAATCGAGCCAAGAAGCTGCAGCACTGAATTTCTGCTAACTGCATCCCTGCGCCTATCAGTTATCAACTGCATCGACGAGAATTGTGCTTCTGATCAAGAGATGGTAAATGAATAAACGCAGAAAGATTAAGAAGTGCCAAGTCCTTTCAAGAGGGCTCCATGAAAAGCCTTAAGCCGACAACGTTTCTTCGCAACAAACATACTGTCAGGTTTAATACCACAGCTATTAGAAATTATTTACTGAATAGAAAAAGATGATTTCTCATTCCCCACATAGCACATAGTACATGTATTCTTCCAGCTGAGAGAAAAAGCACAGAATATCCGCAGTCTGTATCTTCTTGATTCACAGTCGCAAATAAACAAGGTTCACAGCAGGAACTTTCTCTTTCAGAAAAAAGTGGGAACATTCGGTCGCTAAAAGTACAAATCTCGTCTTCTGTCATGAATCTGAATACCTGAAAGACACAGCAGTATCAGGATGGTCAAACAGCACGGTCCGTGCAATCTCTTAAGTTGTTGTGCAAACAAAATTGCACCTTTAGCTCTGATGCAAGAGGGCCCTTACCAGAATAACCAGAATGACCCATCCAAAGCATCCCCAAAATATTGCACATCAAAGAGCCAACATCAGGGCCTGACGCAGCCTCAAGAGACTAACAAAAATACGGAAGCCTGGATGCTTTGGGAATAATTTCTTAGAACACCTCAGCTAGCAGTGCGGTGGGATTGTTGGGGAGAGCAGCAGTAACACCAGCACACAGACCCCACAGGGACCTCAGCCCAAAGCTGGGTGGCTTGAGGTACAAAGCAAGGGGGGGTCCTGTTTTTCCAGGTGTCCTGGGTTGAGAGACACAGGACTAACTTTTCTTCTGATGCTGGGGAGAATTGCACTTCTAGAAGACTCTAGTGTCTGAATTTGTGATAATATTTACTTTATAGCCAGCCAGGCTCTGTGGGATTCAAGGTCTTAGTGTTTTCGAGCCTTGCCAGGTGCAGGGACAAGGAGGAGCAAGGCCTGGGCATTTGACCCAGGCTGGCCAACAGGATTATTTCATACCATGAACGTCACATTCAATATAAATTAGAAAAGTTTGCTGTGTAGGGGGCTCTTCCTTAATGGCGGCGATCCAGACAACTCCTTGCCCCGGTGCCAGACCCCTGAGGCCTTCCCTTCCTCCTGAAGCCGTTGTGCTCGCAGTGTCCGACATTTTCTGTCCCTGCTGGGAGTGCACAGCTTCCTACTGATATGATTGGCTGAGTATAATTCCTATATCTTATATCAGTATCGGGATTAATACTGGTTCTTTAGTATTATTGTTAATTATTTAGTCTTAGCCTATTAAATCTATTTATATTTCGACCCTTGTGTTTCCTTGTGTTCCCCGATTCCCCTTTCCGGGTGGGGAGGGGTCATTGGGTGATAGAATAATTGTCTAAACGACAATAGATCGTTATGGGTTTTCTCAAACCGTAACACCAGGATCTGCAACTTGGCCAGCCAGCCCGAAATAGCCATTGGGAACCCGCAGGTCGATGGTGTAACCACAAAAACTGAGGTAGATGGAGCGAGGAAAATCATCTATCTCATTTTAGTAGAATGCTTTCCCCTTTCTCCATTAATGTAGTTATGGGAGGTAGTGTGTACATCGGGGGGAGAAGCAAGCTTTTGAAGTACGGTCTGGAAGCAAACAAGGAAGCATCTTTTAATTCTGCGTGCACAAGCAAGGCAGCTATCCTTCATAGGGGAGTATTAATTTGGTCCAGACCTGCTGGTTTCACTACTCACCTGCAGTGGCATGGCTTACACTGGGATTTTCTGAGCCTTGGTAGGAGCTTGCTTTCCTCTCTTAAAAAAAATAAAATAAAAAAAAAAATACTGGAGATGAGCAGAGATTCAACATGAAGCTAAAAGTAGGCAGTAGTTCTTAAAGAAACCTTGTGCTTTTGCAGCCCAGCTTATAGCACAGGTGCTGGGGAGCTCTGTGCTGTCTGGCACAGCAATATACACTTCCATAAATATAAATATCAGCTGTTCTTAAACATGACACAGCGCAACAAGAAGTATATTTAACAGCTAGAGCCAAGAAACAGGGACTCCCACAGCCAGACTAGATGCACACATCCTAGGGACTTGCCAAAGACTCCCTGTGAACATGGGCCAGTCACTGCTTATCTCTTCTTTTGGGGTTGCTCGATAAGCACATGCACAGTGTCACACACGGGGCGTTAGGAGGCTCCCCAAATATTCAGAGAGGCCCTGTAAACATCCCGAAAGAACGGGCTTTAATTGGCCGCGGTTGGGGAGCACCAGGCTCTTTATTTTCCTCTGCAATTTTCCCCCCAGTCATTTTCTTTCTGAAAATCTGAACAGAAGTCCACCGTCCTTAGAACTGCTTCCCCTTTTTCGACCCCAAGGCTAGTTTCATGAAACATCTCCTTTTTTGGAGGAGTCAGTTCCTTGGGCTCCCAAGCCTTGACAGGCTGACATTGCCCCCTTGGGGGAAGAGGGCACCTAACCTTATTCTTAAATTAAATCCTGGAAGCCCACATAGCGTTTTTAAAGTAATCGGGCTGTCGTTTACTAGCTGCAAAAATTCTAGAGTGCAACACATACATACAGGCTCAGCAGGAAACACTCAAGCAGGAAAAAGTTAGCAAAACCCCTACAGTTGGGGTCCTCATAACCACATAGCTTCGGTGCAGCCTTAAAAGAGGATGAGGCTGCCCGCAGATACAAACAGTAGTTTATAAACAGCAGTTTTAAGCCCACGTTCTGCCAAACTCATGTTGATACAAGTTAGAAACTGGGTGAGCAGTAGGTTTCACCCATTTCACAGCTGGTTATTTTTGAAGACCCAAGGCTCAGGATGGCTTCCCCACGTGCCTGGTCCTTCGTATCTAAAAGCACCAGGTAGGAAGCGCTATATTTTTCCAGCAGACTGCCAAAACAATTTCACAACCCATTTGTCTTGGAGGCCAGCGCCAAGGTGAGGATCTGGGTGACGCCAAGGGACAGCAATGTGGGCGTACCCTAAGAGGGCACCAGGGCTCTGGCCAGGAAGCTTGACCCCACAGAGCTTCTCAAAACCAGTAATTACTCACTAGGGAGCAATTTTATCCGGCAGACCTAGATGCTGTGGGGACATCAGCTCCCGGGAACTGGACTTCAGTCACCAGCCATTGTTCTTCTGTGTGCTGGCAGTACACAGGGCTGGGATTCCTACTAATTGTTAATAATAAATAAGCAACAATCATCAATCATCGCTCCTGCATGAATGGTGTCAGCTCTGGGCAACCTCCTGCAGAGAGCAATTGCTGCCTTTGACACGCCGGGCAGCAGTGCTTCGTGGAAGGCAGCAATTAGTGGGGAGACAAGGCAATATTGACCTGTCAGCCCCTTTCGCCCAGTCCTTCCAGCTACAGGGAGAGACTGGGGAGGAAGAGAAATCCCTGGCCTTTCTGGTAAGGGCTGCAGTGCGCCATTCTGTATTCAAAATACTGTTAAGGTCCTACACAGTAAGAGAGGTCGCTCTTTCTGGTCATAATCATAGAATCATAGAATGGTTTTGGGTTGGAAGGAACCTTAAAGATCATTGAGTTCCAACCCCCCTGCCCTGGGCAGGGACACTCCCCCCCAGACCAGGTTGCTCCAAGCCCCCTCCAACCTGGCCTTGAACCCCTCCAGGGATGGGGCAGCCACAGCTTCTCTGGGCAACCTGGGCCAGGCTCTCACCACCCGCACAGCAAAGAAGTTCTTCCCCAGATCTTACCTCAATCTCCCCTCTTCCAGTTTAAAACCCTCCCCCCTCTTCCCATGGCTCCCCTCCCTGATCCAGAGTCCCTCCCCATCTCTTCTGGAGCCCCTTGAGGGACTCGAAGGGGCTCTAAGGTCTCCCCGGAGCCTTCTCTTCTCCAGGCTGAACCCCCCCAACTCTCTCAGCCTGTCCTCACAGCAGAGGGGCTCCAGTAATAATACAGAAGCATCTACTCTACCTATAGGTAGAGTATATACCTATATACACATGTATGTATATACTTATAGGGTAGAGATCCTGATGGCACTGTGGATAAGGTTTATATTCATTTGAAATATCCCCCTAACGTCAGCCAGAAGGTAAAATATTGTGCAAGTGGCACACATATTTTTGATTAAGCCATAGTAGACAGCTAACCAACCCCAAGTGCCACAGCATGGGTTCACCCTTGAAAAAAAGTCCCTATGAGCCGGGCTGAAGATGGCTCCAATTCAAGAACCTTAGGAACAGACTGTATTATTTTGTCTCTTTACATAAGATGCCACCGAAGGATAAAGTGATAGTAAATATTTCCTTACCTCCCCCAGGAGCTGAACTCTGACTTATATTTTGTAACCTAGCAGGTCCAGTCATACAAGCAGAACTTGAGTGTTGCTTCACGGCACATTCTTGCATGGATGTTAGGCACCTTTCCTGTTGCAGGAGACCAAGAAGAGAACCGTATTTCCTGTCAGAGACGGGTTCATCTACCGCGTGCAGGTCAGGCAAGGCATGATGATAGACCGAACTGGTAAGACCGGGAGCCCCGATGGAAGGGAAGGGCCATAAATCTGCCGGCTGAGTTGGATGACTCCGCAGAGCTGATGGCTGGAATTGGCCCGCCATGCCAGCAGCAGAAAAATTCAGACCAGAATTTGACATGCTTGGAGCAGAAGATGATGGATACGGTTTGGAGCAATGTGAAGAGATATTCCACTGATGGGGAGACATGCTATCTACTTAAAAAGAGAAAGAAAGCATCTGAAGTCTCATCAACTCTTACTTTTTTTTCCCCCCCCATGGACTTCTAAGGTAACGCTACCAGATTGCACACTCATTTTTAAAGACATATATACTCACTTTGGTGCTGCCTATTTTAAAAATCAACAACAAATTCATACTAAGAGTGGACTACACCACCACCAATACTTTCAAGTAAATATTATACACGTTATTTTACAGGTGACTAGCACAGGCAGGATTTTAACAATTGCAAGCTCAGACAAATATATTTTTGCAAAGACAATAAATTAAATCACAACGCACTTAATGCATCTGACAGTGATGGAGGCTCTTGGCTGGAAAAATGAGGACCTGGTCTTGCCAACAGGCCCATGGAGAGCTTTGGAACACTACCAGCAAGCACAAGGGATTTACCCAGGAAGTCTCAGCTACATTATCCAGGGCTTTGAAACATTATTTTCTTGCTTTCTGTTTGCACACAATATTACATTTAAGCACACTGCATCTTAAATTCCTTAGTGGAAGCTGGTGACCCCTGTCTAACACCACGCTCGCGCACAGAAAGCCGCTCACCGTTCTTCAGGACAACGGTCTCGCCCTTGTGCTTTGTGCTCAGGTCCTGTGGGTTCTTGGCATTGCTTAGAGCTCTAGAAAAATGTTCGTCTACCACGCTGTTAATATCCCCTTGGAAATACGTAAATACAACACTCTGAGACCCCCATTCTGTTTTCACAGGTTCTTTGCTTTTACACGGCTTTGGAGAGAGCTTCCTTGTTTCTTCCATTTTCAATAACCAACAGCCCCTGCCAAAAAAAGACAGACTGGTCAAAGAAATACTATTTCACTTAATGTGCACAGTCTTCCACCTGAAATTGGTATGGCCAGAAGAATTTTATATGGATTTCTGCTTCTGCCATGCACTTTTTCTTTACAGATTTACTTAGTAGATACTTCTAATATGAAATACTTTATGTATAAAACAAAAAGAGAAACCTTCCAATAAACATGCATAACATTTTTCCGAACTGTGATGGGAATCCATTTCACCCAATCAGACAAATTGAGTCCTATTTATCTTGAACTCCTTCACAGCAGTATCTTTTGCTGGTGAACACTAAGCACTAGGTTTGATATAACTGTACAATATGCAACATTAGCATCTTTAAAGTGACGAAAACCTCAAAGAGGCTCCAATGGACACCAACCTCGTATGAGTTACCTGTCAATGCCGTAGCATCAGCTCTATTGAAAAATAAAATGGGCACATCTATTTCCCAGCTGCCATTTCTCATTCTGCCCTCATCCACCCATATAATCCTGGGCTTAGGACCCAGCAAACATGCCCCAAGGATGGAACTGTGCTAAAGGAACTGAAGCACTTTGGATAAATGATTCAGAGAACCCTGGATGAAGTTCAGGGTGAGCTTATCAAAAGGCTTTGTCCAACTCAGGTGTTCGCATTGTTCAAAACCCACATTGACAGAGTGGAAAAAAAAAAAAATAAAGATGGAATAAGAAACCTCACTGGAACTTAAAATAATAATGACATAAAATAAGGTGAAGTTCAAAGTACCTTGGTCACTGTCAGCACAGACCTCCACAAGGAAAAGACTTCTGAGAGTAATTAGTTGCTTCACCTGTAAGAAAAAGACACGCAGATTAAGCTAGTTGAAATACAAATTCTAGCAAATTCAGATTAAAAAACCCCACCAAACAAAAAACCTTCTTTGTTTGAAACAACTTACCTAGGAATGTGGTCGGCCTGCCAGTTGCTTAAAATTTCGGTAGCAAGACTGCTAAACCACACATTGTAGCTCAACCAGAAGTTATGGATTTAAGGCAGGAATTACTCTAAAATAGTTTGCAAGAAGTCAACAGAAGACTGTTAGACTCCGTTTTGTTCTCCTTAAAAATCCCTGCTGCCAGATATGGTAAGAGTAGGACAAGGAACGTCACTGCTTGCCCTGGAGAAGTGTTGTTTTTATGCATTTGTGCCGTTTCTGGCCACAGGGGAGCTGGTTTTACAGCCAGAGCTCACATGTTCTGCTGTAATCAAAATCATATTTAGCAATGCTCAGGCTGTGAAGGCAGTGAGAAGGGCCTGCTGGTGCTATTCAGTTTTCCAGTCTCGCAGTCAGCTCACCACACCGTGTCACATAATGGATTTACCTTGGTAGCAAAAAGGCGGCTGTTATTTTTCAGAGACGGGGGAAGCCTTCGGCCGATGGCCAGTTGCATCACGCAAAACCTAATGAATCATTAGATTTGTGTTTCCATCCAACTAACTCTGCAATACGCAGCGTTGCTTAACCTATTCCAATACGTTTATCTGATTTCTCTTCTAATCATAAACACCCCAATCCTCAGAAGGTTCCCAATAAACATTGCACTCATCTGGTGTCTCGAAGGGTACTCTGAAGTATCCACAAAGGCTGCCTCCAAATGGTCCCTGTTTCTTACACATGAAAAGACTGTTCAGGCTGCAAAGTATTCAGACATTAAGAAATATGAGGATTAAGGTCATCCATCCATAATCCATCTCCCTTCTTAATCCTAACCTGGCATCTACAAACTTCTTGTCTTTGTTTATCATCTGCTTCTACGTCTAGTTTTGTTTATTGGCTCTACCTATTTCTCTGTTCAGCTCTTCATGACCCCTTCTTCAGCTAGCCCTAGTCCCGTGCCATCAACTACCAATGTATGTTCAAACTTTAGAGGTTCCTCATCTTGGGATTTCTGTTGCTTTGTCCTCCTTGCATCCTTTCTCTAGCTCCAAGCTTTGGTCCACCTGAACACGGTGGTGGGAATGGGACGTGTACAGGTTGGCAACCAGTTAGGAAATGCAACGGGATACTCCGTAACAGCCACCTGATTCAGAACATTGTCTATCAGAACTTTAAACTCACCAAACTTTCCCAAACACAGAAACTTGAACCAAAAATCCTTCTTCCCACCCTACAGGCACCTTCCCAAGGCAGATGAGGGGAGCAGGAACGAGCAGATCCCAGCCAAACAACTAAAAGACCTTGAAGCACAGGAAGAGACGCTCTTTTCCCCCACTCTCGTTTCAGAAAGCAACCCACTGTTTGGGTTAAGAAACGTTCTGGTTGCTCAGCTGGAGGCCAATGCTTGCCATGAAGATTCCAACCTGGCAGTGAAAGCTTGGCTTTCTCAGTGACAGTACGGCCTGAGAAAGGACTTCATTGGGCCATCTCGACAGCAAGCAGCAAACCAGCTCTTCCTACGCTGCTCCACCACCACACATTCAACATACAATTTAAAAAGCATTAGCTCTGGCCCAGAGGTCTATTTTTCCTGTTCCTCGCCCAGAGCAAGCCAGCCACCGCATCTTTGTACCGCTTTATTAACGCGCTTAACTTGCTCCTGATGTTAATTGTAAGCTCCTTTAGCACCCTTTATTGGTCTGTTAGGCTCCTGTGAATTGTGACCACAGTAGTTACGATGCTAGAAAAATAACATGCTATTTTAAACAAAGAATGGTCATTTATCTATTTTTTTTTTCTCATTTCCCTTAAAAATCTCTTGTGCTTTCCAACAAGTGGCCATGAGAAGGTTGGGTATAACCAGGTTCCATCTCAGTCCTCTCCGTGATCTTACGCACGCGAGGAATCTGATGTCCCAAGAGTCAGGACTTAAATTTTGGAGCACTGTGGTCTTCGTTACCTGAACTTCCCATTCTTCCGTCTTCCAGTAGGAAGTCTGCAAAAAAAAAAAATAAATAAAAAAGGCAGAAATCCTCCCGATTTGCGTCTGCCACAAGCTCTTGCCAAAATATAGCAGAAGTGGAGCTTGGGATGAAAAGGACTCAGCTCGCCTCACACTACTCTCACAACGGGTTAATTAGGGCGAAATAATGCAAGTAATTGTCTAAGTGATTTGTCCTTCAGGTGGACAAGGATGGATGCGTGGTCAACGCAGGCATAGGAGACACGGTTGGTGACGGCTGGCCACAAGAGACAATACAACATTTTTCACATTCCCCAGCCTTGCTAGTATTATTAATTTTCCATCACTGTAGCATCAGGCAGGGAACTCTCTGTTCTCTTATTTTATGCAGCCCAAATAAAGGAAATAAAAATAAATAAAATTAATTTTTTTCCACTTCCCAGGTATTAGGCAATGACTTAACAAGCAGGCATTCTCCTTCAACAAGTATCTTTCAGATCAGGGAACGTTTCAGCAAGGCAGCGAGCAAAGGTTGAAATTATCACGGAATTCTCCTACCTTAACTCACTGTCACGAGCGGTGTCACGCCAGCAAGATCCTCCGCCGTCATGCTGTGTCCAGCAGCTCGGGATCCTTCCCCCTCTCCTCCCCGTGCGCTCTGCAGCGACTGCAGGAGAGGACAAGCAGCGTTCATGAACTCCCTCCCTGCTTTCTAGCCTCTGGCTGCCGGTGAACTAGGCGTTCCCTTCAGCCCATCTGCTAAGAATGCATGAAATGCACTCCAACAAGTCAACCGGGTTGGGAGGTTTCAGGAATGAGGAAAATAAGATTGTAAGTAGGGTTTGGGTTGGTTTTGTATTTGTTTTTGCTTTGTTTTGTTTTTGGTTTTTTTTTATAAATGACGATACGTACACAATAAAGACAACAGCGTCTGGACTTGGGAAGAGTTTAGAGGAAGATGATAAACAAGTTATGGCAGAGAAGCAAACTCGGCCAGGATCACAAAGGATGTCCCTACGTCAGGTTATAGCAGTCTCAGCACTAAAGTGGGTAACTGGAAACATCCACCAAAAGGAAAAGATCACCTGTGTCCAGCCCGGATAACCGATTTTCCTCTCTTCTTTGCTGGATCTGTTTAAACGCCTACAGAAATCTTCAGAAAATAAATATATCCTTCTTGTTCTGTAAAGGCGGTAACAAGGAACATGTACTTTGGGGTCCTCTTGTAGTAAGTCAACCAAACTTACCAAATTGTAGCCATTCCAGAAATGCTGAATCAGGGTCAAACTTGCCAGTCTCAGTTGGAAAAATACACCGGGGAACTAGAGTCACCAAACTGGTGACACTATGTCTCTTATTGCAGTAGCTTAAGAGTTTGTTTACTCACCCAGAAAGCAGGAGAGCACAATCCAGTTCCCTCCGCCTAAAGACGTACGAATCCACCCTCTGCCATCTCCCAGAAACTGTCAGATTTCCCAGGAAGGGAGCTTCATCTTTTATTGACACACTCTCTGCATGAACAGAGTATCATGGTGAGACAGACTGGATTCCAGTCTATCAGCAGGGCCAGCGCCCTCAACGCCTCAATCACTCCTTCTTCGACAGCCTTTTTGAAAACTCTCTCATACAGCAGAGATTTCTTCCGCCAAGGCTTTCCAAGACCTCATTCAAGAAGAGCTTCATCTTAGGTTGGGCAGTTAAAGCACTGGTAAAGTTGTAGTAGGCATCTGTCTAAAGCTCCCGGGTGAACACCTCAAAGAAACACTGGGTTAAAACGGCATTATGGGCCCCGTGCCTTTGTCGTATAGGAATGGAAAGAAAAATAAAACCCTTCATTTCTGATAATAAAACCTGAAATTCTCTTGTCGTTAACAAACAACCCCACAAACACGTAATCTCAGCTGTAACTACAGTGTCTGCAGTCACTCCTCCTGCCCCTCTCATCTTCACGCAGGGCCCATTAACACAAGCCAAAACCAAGTCCAAGACAAAAGCCCAAGAGGGAACAGAGACCACGTCCCACTGGGAACACTTACAGCTCCAGCAACACCGACACGGGGACTCCAGCTGGAAAGCCCAGGCTTGTTAACACACAGGCTTTATAAACTGAAGTCACTGGGCAGCAAACGCTTCAGCGTCTTTTACTGGGGGGAAAAAAAAAGGTAAGACAAATACATTATCCCAACACTAATCAGAAAAAGACTTGTTTTGTTCACGAGTTTGTTTATTAAAAAGGTAGTATAAAACACAACCCCTTTAAGAAACAAAATTCAAGACAAATCAAGGGATTCCCAGACGCTGTCACAGGTCTAGATATTATTTAAATATGATGATTTTTTTTTTTAAAAAAATGTTGGTTTTCTAAAGGATAGACGAAAATGATCAATTTATCATATCGAAAGAAAATAACCTGGCAGAAAAATTCCAAGTCAACTTATTGAAAAGTTTAATCTAACAATATACTTTGATATTACAGAATGAGCAAAAAGAACAAATTTGCTGCAAAAGATTTCATAATTCTATAAATATTTTACAGAACTTTCAGAGTATCCTGACAGCAAGACTTCAAGCCTTGTATAATGAGCACTAAAATACACACAAGTGAAATCAACACAAGTACACAACTTACATAATTCATTTATCATACTGCAGTATGTTTCCTCAAATTCAGAAATAAAAAGAACTTTAAATCTGATTTGTTTGTTTTAAGGAATTTGGTTCGGTTATACAGTTGAAGAATTCAGGGTATGGATACTGATTTTACTGGAAAATTTAAAGGCAAGGTTGAGTTTCCATGAAGCATCCAATACCTTTAAGTTTTCTTAAGCGAATCAATTAAGTAATTGTAAATAGATTAACCTTAATGGAATAACGTCTAGGACATGTTTTAGCCAAAATGCACTGCATTTAACATACTAATGATTTTAAGTGAATTACAATCCTTATACAAAACGTAAGTTGTACCAGGGACTGAAATTCAATTAAAAAAAGTAATTAAAAAAAGTCAGCAGGAGAAACAGATAAACATTTTGATGCAAAATGAAACTAATTCTCTCTTTACAGCTGTATACGAACGTCCGAGAACCTGCTACAACTTACAGGCCTTTTCTTTGGGGGCTTTTTGTCTCCAGATGTCTACCTTGACCACGCTCCTCAAACCGTGGCATCTCTGATGAACGCTCCTAACTCCCTCCAATTCCCTGCCAGCAAAGCACGAAGCAGCATCTGGCTGTAGAGCAAACTACCAATATATCCTGAGGCCAAGCAGCTGATTTTGTATCCCACGGTTAAGAAAGTGATCTTTGCCAAATTATGCTGAAATACCACTTAATACTCTTTCCCTGCTGTTCTATTTAAGTGGCTTCAGATCTATTTTGTTATGCTCTTGCGAATTAGCAGAAACAGCTCATTTCTCTAGTTCAGAATTGAGCAAGGATGATTATCCAACCCCTTGTTTCAACCTGCTGCTAGTTGTTGTTTTCATAATAGACGGAGGGAAGGAGACAGCTTTTCTTAAAACGAACCTCTCACCAAAAGCCTGGGGATGAAGGAACATGCGGTACTGGAACGCTGGGATAGAACCTAAGAAAAAGTAGAAACTGAGCAAAAAGTTTTGATTTTGTCACTCCTAATGAGTGAGACGGGTCATCAGAAAGCACTTTTAATTAGAGACCAAATATAGTTAAAATTGCAGCGGGGTCTTCTTACCTATTTACGATGCTGCTTAGTGAGAATAAACCTAAGTTTAAAAATCAGCTTCCAATATGTTAAAATTTGGTATTAAACATTACTGCTTTATAGTACAAGAATTTCATCATCATACTTCAAAATAGTAATTTTAACTTTTGTGGAAAATTTTAATTTATGTCCAAATTAATTTATAAAAGTTTGCATCATTTAAAAAAGGAAAACATCAAAATAATTCGGTCTCAATGAAAATCTGCTGAAAAGAAAGTTACAGCTGCATTAACCTCTCCATAGACTATTAAATGCCTCAACAACTCAATGAATAGTTTATAAAAATATATTTTTACATTTTACTGGGGAACAGAGGTAGACAAAAGGAAAATATCAGTTTGAGTGTGATGTCGCACTTCAGAACAACGTATTTGCATGGAAAAAACAGCTTTTATTTTCTTAAGAATCCTAGTTAATAGGAAAGCCAGAGAAGCATTTGGTCTTAGTCTCTGTCGGTGCTCTACTTCACTGTGAAGCCGAGAGGAAAAAGGTGAAAAGCTTAATATCACATTGGACTTTTGAAGCAAGCCAATCAAATTCGTACATCAATTGGAGAGAGGAAGGTTACTGCACGTAGAATGATTCTTTATTTTTCTAAGTCGTTTTTCAAACACTGACACTAACCTTATTTTTTTATATCATCTGATACCATGATAAGGCTTCATAGAACTGTACAATATTTATACATCTGTCAACAGTTTCCCTATATCCTTGCAATTCCACTGTAAAACAGGCGATTTAACTGCGTAGAGTGTTATAGGACTAGGCTCTCTTAAAATAAAGAAAAAGCTAACAAAACACAACAGTCTAACAGATCTAAAGCCTGGAGTCTAGAAGCTGGAAGAAAAGGAGCACTGAAAGCAACACCCACCCCACTAAATGACACTCTTCATCCGCCCAAACCTTCACCCCTCAAAGGTCTGCGGTGCTTATTACCGATAAAAATAATGAAGGCAGAACCAACACAACCTCGAGATGCAATCTGAATATTCCACTACGTGCAGCGATGCACCAGGCAGAATTTCAGATTCCCTCAACACCTTTTTTTTGCCGAAACGGACAATTTGCATGCTTGCAAAGATGAGAAAATGGTCTTTCTTAGCTGGCAATACAGCTCTTGTTACAATGCAACTCAAAATTGGGAATTTGTCGTACCAGCTTACAATGAGCCCACCAGACTTTTAAACCCAGAATTCAAATATCACCGCTGTTTTCAGACCACCTATTTTGTCACAAAAAGACATAATTTGTAACCACGGGGGCCAGTGTTAACTCAGATGCTCTGGTTGGTGTTAGCTACCCATATGTATCGATTATATATTTAAAAAGCCTTAAACAAGTTTAGAGTACTGTATAGACTTCTGGAAAAAAAAATCCAGATGGTAATCTCGGAGCACAAAGTTTGAAAATACCGATTCAGAGTATTCCGAATACTTCAGGATGGAAATAACAAGAATTAGCATTTATGGTTTCTTGCAATCCAGTATGAATTTAAAAAATTCAAAAGATCCTCCTTACAAACATGCACTAGTAACCACCCACATAAGCAGCGTGCTATGAATTTAGCACTGATATTTTAATTACTTAGTGCCTAGGTCTGTATTCTTCTTGCTTAGTGCCTAAGTCTGTATTCTTCAATCCTTAGGTATCAAAATAATGGGATTCGAAATGAGGAATGACTATGCCCAAAACAGCTCCCTTAAAAGTTATTTTTGAAAGCCTGCCACTTATTAAGATATCTAAAGTTAGAATGTCTTCTCAATCCTCACTTTTGGAAATATTCTAAGAGGGTTAGCATTTGCTCTTTTCCATATAAAAGAGTACTATTTGAAAGCGTAATTTCAAGTATTCTAACTTTTGCACAACAAATTGTAGTTCAAGTTGCCAAAAGCCTTGAAATTTTATGAAACATGGGAGATCCTCCACTTCAAAGAGCACGTAAGGCTAAACTAAAACGTTGAAGAGAACTCACCTCATCATCTAACAAAGTTAAACAAAAATGTTTACGCTAATATTGAAGCTATAACTAAACAAAGCAAACACATCAATCAAAAGCCTATTTTGCATACCTAGCGCAGAGAGACCACGAGAATTTAATTCACTATGGCCCAGAACGTGTGTGCTCATGCATTTCTAGTCTCCTTGACATAATTCCAGCCTCAACAGAAGATCTAAGCCTCAAGAGAAGATCTAAACAGGGGAGGAAAAAAAGAATTTACTGAATGCTATGATTTAATAATCTATCTTCACTCGGTTTGCCTTATCTTGGCTACAGCAACCTTGTTTGTTTTCCACTTCCTTCAAGTTTGCGACTTGGTACTGCTCTTATTTCCCACATAAAACACAGCAACATATCCAATGCCTTCACCCTTTATGCATCACAGCATCTGTTCCATAAAATGACTCGAAGTACTCAGGACAATAATCTTTTTTAAGGATGAGATACCGAGTTCGAAAGGGTACAGGAAAATTAACAGGGAAATCCACAAATCTGGTAATAGCTTTGCATTATTTAAGTTACGTATAGTTACAGAAACTTAAGGGTTGGAACGTATTTCACACTTACAGAATGAAACACTGACACACAGAGTTAGAACAAAAGAAGCCTGATGGGTTTTGCTGCATTCTTGGCAACTTGAGTTACTTTACCTGAACAGCCAATTAATACAAACTTTTAAATTCTCATTAAATACTGCTTTTAATGAAAACTTCAAAGCACACAGTTGATGACATTCTAATATGCATATATTCATATCAACATTGTCTGCAGTCACCCTGAAGAAAGGGATAAACTCAACCATCACCCTTAAACCCATGCTTTCGTAAAGCATCAAAGATGTTATGTATCGGCTTCACCATCGCTGCCTGCAAGGCTGCTGTCTGTAGATGGAGCACCATCTTCATTAACGCCCTCACCATTATTCTCCCTCTTATGGGCTTCATCATTTACATCCTTAGACGTGTCATTAACGTTTGCAGGTTGTCTGCCTTCAGGCAGTTTAACGCTACTTGTTGCGGCATCCGAATCAGATGTCGGTTGCTGCTCCTTTGCATCAGGATCCTCTAGAAACGATCCCCACACCTTGAGCCTTTCTTCCCTTTCTCTTGCAGTCTCCTCCACCTATTAAAGACACGTTTATACACACCATTACAGTCATACTTGGAAAAAATGAATATTTAGACAGATAGAACCATACAAAATGTTTATATTGCAGTAATATCTCAAGACTTCAATAGGCCCTGTTGAGCGTGGACTAATGAGCTGTACATCCAGTGACTAATCCTCTAAGTTGACAACTCCAACACACAATTTTTAACATCAAGCAGGTCCTTTACATTTTTGCTAAACTGAATAATTAAGGATGATTTTATTATTTTTTTTTGGGAGACATCCTTGCAGTTTTTGACAAGAAGCAAGATGGGGCGGGGGTGGGAAGGGGGTGGGACGACCAAGCATTTCTCAAATTCAAACAGATTTTCAGTTTGGAAGAAGCATTTGATGAAATAGACCACGAAAGGCTACCTGATAATCGGTTACTCCATCCCACGTTTCAGCACTGAGCTGGCGGCCACCAAACCACCTCCCATTTAGAGTTAGTTTGCAAAGATCAGCTTCTGTTGCTTCTTTAAATGACACAGAAGCCACGCCATCAGGGTGTCGCTGTAAGGAGAGACAGCTTTCGCTTAATAGTTTTCTAAATAGTGTATTTATTCCACGATCTTTTAGACTGTCTTACAAAAATCCATCAGGATATAGCTCCACTCTGATCACACACAGTCGGGTATGAAAAAATTCAATTTGCAAGGTTACACATTTTGCTCTACGGGTACATGGAACAGACTTTTTGAACACAGAAAACAAGTGTTTCAGCTAGTTTAGCTATAAATAAATGTGTTTATAAACTTTCAAACTTGTGATATGTATCTAAGTTATTGGGAATAGTTAAAAGAGTTTGCCTTCGCATAGACTGAAGTAGGTAGGGGCTTATAAATTAATTCCCAAACCAGCTAATTTTAAAATAGTGGAAGATTAGGTCAAGTTTCTATAAAATAAACACACAAACCCAAATAAACGTTCCACTCATGTTTAAAGAATCCTAAATGTTTTGCCTGTTTGCACATTACATCAATTCTGCCAACACAACCTGTAAAGAACACCTACATCAAATATGAGAACCTTCTTTACTTGACCAAACTTCTCACACTCCGTCCGCAGATCTTCTCTGATCTCATTTAGCACTAAGGGATCCTCCTGCAACGCAATCACACAGATTAGATTAAACAGAAGCACTTTCTTCTCAGCTTTGTTTTTGCTCAAATTCCAGTGGAATACATCTGCCAATCTATTAAAAGCTCGTAAATTAAGTGTTGTTATGCTGCACTTTCAAAGCCACTTAGCTCTGAATAAGACGACAGCCCTTATGTGAATTTCATAAATGACACTTATTAATAAGGCTTTTGTGCTGGCTGCTCCATTCTGAAAGTTACTCCCAACTCCTCTTTCTATCCCAAAAAGGAACATAGCGAAAAAGGCCGATTTGAAAAATATGTAACTTTGTCTTGTTTTCTTTGGAAATAGATGAATGAATTTTAAGCAGATGCTTGGCACAGGAAAAAAAAAAAAATCCTACTCAAATAGTAAGTTTAATTTTTGTTCTCATCTGCCCACAATTTTGCTAAAATCCTTACGGCAGAAAGCTCAGACAACGTTAATGATAACAGCACAATCTACAGGAGCCAACTGCACCTACCTACCTCAAAGTCCTTTGGGTGAAACATATTCCTGATAATAACGATGCGTTCATGTCGCATTCGAGTTGCGCCGTCTTTCTTCTCAGGCCTCCAATCCAGCTGTCTAATGAAATGAAGCAACAGTAAGAAGATATTGTTGCGGCTCTCTTCAGTTTCTACAAGTATTTGTTGAAAAAAAATCATTAATTTGGCATTTCTTGCAATACATCAACTAAAACAAGTATTTTGACACAAAGACTTAAGTTACTCTTCTAAAAAACGCAATCATCATCCAGTTTTATTACTTCTACAAAGCAGTTGAGGTTTCAAGGTACTAAAATGCTCATAGAGGGACTATAAATAATATTAAGAATCAAAGCATTTTATTAAACACTGAAAAAAATCTACTTCCTTTTCAATTATCAGCTCAGATACAGGATCCAGTTGCTGCCAAGTATGACAAAAATGTCAGTATTTCACAATTTTTTCCTGACTTACTTTGTAGAAAAAAAAAAGGAGATCCACCATTCCCTTTGGGAAAATTTAACTGCTTTTATTTAAACAAAGAGGTAAGAACGCCTTCAGTCTCACACAGGCATTGCTGCAGGATGGATTTTGTTCCACAACATACAGAGCTACTGCCACAAACTAGCAATGTAACTCAGGGCATCTCTTCTATGACTTCTGGTAGAAATCCCTACTTCATATTCTATTACAGTAAAAAGACACATTCACTTACACTTCTAAACCTCAAAACCTTATATTTGGGAGGGAAAAAAAATAAATCTTGTAAAGTTCCTTCTTGTATCTGCTACTTCAGCTGAAGAAAACTTGGATTTCCAATGAAGGTAGTAGCAGGTAAATTCTGCTCTTCAACTCCAAAAGGAAAAGCAACCGAAGTCAGTTTATTCACACAAACTGCTGTCGAATGCAAGTTCATTATTTTCATACCTCTCTCTCTCCATCCAGGAGACGACTTACAGCAAGAACGAGCCATGTATCTCTGAGCCAGACACGTTTCAAGCTGCTTTTATTTTTAATTGATAAGATGCCAAGTAGACTTCGTTCCCTTTAACTCTGGCACAACACTTTTTTGCATCACTATTTAAAATGTCTAGTGGAGCGCTGCTTTTGTTAAAATATTAAGAGTCCTATATACTTAAACTTTTTTTCTTCTTTAATCCGCGTCTTCTTGGTTCCAAAAGGCAGAAACAAAGTTTTTAAGTGACAAAAGCAACGAATCTAGGTACAATTAAAAAATTAGCATCTCTCAGAGAAGAGAGAGAGAGGTCTGGGGGAATTTAAAGAGGTATTTAGTATTTGCTGCTATAGAAGTTAGTACCTCTTGCCCTTTGTAGCAAATAAACTGTGGTACAAACACTATGTGGACAGCCAGAGTGTTATTATTTTTAAAAAAGTAAGCCTAGACACGGTGACAGGACCTGCACACTCACATACTGAGAAATAAAATGTCTTATCTCCTCAGAGTTGCAATATTTTCTTCTATAACTGAAAGAACCTTGGCTCCCTATGTATTACTTTAATGTGTCGATCACAAAGAAGTTCATTAAGTCAAGTCAACACTTAATTTAGAAGTTCCTTGCCTCCAAATAGGTGATATTTAAGTGATTTCACTGTCAGATAAGACTTCAATTTTTTTGCATAACTCATAGCACTGTATTTGAAAGCTGCGCTTTACTAATAGCACTTAGAATGCAAGCAGTATTTTACTGAAATAAAAAATACAAACTTCTGCTGTTGAGACAACTTCTTCTTGTAGTCTTTACACTTCTTCTTCTTTTTGCTTGCATCATACTCCCCCTTCAGTTGAAACTTTGCAACTTCAACATGCAATTTATAGCCTCTAATTTCTGCTTCGTCCAGAAGTCTCAATGCAAGTTGAACTGATTCTCTCTATTCAAAGATAAAGCAGAACACAAGCTTTAAAACACACGGCGCAGTCAAATAATTCCACTAACATTTAATTAAGAATTTTGTGCCAAGAATCAATTCGCTGTCATTGAAAACCACACCGTCAAGTCTTTTGAGAAAGCGTTGCCAACTCTGCGTTTCTCAAACCCCAGGATTTCTTCACCGCAGTGGATTAACGCTCCCCAAAGCAACTGCATACATTTCATTCAATACGTCACAAAACCTGATGTGCAATCATCAAGCCAGACGATGAACTCACCAGGGAGACCAAAAAAATGTCAGGAGGCTGATTTTCTAGCAAGTTTGTATCACTTCTACAAGAACAGCAGACTCTGAGGCTCCTACCTAACTTTTAATGTTTTCCTAAAAGTCCTTTGGAGCACAGACTGTCTTTACACTTGTGCACTAAACAGCCCTAACTACTAAAATTACAAAACTAGCACAGACTACAAGGAAGTTGATTTAGTACTTGCCCGGTGCTTCTTGCAGAATTAAAGCAGATTGTACTTGTAGTCTTTCCAAACGCTTCACAAGTGAGACCCACGAAGGAAATAGTATTGCAGCCTAAACTTTTAGAGGCTAAGACGGAATGCAAGAACATTTCTGAACCTCACTAGTTCTCAACTAAACGCTGTAAATACAGGAGTATGGTACGTTCCTTCCTGTCTCGTTATTTTTGTATTCTTGGCCACACAGTGGCATACTTTCAAAGTAAAATGTGAAGAGGTCCCCAATTTCACCCCATAATCACTGGCACCCAAGACAGTAACATGTAGGGACGTGTTCAGCAGGTATTACGGATATTTTCAGGGGGAGGGTGCAGGTGGATAAGAGGAAACGAATGAGGTGCACAACCAGATAAATCAGCAGTTCTGCAATAAATCACACACCTCCACTTTAAATGATACTTCAGATATTTCAAGAATCTTCTGAATGTGATTCTGACTCAGTGGCCGCAAGTACCTTCAATGGGAAGGAAAACTGCATTTCAGCGCCCCACTCACCTTTAGATAGCAACAGAGGCCATCACCTTTAAGATTTCCCTCCTTGTCTTTGTAAAGCTTGATTTTGTGTTCTTCTGTCTGAGGATCCCGCATAATGATACCACATTTTGACATGACTTGTACAAATTCATCTTTAGTAATGTCTGGAGGTAAACCTGCAAAATAAATTAAACCAGAATGCTTAAGTTCAGATTTCTTTTAGAACCTCATTAGAGCAAAAACCCCACAGTGTTTATTAAACTGAACTGTGTCAAATGTAAAGACAAGATTTTACATATACAGTAAGAAACCACCACTGCTTTGGGACCAGTATTTTTGATATTACCTTTTAAACATGACTTCATATCAGTATCTTGAAAATCCGTTTACTTTTTTAGAGGTGTAACATACAGCAACATCTTTGTGCTCCCTAATATGTAGAGCTAGAGCCTCAGTGTTATACTTGATACCGACACTGCAGTGGCCACAATGGCATACACAAACGTAACTATCCTGCCCAAGCTTTAAGTTCCACCGCACCTCTAGGGATGGGAGACAAAAAAAAACCCCCACCCAGTCTCTAAACAGACAACTATTTTCTCCACCCACAAATGAGACAGAAAAAGCAACTGATAACGTATGGAGTTTTGCAAGTCTGAACTTCGAATTGAGGACAAGAAAAAAAAAAACCACCAAAAACAGAGGGAGAAAATTATGAGACTGTTCATGCTAGTCTGGCCTGGATGAAGATTTCTGAGAATTCAAGTGTGTGCGTTTCTGTGACTGCTCAGAACCACCAAATGTACCTTTGTGCATGCACCTGAAGATAGCACCCCAATGTCCAAAACAGGTAGAGAAATTCCATAATAAACACACAAGTAGTTTCATTTGAGCTTCCCTGTGACTTGCTTATTCGGTTCTAGCTTTTTTTTTGGTTCCTACTGTTTCCTCCTCATCCAGTAATTTAATTTATGTATTTATAACATCAAGGAAAAATTAAAGATTAAAACATTAAACGATATGTATAGCGAATACTCCTTAGGAGTTCGCAAAGATTTTTTTTCTTGGTTGTAGCTTACTTAAAAAATAATAATTAGTGACTTGGCTGAGACAGCTCACAGAATATCACATTTAAAAGATAAAAGCATGGAGTATGCCCCCTATATTACTTTCCCACATCTGCAATTTAAAGGTCACAAAGACATTATGCAGTCAGGAACATAACATTAAGTAGCTTGCAAGCGGCAGACCGAACAGGTAATATTAGAAGTCAGCGAGACGTACACGAGTTTCTTTTACCATCCTGAGCTTAAAGCAGGTAAATAAATGCTACTACTTACCAGTCACATAAACATTTGTATTTCTGTCTTCTTCAACATGAAACCATCCTAAAAATAGAGTTTCAATTCAGTTATGCAATATATTAAGCATACACTAGCGTTCACATTCCATCAGATTTCTAAGTTTTCTTGCCCAGAGGAAAAGTTCTGAACACGCCTCAATTTGCCTTTTTTCCACTTTGTAGCTGTACTTAGGAGGATACCTATGAAGTACCAAACAATTTTAAGACCCTTCTGGAAATTTTCAGAACCTAGATCTTTGCTGTACATGGTAACACCGAACAGTTGTCAGGTTCCACTCAGTACCATCCAGGTTGCAGCCTACACAGAGCGAAAACCCTTTGGCACTTACCTGGCTCAAGCTTCCGTTTTTCTGCTTTTTGCTTTGGATCTGTTTGTTTTGGTCCTTTCTCATTTGCTGCCGGTTGTGTTCCTGATGTCTTAGAACCTACTGGTTGCTTACTTTCAGTCGCTGTGCCAGAAGCAGATGAACTGTCTGTATCATCCGCGTGGAAGCCATAGTTGGCGTGGTACGTTGCCAGGAAATCTTCTGTTATCTGAAAAGAAATTATGAAAATTAATCCAAAACTTCAATAAACTACAAATTTCGCTTTCTAAGCGTTTTAATGTTAGTGCATGGATGATGGCTATTTTCTAATCCAGCAGCATAGAAAATAACAGCATTTAAAAACTATTTTTAAATCATCTTTGTAAAGCCATGTGCAAAACAAAACCATTCAGTGCAGGCATAACTGAACCAGACTAACATTCTAATTCCACACAGCACATGAAGTTTTTAAACAAATATTTCACAAGTTCTGCCTTTTTTCAAGCAAAGCTTTCTGCTTTCAACATCAATTGGATTTGCCTGAAGGACAAAAACCGAGCGCTTCTGACCAGGTTGAAGGGATTAAGTGACACTGAAGGTAAGCCAACGACTTATTCACAGATGATGAACGACTGACATTTGTAAGCATCTGCCTTTTCATAGAAACATTTTCAGAGCTGACATATGTTTGTGTTGACAGACAGTAAATATTCCACTTAGAGGCTTATCTTAACATACTGTTTATAAAGCCATGTACTCTACTTTATATTCTACTAACAGATAAATAATTGCCTCGCTCTTTCTCTAGAGAGACTATATTTAGATAAAATATATATTGGCTAGTATTTATCTTTTAGAGACCAAACCAAAAACACTCTACAACTTACATCTGATATTTCCAGCCAGGAAAATTTTAGTACCAGCCACTAGCAATAACATACAAAGACGTGTTATATATGCATATTATTGCATGTTTACAACATACATCATAGCCGATTTTGCTAGCATCACTGCACTGTGAAGTGCTTTCTGAAGTTTGACACTCTGAAATTATTTAGTCCAAAAGCTGAGCCTTAACCTTGGAAAATTTTACCTGACTGCGCTTTAGCTGCACTTGCGTCATCTGTATTCAAAAGGTAACAAAACTTATTGTCATTAAGCTATTGTAAGAGAGCAGCACGAGGGACGGTAGTGGCAACGTTACCAGTGCAATCTTGTATCTTCTGTAGTGATTCGAAGTTTGACGTTTCAACTCTAAGCTCTTATTACGACAAATCAAAAATGCTAAATTGACAGCAACAGTCTTGTCATGAATAACACAAGATGCCGTGGAGCCCTATTGAACTTTAAAGTTTGGCATGAAACAGCTCCTACGTTAAACAAGATTTGCAACACACCTTGATCAGGAATGTAAGTGGCTGCTCTCACAGACATGAAGTAACACAATGTCAAGAGAAAGAAAGAGTGCAAGTGAAGAAAAGAATACTCTGCGTTCTAATAACATTCATTACATTTGACAACAGCAATCTTAACAAATCCTTAATATCACAGCTGGTGAAATCCAGAGAATTAAGCTTTTAAACTCTGTGGTGAACAATATTACTCGTTTTCATCACAGAAACTACCGCCAAATTAGTGCTTAAACCTGTGACAACTAGCCACCTTCCTGCAGCAGTATTATTTTTCGACTTCAGGTGGAACCACATTCTCATGTAAAGCTAAATTTATTCTTAGCAATTACCTACCATGGACTGTCAAATTTTGCTAGTCAATAGCAAAGATATTTTTTTTTTCCAATAATATGCCACCATTCTATCATACATCCCAGCACGACTACTTAATTTTAAAATGCATATTTGCAAGCATAAATGAATTTACACAAGGCTTGTATTGGTACCTATGTCATACCACGCCTGCATGGAAAACAAGCACTCACACAATTTCTTACTTGGGACTTCAATCCAGTTCTGGTGGACAACATCACAGAAGGAGATCAGTTCTCTCTCCATACCCACACAGTTGTACAGTTTGGGGCAATTAAGCTTATAGGAAAAGAAATACAATACTACAAGACATGCTAGCATCTAATTAACTACTGGTCACACTGAAACGGAAAGGAATAGATTAACCAAATGAAGAACAGATACCCTAGGCTTACAAAGACATCCCACATCTGTTTTTTCCAAGTAAGTGATGAAGGAAGGCAGATAAATTCAATATGGAATTTTCTGCTATGTCTGTGAAGGACTATCAAAGATTGGTCTCCATCACTGTAGTACCATTGAAAGAAAAATAATTAAATAATACATGAAGTTGCAATCACTTTTATTAAATACTTGAATTTTCCCAATTTTTCTGAGGAATGTTGACAGTTAATACCATCAATTTTTTGCACTACTTGGAAACGTGCTTAGAAGATGTCCAGCAGCTACTCTGTTCCCAAAGCAGAGTAGCAGTGCAACACTGGGCTGGAGATGAGGATTAGTTAGGCCAGTTGGAATATTTTAATCTTTTGCCGGAGAACAGGGATAAGGAATTTTATTAGTGCTCATGGAGTAGAGGAAGAGCTACAACTTCTGGCTCCTGTGGTCTCTTAAATCTATTTTGACAAAATACTTGTTGAATAATCATCAGCAACATGAAGTAACCTGAGATACTGCGATATCTAACTCAGTGAGCTATCTATACCACAGAGAGCTTCACAATGATTCTTTACCAACTTCTACTAATGAACTTTGCCCTTCCTACATAATCTGTCCAACCCTTAACGTTGTCTCCTTTCCAAGATGGAAACTTAAGATTTAAGTAAGGCATTTAGGAAAAGACCAATGTTCCTGAGAAGAGAGAAATAAAAACAAATAATAATTTTTTAAAAAAAGAACCCTTTTAAAAGTTACTGTGCTTATTGGATACAGCACTCCACTGGGAGCAGGGGGTATTGAGTTCTCTGCTGCTCCACTTTGTGAGTCTGCATTTTTCACGTTTTTACCCCTCTGTAAGCCACCTGTTAGATGGACACCTTACTAGGTTTACACACATATAAACTTGGCACTACAGGCTTCACTCTCACTCAGATTCTCCGAACTGTAACTAATTCAGAGCCACAAATAAGAACTTATTAAGGCCCACTACTTTTATGAAGTACATGCTACAAAATGTCTTAATGTTTGTAATTTAAGTAGTTGCCCTCACCCATCGATATATAGTAACAGAACTACTACTTCCTTGCAGGTCACAGAATGGTTTGGGTTGGAAGGGACTTTAAAGATCATCCAGGGCCACCCCCTGCCCTGGGCAGGGACACCTCCCACCAGACCAGCTTGCTCCAAGCCCCATCCAGCCTGGCCTTGAACCCCTCCAGGGATGGGGCAGCCACAGCTTCTCTGGGCAACCTGGGCCAGGCTCTCACCACTCTGAGTGAAAAATTTCTTCCTGATACTTAATTCATCCTGAAATCTCCCCTCTTCCAGTTTGAAGCCATTCCCCCTCATCCTATCACTACAAGCCCCTGTAAAAAGTCCCTCCCCAGCTTTCCTGTAGGCCCCTTCAGATACTGGAAGGAGCTGTTATACGGTCTCCCCGGAGCCTTCTCTACAGATCAGAGCATTAGATTTATGTTCCTTCGCACCATGAAGAACCATATCGTTATAGCAAGTTCATTTTCTATACTTCAAATACTTCATTTAAAAAAAAAAAAAAAAAGACAAAAACCCAAACAAAATGAAAAACTGCAGCATGTTTTCATCCTGTGGAAAGCCTCTAAGCCAAACACACTTTGTTTTCAAGTGAGTTTCAAAGACCTAAGGAGAGGGAACAAGACATTTTAATACATGCATCATTTTCAGATAATAACAGAAGACAGACATACTACTCCATTTTCATCTAGACCTTTTAACAGCTTAGTTCACTTCTTCACTCCCACCAGAAAGACAAAGATCACCACAGCTCCTGCGATAAAAGAAACCTAAACGTGTCCCCAGCAGGGCCGATCCGTTAGGGACCCACAAATATAACCGTGACTTCATCCCAGGCCTGAGCAATCCTACACACTGACAGCCAAGGAGAAAAGCCAACCCACGGCTCCTCACAACAAAAGAGCAGAAAGCGGCCGGTGGGGTTACAGACGGAGCCAACGCCGTGGTTCTGCCGGTAAAAAAGCGTTTTCAGCCCCACGGGGACTTCGTACGTCTCTTTGGCCGCATCCAGGCAAGCGAGACACCCCCCCTGCTGAAGAGCCCCAACGCCTACCCTTCTCATTTCACACCCTTCCTCGGGGGGCGGGGGGGAACTTCGGGCACGCCGCGGGGAAAGAGCTGCGGGCGGAGGGAGCGGCCTCCCCGCCACAGAGGGCCGCAGCCAGGCGAGGAGGCCGCTCCTCACACCGGGAAGGGGGCAAACCGAGGCCCGCCTCCCCCCC
>VXAK01009196.1:99026-156588 GCA_013399435.1 Arenaria interpres
CAGCCGGGAGCGGCGGGCGGGCGGGCGCGCGCGGGAGGGTCCCCTCCGCCTCACGCGGCCGGTGACCGTCCCACAGCCCCCCCCCCTTCCAACAGCGCGCAGGAGCGGATGTGACGCAGCCCCCCTCCCAACCACTCCGCAGCCACTCAGCCGCCGGCTGCCTGATCACGTGAAGGCGGCGGAGCCAATGGGGAGGGCGGAGGTGGGCCTTGCCGGAGAGGGCTGGGGGCGCGCGAAAGGGGGCGGGGCTTCCTTTCCCGCCTCTGGGCGGGTCGAGGCCTGCAGTGATTGCGCAGCCTCGGGCGGGCTCCGTGCTGCTCCGGGCCGGCCAGGCTCCTTTCCCTCAGCCTGCAGAGCTGTTTCACCATAGGCAGCGTCTTGGCAGGTCGGCGGCTGGGCCTGAGGCTGCTTGTGGCCTTGCAGACCCTTCCAGGCCTGCGGTGGGTGCGGAGCCCTACCTAGATGGGCCTGGTGTAGAGACTGCTGTGGTTTTACTTACATCAAATAACAGCCTGCTGAGGGGCATGAAGTACTGCAAGTGCTTCCTCCTGGAATGCTTGTCCCTGTTGTGCCTCGGGCAGCACCGAGCAGTTAAGTCGCTGCTGTCAGTTGAGGTGCGGTGCAGCCAGCTGGCCATCGTCTGTCACTGAGACTGAGAGAGTGTTTTCCATATCCTACTAGAGGCAAAGACAAAACCAAAAAAAGAGGTAGAAAACACTTATAATGGCATGCTAAATGTCAAAACATCAAACTGGTTCTTGCCCCTGCCTTGGCACGGGTTGCTGGTGCCGGTGGTTTGACCGATGAAGCCTCCTGGGCAGGAGGAGCAGCTGCTGGGGTCTGCCTGGGTGGCAGAAGGGACTGCATTCCACAGGACAGAGGGCATCCAGCCACGCTTCTTGTGGTCCTTTCCAAAAGGGTTGGTACAACGCAAGGGATGAAGCTTGTCTTCAAAACTTTGAATTTGTTTGCATCGATGAAGCCTGCAATTAGCTATTAATCAGGGTAGTACTCTATCTGTGGATACTTAAATAAAATTTTCTTATTCAAATCAGTTCTTTTAAAAGACCTTCATTCAGTGCCATCTAGCGGTTTTCACAGTGTAACCCGGATAGCTTTACATCAAAAGCACATTTAATTGCTGAATTATGCATTTGAAAGTATTTCTTTTTATTTGGAGCATAAAGAAGCACACTGTTTAGGTTTTGTTTTGCAAAATTTAACCTAGAGCTATAAACCCCAGATAATTAAAACAGTGCACGTGTTTTAAATTAAAATTTAGCTGAACGATCCCATCGAGGCCGGCAGTGGCTGATTACCTGTGGCAAAGCAGTCTTTCTACTCAGCAAGGAGAATAATATTCAGGATGGAAGTTTTCTGGAAATGAGTATTCCAGGAACAAACATATCTTTAGTGTCATACAGACTGGAATGATCATAAAATCAAAAAGGCTTGTGAAGCTGTGTAGGGAGAGAGCGACACCAGCTAACTGGCTGGTCAACAGACCGTCAGATTAAATTTGCTGAGGATATAAATAATAGGCTTCTAGTAACCTTTGGCTGCTACACAAGGAACATCGAGCCTAGTAAATGACATCTTTCATGCTTCAAGAATTTTCTCTTGGCAGGGCTAGTTGTCCAAAGATTGTTTTGTCATCACTTACAAACTGACAGCTCAAGAGACATTTGTATTAGCTCTCAAATAGGTATTGGCTTTTGGTGAGGAGCATGAGAGGCTTAACATAGACTGTGCTTACTTATAAAAACTGGAATTGGGTATGTGTTTATAAGTAAGATAATCATAGCCTTAATCACTGTGAAAGCAATACAATTTAAGTCTTAAAACTGAAACGGATTTCCTTAGTGTGCAGATCTGCCTACAGCAAATCATAGGGGCACTGTCCCGGGGGGGAGGAGAGCCAAATTTCATCTCAGCCCCGTGGAAGTGAGATCATGCTTGTCTGCAGCAGGGTTAGTGCCTGGTAAATCCGATCTGTATGCTTTAATATAGCTATAAGGACAAACTACCTCAAATTCTAAGGACAAACTACCTCAAATTCCCTCATGCTTTCCGCAGATCACGGCGTGTGTGACGGCAGTTCCTGTGGCCCAGCTTCTTACTGTGTCGCCACCATCACTTGCCTTCTTCTGCAGTAAAAACAGCACAGTAAGCTAGCTCTGGAAACTGATTCGACTGGAAACTTGTCGGTTTTGGGGGTCAAGACAGCTTTCCCCTTAATTGGATCCTTGAAACGACGTAATTCGTGGCTGCACAAGCACCGCTACAGCAAGCTGTGTGTTCTGGGGATGGTGCGAAGAGCTCAAAAGTTACACGGATCAGGTCAGTCAAGAAACGGCGTTTTAAATCCTGACAAAATGTCTCAAAGTAAATATTAAAAGGAGGTATTAGCATGATGGTTTTATATCTGTGCCTGACTCTCCTGTGTGATAAAAGGCAATTTGGGTTCATGAGAGCTGATTGTTTGTGCAGAGATGCCGCCTGCTCAAAGTACCCAAATGTTGGTTTTCCTAAAGTGGTATTTTGCTATCTCTTAGAGGGGAACCAGCAATTCAGTAGCTAATACTTAATGAGGTAAGAGTAAAGGCTCTTTTCTTAAGATGCGTTGTTATGTTAAATCAAGGAGGCAGTAACTAGTGATTAAGTAGAGAGAGGTTACTCCTCTTTGGGCTTTCCGTGGGGCTGGAGCCTGTAGCTGTTACACAGCCCGGTGTGCTTGAAGAGGAGTCGTCACAGTGCAAAAAATGACAGGACCAGATCCAGGTGTGCTAAAATTTCAATACCCTTTCCTGTGCTGACAAAGGAAATTCCACAAAAGAGTTCCTGTGGCAGAGCCCATAACTAAACGCTGATTAGAGCCTGTTTCCTTTTTTCTTAATTATAAGTACCACTGACTGAAATGTGTAAGTGCTGTAGCTGTGCGTAACTTCAGCTTATTCTTTAATTGCAATATTCTTAGCAGGCACGTATGAGTGTCAGCAGGCGGACGATATTTAACTATGTAAAATAAAACAAATACTTTCTATGAAAACAGGAGGGTGAGCTTTAAAATGGCTATAATTTCATAACTGACTTTAATATTCTGTGCCATAGCTGGGGATGCAGTCTGTTCCACTATATCCATGCTTTGACATGGTTTTGTTCCTTTTTTGTGGCTTGCTTTTTAAACTAAACCAGCATCTCATAGTGGCAGCACAGATGAGAGTACTGATGCTAAACCTGTTGCTAACGTGAACATTAATTGTTACATTTATATGTATTAAAGCTGTTAATGGGCACATCTCATTCACAAAGCAGACTATAAAAAAGGTACATCCTAGAAATCTTATTTCCTTATTCAATAAGACTCCCCATGAACAAGATCTTTGAGGGAGTCTTGTCTTTCAGTATTTTGTACCTTTTTTCTACCTATCCTTTCACTGTGGATATAATAAACCCCTAATTCCTCATGCGAGTTCTTTGCTAAATAACACACAGTGTTTCTGTCAGTAGACATTATTCTCATATATATACTCTTACATAATTACACTTATATTACCTAAGGGTAAAAGAATTGGGGTTTGTAACACCGAGAAAAGATTGCAAAGGAAACATCCTTTTTTCCCTAAATCCAGTTATAGTAATGTGGGGGCATTTTATAGGTAATTGTATTGGGGGAATAGATGGAATGAATAATACCGGATTGTTTAGATAAAAATAAATGTTGACCAATATATCACTCTAATACAACATGTCATGAAGATTTGAAAGTACAGAATTATAAAAGCATAAAGTACACGGAATAGTTAAATTATGGCTTGAAATATTGCCAGTCTTTAACCAAAACATGTACAGCATATAGCAAAAATACCAATTTTGTGACAGGATATATTAGCAATAGATAGACCATCCAGTTAGAGGAGTAGTTACACAAGCAAAAAGTAGCTGCATGCAAAGGAAGGAAAATGGTGAATTAAAAAAACGTGCATTTTAACGGCTACTGTGAGGGGTAGGCAAGGATTTTGCAGTGGGAAATTTGGTCTCCAACAGACACAAATTGTGAGGTCCAGAAACCTTTTCCTGGGGGGCATCAGGAGGAGTGAGGCCAGCAGATCGAGGGAGGTCATCCTCCCCCTCTGCTCTGCCCTACCCTGGTGAGGCCCCATCTGGAGCACTGGGTCCAGTTCTGGGCTCCCCAGTTCAAGAAGGACAGGGAACTGCTGGAGAGGGGACAGCAGAGGGCTACAAAGATGATGAGGGGCTTGGAGCATCTCTCTTACGAAGAGAGGCTGAGGGACTTGGGTCTTTTTAGTCTGGAGAAGAGAAGGCTGAGGGGGGATCTGATCAATGCTTATAAATGCTTAAAGGGTGGGTGTCAAGAGGATGGAGCCAGTCTTTTTTCAGTGGTGCCCAGTGACAGGACAAGAGGAAATGGGCACAAACTTGAATATAACAAGTTCCATCCAAACAGGAGGAGGAACCTCTTTCCTGTGAGGGTGGCAGAGCCCTGGAAGAGGCTGCCCAGAGAGGTGGTGGAGTCTCCTTCTCTGGAGACATTCCAAACCCACCTGGACACGTTCCTGTGCAACCTGCTGTAGGTGGACCTGCTTTGGCAGGGGGTTGGACTGGGTGATCTCCAGAGGTCCCTTCCGACCCCATATCATTCTGCGACTCTGTGAAACATGTGGCAGGTATGTTTTCCAAAGGCTTTAATAAGCTAGAAGAAAGAATGACGGAAGGAACTGTAATCTTTGTTGATTTTTCTTTTGTTTTGAATTCCCTGTAGTAAGATCCAGGAAGGTAAAAGTGGGCTCATAAGTGCGTAGGCTTATTTACCTATTTCTATCTCACCCTGCAGCTCTACTGAAGAAAAAAAAAAAAAGGAGAAAATGTCAGTGCAATATGTTTGTTGTATTTGTACGTAGCTCACTACCAGGAAGTGTGTTATATTAAGACAAAGAGAGTAAAATAAGGTCTCTAGAGTCTGGTTTGCTGTTAATTGTCTTTCTTTGCTGTTATATTTCCATTCATTTCAGTGATCCTATCCTGGTCTACAAATGGTACAATAAAAGGGAGAATCCATTTGGAAATTAGTGTTTATAGCCCTGCAGCATGTAACATGAAGAGCGCAGTGAAATAAGGCCAGGCTTGATGGGATTAAAATGGGCTATCATTAAACTGGTTTAAGGTGACAGAGGTCGTATTCCAATGCCCTTGGGATTTATAGTTTGGTTTTATTATTCTGATTAGGGCAGTCAACAGAGAGAGACTGCAAATAATAGATTTTCTCCTCTTAGAGAGAACTCAAATAGTGGTGCATGGATGGGTGGATTTCCAGCCATGAATTGTTAGGGGCTCTTTGCAGCTGGAGGGCTGTTATATCTTCAAGGGTTGCTTAAAACTGAAGCTTCTGTGACTGACAGTACTATTTTGTTTAATTCATATGTTGCAACCTCTCTTCTATGCTTCTTTTTTTGAGATAGAACTCCCTGACTTTAAATGGTGAAAAATCTATCGTGTTTTCTCTCACCAGCTCCCACAGAACACAGTTTTGGTGCAGGTTACACAAACTTCATAAAAATAAGTGTCATTCAACATTTTTGTAATGTGGGGTGGGAAGACTTGCTTCCTGTATTTCCTGATGGGAAGTGAGCCCCTGCCAGCAGGGCTGCTGAGGTTTTTAGGGGTGCACAGCTGCCCACAATAGACTTGCCTCTCCATACAGACTCATAAAATCAGTGGATTTGAGATTAGAAGACCTATCTCATAAAGACAGTATATCCTAATATTAAAAAGGGATGTTACTTGAATAGCTTGAGGAACAGAAAAGTAGTACAATAGAGAAATCCAACTCTCCCAGCATGGTTGAAAATGTGCCAAACGCTTAGATATGACCACAGCAGGAGTGGATCCGTGGAGTGAAGTAGCTCCCCCGACACCGTACACTTCTGGGAGCTGTATTCAAACCCGCTCCAGTCTGGTTCCGTGGACTGGATGCACAGTTTCATCTGAGAGGAATCCAGGCCGTGCACTCCAGACCGCTCTGGGAGACAGAGCAAAGTAAGGCGGGAGGGGACGTTTGAGCAGTTTGCTTCAGAAGCGCACTGCAAATCCAAACTAGCACTGTAATACAGCTCTGCCCCAATTTCTTGATGGTAAAATCACTGTAACAATACAGAGCTCTGCAGCGCTGCGATGTTTTTCCCGTAGATGGCAAAGAATTTTACAAGTGTGGTGGAAGATGATAGTAGCTGATCACCTGCTGGTTCCCTTGGCCTCCTTAGGAGCTGTGAAAGGCATCTCTTTACACAGCAGCCAGCTCTTATCCAGAGTTTCAAAGTCACTGGCAGAGCAAAGGCTGGTGTGGATCTGGCCCACGATGCTTTTTCTTTTTTACTACACCGTACTACAAACCTTAACTTCCCTTCGTTTTAGCACGTGCTTACCAATTTTTAACATTTGGGACAAAACCAGAAAGAAATGAAAAATCTGCCTGTTCGATCGTGGTGTGAAGATTCGTGCCTCTGCTCTCTTGCTGTGGAGGCGAGTATTTGACAGAGGGAGCTCTGTCAGTTTTTTGGTCGCTGAGAACAAAACCATCCTCACAGCCAATTCTCACACCAACTCTGCTGACTCCTGTCCTGCCCAGTCCAGGAGTTCCAGCTTGACGTCCTTGTTCATGCTTGGGACTGTGAACAATTCCTTTGAGCTTATGCTGGAAAATTCAACTGTTGCAGCTTCTCCCACGCAGTTTGGTTTCTTTATTGTATATTTTAAAAGAAATGAGGAACACCTGATGAAAATGCTTTCACAGACAGGGCAAGCCATGGGGCCTTTTTTCCAGACTCCCGGTAGCAGTGTCTTGATTGCAAAGGCCGGTTTCTGTCCTTTTTTCATCCCAGAAAAACTAAACGCTTTCCTCTTCTTTTGTGATGCTGTAATCTGTGAGGAGCGTAACGCTGATTTCTGAGCCGTGCGTGCTGCCCGTCACGGACAGGGCTCTGGTGGGGGTATTACCTTGGGTAGCACTGGGAGGCTTCCTTCCCAGTCTTGCCTTGAAGCACGAGACTTGCTTTTTAAAATGTTGCCGGAAACTTTTACTCAGCCAGTAAAGAGCGAAAGGATTGACGCAGGAATTGCTGAAGGCCAAGGCACGGGAAAAAATGGTGGCTATCAGATGAAAGGTGGAAGCATCTACGGAAGCGTGGTATGTGAAAGAGCGGTATAGGTAGAGGATGTGGTTAGGCAGCCAGCAAAAGGCAAACAAAGCAACAAGCACCAGCACTGTTTTTGCAACTCTCTTGCGGGATTCAATCTAGGAGAAAATAATGCATATTTGGTATTAGTAGCGATTAGTAACACGTGTTTATGTAGATTTTCAAAGGGGTCTAAATGCATTAATGGCCGAGAAAGCAAAATGGAAAAAAATTCAAACCGAAAACCAATAGAAAGATAAAACTATTTCGTAATTGTTTTAACAAAGTATTTCCAGTGCAGAGCACATTCCCTTTCCATTATAAATCATGTGGCAATCCCATATAGGCTAGGATGTAAAAGTACAATGGTTAATGTGTCAGCTCACATGGATGAGGTCTCTGTTTACAAGTCAACGTTGTAACTCCTGAGTTTAATAGGTTCATAATTACGCAAAAAACCACCCATCCCTCTTTAGAAAAGTGTGTACACTCACAATTAAGTTAACAATTCATCAATATGTGCTTAAGTGCATAGCTGAATTTGGATTACTAATATTGACTGAGTTTATGAAGCTTTTTGTTCTATTATCAGGTAAAGATTTTGAGCTCAAGTATTCTGACTTTATCAGATTAATAGATTTTGGAAAACTGGACACCTTAATGCTTGATCATAGCTTACCTGCTTACGGGCATGACCGTGTTCTTCTGCTGGCATGTTGGATGTGCTTTTATATAAAGTTCTGGCGATAAGAAAATAGTAGACAGAAATGACAGCTAAGGGTACGATGTAGAACACTAAGAAGCAAACCAGGGAGTGAGCTTCCTGCAGGATCCTCTCAGATACAGGATAGGGCGCACATGCCTCAAAAGTTACATTTTTCTCAGGATTGCTGAAAGAATACAAATCTGAAAAAACAGCCTCTGGGATAGCAAGTATCATGGAGACGATCCAAACGCAGCCAGCTTTACAGCAGGTCTTCAGGAGCGCATCCGACGTCTGCAGTTCCAAGGGCTTAACGATGGCTCTGTACCTAAAACCAACCAACATCACTCTCAGAATGGAGACAGAAATAATGCAAGCGCTGACAGTACAGACTTCCTGAGGATAAAGCCATCCCAGTTCTCACTAAACTACGAGTGATACAATCATCTTGGAAATGAAAAACAGATAATACTCTTTGTCATTAAGACGGAAATGTAAAAGTTAATTTTAAGCATGTATTTTAACGAACGGTCTGGCAGGGCTTGTCTTTAAAGCCTGCCTAAGGAAAGATGACTTTTGCTGTTTGGATTAGAATCAGTCAGAGGAATCGTCTCTCCTATTTGCCTGGAAGGTAAATGAGGGAATTAGTATGCAAAACTGGTACAGGTATGAAACAGGTTAGCTATTTTATAAATATGTGAAACCAAGCATATGCGCTCCTCCTTTTCTCCATGTTCTTCAGATCCCAGCTGAGTGCAGTGACCTGACTCCAAACGCTGCTCCAGTATTCATTCATGCTTATAAAACAGGAGCTAACACTGCTGTTGATTCATGGCTGTGATCCTGCAGCATGTGGACTGAGTCAGACGTATGAGAAAAATCTGGGTAAATCTATAGATGTGTGAAAATCTGTGTGGAAACGAGACGTGGAAAAAAGATGGATGAAGCACAGGGAACAATATGCCCCGCTCCCAAAGTATCAGGGAGTCTCCATGGTGCAGAAAGAAGAGACCCCTCCAGGGGGGCACAAGACTGGCATGAAAGGAAAGGCAGTGAAAAAGGAGCCAGAGGATAAGCCAGCTTAATTGTACCGTTTTCCACAGGCTGAGGATCTGGTCTTTTTCTCCTCGGGGCAAATTTAAATAACAAACTGCAAGCTGGACTGCTATTTATCAAATAAATACAATTTTTACTGACTTTGAGCTCTTCTAGCATACTAGTATGTGGTACTCTGGCTTTGTGCACATGACTGAGCTTTCTGAGCTTTCTCACTATGTTTACTATATAGTTACCCTGTGAAAATGTAGCACGGAGAATTGACGTCACAGCTACCGTAAAGAATCAAATACAGAACTAAGCGGCTAAATGATGGATGCTGAACTGACTTCATACAAGACCTTGGAGCTGTGATAGGTAGGATAGTTCAGAAAAAACACCAGCGTAATATTCAGCATTAGGGAAAAAAAAACACCAACACCAAACCCTAAAAAACCAACAAAAAAGCAAAATGTTAGGAATTATTAGGAAACAATGGAGAGCAAAAGAGACTATTTTGTAATTTTCTGTATGTCTTCTTCATGCCACTTGTGAACTACATGTGCTGCTCTGCACACCTTAACTCAAAAAAACCCCCCACCAAGGATGGAATATATCATTAATAGCCTGGAGGGATGGATGGGGACCACTGTCTCTTCTGAGACAAGAGGCAGGGCCATCAAATGAAGCCACATGTGAAGCAAAAAAAGGAGTTGTTGATGCAACAGGCAGTAAAAGTCATTGCTAAACAAGTTCAAGAAAAGGCTGAACAAGGATCTAGGAGAGAAACCCACTGAGGTTATTAAAAAGACACACACATCCGCTCAGGAGGTCATCTGAAGGCTTAGGGTGTAAGTTGGATAGCGGTTTTTATTCTTCCTATGTGTCTTTTCTTGTCCTTATACTGCCGCTGCTGGAAACTGGTATTGGCCTACACGGGCCCCTTAATCTGACCCAGTGTGGCCATTCCTGTGTTGGCTGGGATTTTTTGGAGTACAGTGACAGCAGCATTTTGTAAATTCTGCACACGTACAATCTGTAATTGCTGGCATACAAGATGAAAATCTTTTTCTCTCTCTTAATACTAAAATTGATGTTGGATTTTTCTGCTTCTTTTTCATGCTCGTGCTGATTGAACCAAAATCTCATCTCAGATCTGATCCCTGCTAACAGTGCTTTCGTTGTAACCCGAGTTTAATTTCAGGAGCCCTGGGCTAAAATATCTCTGGAAAAGATATATGAACTATAAGATAAAATATTCAAATTGTGCCCTCAAACCGGGCACTCACACGGACAATTACTATAGTATTGCAGTAACCATCAAGGCATGAGAGTCATTGATTTGTCCCCCAGGCTGTGCTGTGTTTACTTTTTGGCTTTTTGCCCCACATGTCAATCTTTTCTGTTCTAGGATTTTAGAGCCTCGCTGAGTGCATAGGACAAAGGATTTCCACTCAGGCAATTTTCAGAGTTTTATTTTTCATCTTCCCTGACTACTTTAGTGCACCACTAGATAGCACCAATATACTGTCTTTCCCCCACCTTAAGCAATTTCCCTTTTCTGTGCAATTGAGAAAAAACCCTATACTGTACTTCAAGCTAATAAAAGGTCAAAAGACTTTAAGAGTCTTTCTCACTTCCCTCCATTAAAAAGAACTGCTCCAATTTTTCTAACACACATTTCAAAATTAAATGGGAGAGTGGTCGGTTTTTGGTTGTTTTTTGGTTTTTTTTTTAGTCTATTACAATGTGCCATTTAATATTGTGCAAAATAATAATTTCAGCTCTTCTATTCATTTCTAACTTCACACCTGCGGCATCTCCAGGCAAATCAGTCGCATCAGACCCACCTGTCAGCACTGAGAACAGTCAGGGTAAACACTGATACTCCAACTGAGGTTAACTGGATAAAAGACAGCAGCTTGCACCCAATTCTTCCGAAGAGCCAGGTATCCACAATGTACCGTGTTGCATCTACAGGCACACAAGTTAATAAAAGCAGTAGGTCTCCAAATGCCAGGCTGGTGATGAAGATGTTTGGAACCGTCTGCATTGATTTAATCTTGAAAAAGACTTTGATGAGGATAGCATTTCCAAGGAGACCCACTGAAATGATCACAGCGTATGTAACATAAATCGTGCACAGTATTTCTAATCCTGGAAAGGAGTCTTCGGTCCATTTTTCATTTGTGGTTTCATTATCAACGATTGATTTCAGTTCTGTACCGTTTGTAGAAGCACACAAAGTCTGATTAGCTGCATACAAGTACACTTGAGACATTTCTTTAAGTGTTTCTTCTCCCCAGGCTGGACTTAAATGGATCAAAAAATTGTTTAATATTTAGCTTGCGGCATATCAGCAAGGTCAATAGAAAGGTACAGATTTGTGCCTGAAATTAAGATTCCCGTTGTGCATGCACTACTTTCATCCCCTTCTGGGTCTCCAAACATGCCTAGGAGAAATGCACACCGATCTTGTTCTGAACTGTGTAGGAGGTGGAGAATTTTTTTATTGGCTTTTCAGCTAGTGGAGTGGAGAGGGAGGAGGAAAAAAGAGAAAAGGGGTTTCTTTAAAGATATTAGCTGAAATGCTGGATGTTTGTTGGCTTGTTGTTTTTTTTCTTGGAAGTATCTGGCAGATAACTACTGTATTGTGATGACTGTAGTATTAGGGTTTGCATATTATTTAGCAAATGTTGAATATTTTTCAAAACGTTCTAAAAACGTTCTACAATGCAAACCTGAAATAGTTTTCTTAATAGTACAGATAAGCATAGAACATACTAATTTAACATAAAACTCTACAGTATACCTTAATGGCAGATAAAATATCTCAAAATACATATAGTATTTGTTGAAAAAGCCACAGAGACAGCCTGTGCTTGTCTATGCTGTGATTAGCATTTCCAGCACAGAAATGCAGTGACATTCCAAAAGGCAATATAAGCTAGAAATTTATGGCTAGAATCCTGCTAACCCTTGCAGTAGAGCTTAAGTTTGTCCCTTGTAACAGTCCCATTGCCATCAAAACCCCAACTTCTGCTGAAGTTTGAACAGGTTTCTACATAGTCGTTTTATGGAAGCCTGTTCTCTTGCAGTAATCCATGTATTTGTTGGCTTTGGATGGTACAACTGATGATTCGAGTCTTCTGGGAGAAAAATAGCTTTTCGTGATGCTATCTCCATCAAACGTGTTGGTACTGTGAGTTTTCTTATCTTTAGATTAGTCGACAGTCAAATCTGAAACTGCTCTGTGGTGAACCCCTGGCTAACTTTAATGTAAACTAAGGTACGAGAAACGTGACCTATCGGGTTAAATCTCCTGAAATTAAGAAACCCAAGATCTCATTTCTAAATAATGGAAGTGTAAAAGATGTCAAAGATCTGAACTTTATGCCTGGAAAATGAAGATCAGTAGCCAGAGTATTTTTTCCTCTGAATTTCCTCTCAGCTGTGACGTTTGAGTGGAGAAGATGCCCTGCTCAAATCACAAAAACGATCTTACGGCCAAGTCCTTTTTCTTTAGCTGCACACACACCGACACACAAAATCAAGTTTGTTTCATTCACTCAAAAAACATCCTTTTAAGTACTACTCATGAAAAGTCTAATTTTCCCTTTCTCAGTCCCAATCTTTGCACTCACAGCCTTGCCATAGGTTTCAAGTGGTGATAGACCAGATGGTACATGGTAGATCAGATGGAAGACCAATACTGTGGCCTGGTGGAAGATGGATGGAGTCACTGATAAGAAATGGATGCATGGGTTAAAAATTCCAATGAAGTTTTTTGAAAGTGCTTTTAGAAGAGAAGTTCTTGTCACGATCAACCATAATATGTCCTTTTATGCAGGCGCAGTACGTAGGTTGCTCACAGATTTAGGTGCCTTGGAGAATGCCCGATTATGTTGTCCACCCACACTGGCGTAGTACTGTGCATTATATTTAATATAGCGTTTGTCAGTTGTAGCAGATTGTGACAGCTTCATGTCAGATAGTTACATAAAATGTTTAGATTTCCTGTATAGGAGAAGTAGGGTATCACCAAACATTGGGAACTAATTGCTATCCAGCAAGCGTTGAATACTCAAGGGTGGCATCTGAATGAAGCATCAGATGTTTAGCTGAAACTGGAATTTAGCTGAAATTACTTGCCTTGAATTGCTCTAGAAGTTGGTTGATGCACTGGAGTTCAGCTAGAAGCACGGATTCCAGCCTGTTACAGTCCCAGAGCTTCCCGAGCCACCCGGGAGATTAGGGCTGGCAGTGTGAATTCTGAGGCTTGGTTTATTCCGTCGCTTGATCATTTTGTGCAGCGGGATAGAGGACCTGAACTGATACCCCTCCATCAGAGACAAGCCAGAGGACTGGAGACTCTTGAGCTACGAGATGCTCCCAATGGTTGGTTTTGGGGATGAGTCAGGTATGAAGGTAAGGATGACAGACCTCCCAACACTTACTTAAACCTCTTTAGAGGACACCAGCATGTGCCACGGATGAAAGCAACCCTGGAAAGCGCCAAGGGCTTAAAATTCTGTTTACTCCTGGTACTTTGTGTGCTGTTTTTTCCAAACTGGACCCGAATTCACGTATCTGAACCTGGATGCTCAGTGTGATGCTTCACACTTTAGAATCCCTCATTACCTGCCAACACAGACACATTTTCCCACCTCTCTCTCTAATAGACCACAGTATATATATCTAACCCAGCTCACAGCAACATTAAATTCTACTTGGCTTTCTCTTTCTACTGAGAGATTGTAATTTTCCCAGCTTTCTGCCTCCTTGGGGGAATCTGGCAGAAGGAAGCTCCTTCATTTCTTACAATTCTTCCTGCAGTCCTTGTATTCCTGTAGGTTTTAGCTCGTTGGCCAGGTTCCCTCTCTGGGCAGCATAAGATATTGCCTTAGTCGATTGTTTGGAGATGAAAAATAATATTTTGAAAAAAGCACACAAAATAACATTCTTTAGTCCCGCCAAAAGCCTGAAGGACAGATAGTAAACATCAAATAAACATTTTCTTTATGGTAGTAGAATTTCAGTGTTTCCGTCATCAATTTTTTCTGCTCTTCATTAGTGTCACGGGTAGAAAAGAGGCAGGAGAAAACATACCGTGTTTTTAACACAGATTCCGATAGCTTTCAGTTCCGCAAATCCAGCTGAAAAGGAAGAGAACAGCTTCATTATTCCAAACAGTAAACAACTCCAAGGCGTTATTTTAGAGCTCTGTCTTCTGCTGAAAAGCAATTTGGGTAATTCTGGGTATTGTTTAAAATACCAGAAAACACACAAAACATTCACAGAAAATGAGTGTTCCTTTTGAACTCCATGCTGCAAAAAAAAAAAAAAAGCCCAAATACTCAAGAGTATATCATTTAGCTGCATTTTTAATGCAAATTTTCTGTTTTAATGCAGTGTGACTGCTGACTTAAGTCATTTCCATGTGCTGCATAGTGTCACCCACTCAGAAAAATCTTTCGGAACCATTTGCTCTGCACCAAGCCAACATATGGAGAAAACAGCCAAAGTCTTAACTCCCATTAAAGGGATTGGTTTTCCAAAATTGTAATTACTTTGCGTAGTGCGTTTTTATTATTTCAGTATACATTGGTCATGCAGAATTGACTAGTATTTATACAAATATGTCAAAATGCTTCATGGCCAGAGTGCTAGGAACACAAAACTGATACACAGTGAACTACAGCCATATTAGCCAGCCTGGGGGTTTTTTAAGATTATTTTAACTCACTTTCTTAGGTTATTATTTGTGTCCTTTCCACATAGAACTATTTAGTTGTCTTAATTCTTCTTTTATGCCTCAAACTCATTTTCGACCCTTACTTTAATTGTCTCTCCTAGCAATTTCACCATCTGTTTATTGCTGGCTGATGTATCTCTCTGTCTCTCCGCTGAGCAAACTGACGTTTATGTTCTTGGGGTGTTAACGACAGAGAGATACCGAACAGCTTGTCTATTCTAGTCCTCAATTTTGGCAGACTCTGCTGTGGCATCCTCTCTTACAAAAGGCTTTTCTCAGATTAAGATCTCTTCTCCGGACAGGCCTGATTGCTGTCCCCGTGCCCAGACTCTTCACTCAAGAGCGGGGTTCTGCCGTGGGGTCACCGTGGGCACATTCCTCTTACTCCTCTCTGGAGGTAGAAAATTGATTTGAAGTCTAGCAGGCTGCCCAGATCAGTGTAAATCTTTCCCTTCCAGCAAATCTCAGTAGCTTTCCTTTTGGGTTGTCTTCTTGTGACGTAAAGGTGAAGGAGGGCTTTTTGCTGCTCCATCAAGAAGTCCTAGCCTGGAGTCCTTTAACAACTCTATCCTCTGAGCTAGACTCTGCAATTAGAATTAGAATTATGTGATCCGAAATACCTTTTTCTTCCCACTGTTTCCTGAACTGGCTTTGCCACCTTTGTGTGGGGAAGAGGGGTCCCTGCTCTAGCGATGACAGTCTCAGGGACAAGTGTGCACAATTGCCCTGTTTCTGACTTGTGTCTGTGTCACAGCTTTAGGGTCTGAAATTGCCAAATGGTGTGACAAGTGATGGCAAAGTGAGGGGACAAAGAGTATCGTAACTCCCGTCAATAGTAAGAATGAAGGTTTTTATCTGACAGCCAGGTGGGCTGTGTGACTTGTGTGACTCTTCCCAGTTGATTTCCTGGCATTCAGGCAGGCGAGTACTCGATGGGAAAGCCTGGATGCACACCCGGAGCGAGCGCCGATGTCAGAGACAGCGGCCCGTGTTTAGAGGAAATTGCTAACACATCCAGGACTGATTCTAGTTCTGCTCTGTCCTACTGTGAGAATAGGAATATATCATTTCCGTGCGCTAACTGTGAGTGTCCCCCCTCCCAGACAGAGAGGACGTCACCTCCCCACCTCTCCAGGTGTCCCTTTCGGAGCCACCAGTGTCAGGCAATGGGGAGGGAGGTGTAGTAAGGCACTTCCTGCCCTGGATTTCTTCACTTGTGAGCACAAGAGCTTGGTTTCAGTGTCTGTCACCCATCAGGTGCCAGCAGGTCCAGAGAGGTGATTCTGCCACCTTACTCTGCTCTGGTGAGACCTTACTTGGAGTATTGTGTGCAGGTCTGGAGCCCTCAATATAAGAAGGATACGGACCTGATGGAGCGGGTCCAGAGGAGGGCCAACAAGATGATCGGGGGGTTGGAGCACCTCTGCTACGAGGACAGGCTGAGGGAGCTGGGGTTGTTCAGCCTGGAGAAGAGGAGGCTCTGGGGAGACCTAATAGCGGCCTTCCAGTACCTGAGGGGGGCCTACAGGAAGGCTGGGGAGAGCCTGTTTACAAAGGCTGTCAATGACAGAACAAGGGGTAATGGCTTTAAACTGGAGAAAAGCAGATTTAGATGAGACATTAGGAATAAGTTCTTTACTGTGAGGGTTGTGGAGCACTGGAACAGGTTGCCCAGGGAGGTGGTTGAGGCCCCATCCCTGGAGATATTCAAGGTGAGGCTCGACGAGGCCCTGGGCAACCTGGTCTAGTTGGGGGTGTCCCTGCTGACTGCGGGGGGGTCGGACTAGCTGACCTTGAAGGTCCCTTCCGACCCGGATGATTCTATGATTCGATGATCAGTAAGTGGGAACATCTTCTCTATCCTGTATTTTGGTTTTTTTACCGTTGCCCAGTATCCTCAGCAGTTGGAGACAAAACAACTACAGAGCTACCGAAGGGGAAAATACCTTTTTAGGACACTTTAATGACAGTTTGCTTGGCTGTGTCACATTCACAGCAGAGTGTAACCATTCATTGTCAAAGACTACCCATTTAGGGGAAAAATATCTTGCTGTATTCCTAAGTGTGTCTCACTGTCACCCGTTTGGAGCTGATTTTGCACCAAGGGCAGAGGGAGCTGTGCAGGCAGCTGGGACTCAGGGCCTTGAATCCTGCAGCAATGTTTGATTGGGACTGCATCCCTGTTTTTTGGAACTAAAGAAGAGCTATCCAGTTACACTTTCAAATACCACAAGACTTATCAGCATCTCTAGGAGCAAAAATAACACTGTCCCAGCCCTCGGGGCAATGAAGATGAGATAGAAGGCCAGTTTTAGATGAGCTGTCAGGAGCAGCACTCAGTGACAACAGCAACAAGATGGGTGTCTTCTTGGTTAAAAGCTAACAAGACAGCTTCTGATTTTGTTAAAATGCAGACTATTCAGTGGAGTTAGTGCAACACAGTCTACCCGTGATGAGTCATTAATCAATGGCTCCAAATACCTTTTATCCTGTTTCTCCATTCTTGCATCCCTTCCAGCCTCCTTTTCCAAGAGTTTCCTCAGCCAGTTTCAGGATGGGAATGGCTGGTGAGTAGTGGTGTCATTCCTCAGAAAAGAGAGAAGAATAAACATTGGAATGTATCCTTGAATTTCTTCCATTACAGGAACAATCAGGCAATGAAATGATAAGGCAAGGATAATTCTTTTGGGCATCCTTGAAACGCTCAATGATACATTTAATTTAGAACCATTAGAGTGCCATTACATGCTAAATACTTTCTGGTGCCTAAAAGCACAGAGTATTGTACATTAAGACTTAACAATCATCTTATGCAGTAGGTAATTATCTTCCCAGTATTTTGATTTTTAATCTCACATTGCTTCCCATAATGCCATATCTTTCGTTGTCCCAATAATAACTGCCTGCTAAATTTAGAAAGAATTCTACATCTTGGGCATAAGTATTGCTAACCTGTATTGCTAACCACCAGTAGATTCATAAACTGTCAGAAAAAAAACCAAACTTAAACAGGCTGCACTGACCTCTAACTGTCAGCCTATGTATTATTTATCTCTCACATGGTTATCAAAGCACTGTACGTACATTGTCCACTTGTCCATGCGGAGACATAAGAAGCCTCTGGGGACCCTTGAGTGGATCTGCATCCGCTGACTCACTTGGTACGATGGTGGTGGAGTTTTGGGCTGGTCTAAATAGCAAAATGGAAGTGGAGAGGGTTTTGCCCAAGTCACCGCAGCCACCACAGTGATTTTACTATCATTTTTTATTTCTTTTGCGTCGTCTACCCGATTGTTAACAACCCACTGAGATCTGACACCAAATAATTGTCTTCCTAGATAAATATACTTTCAGAAATCCTTCTTTCATTGGTTTAAAATAGAGCACACATTTCCTGGTGTATGTACCGCTAAAAATAAGCAATCTAGGAGTAAATGAGGATGACTTAGAAATAGAGGAGCTTTTAGATCGCTGCTTTCTCAGGGAACTGGCGGAGTCAAGGGATACAATCAAAACCTTGGGGAGGAGAATGCTCTTGTCCCAGTAACGTGCTGCTGCCCATCAGGTCACGTTCACACCAGAGCTGCAGAATCATTTAAAATTATCAGGGTGTGAATCACAAGCACATCGGATTTTTTTATTAGGTGTGTCTTTGGGCATGTCCTCTCCCTTGTGAAAACCACTGATGCTCAATTCTGTGATAGAATGTCAGCGCAGACACATTGGAGAGGAGCAAATGTAACGGTGCCGATGCAGAAGATACTATTTCAGCTCAAACAAAATTACTTGTCTTCATTCCGGCTGACAACCTAAACAATGCCATGCTTGAAACATCAATGGTAGAGTGTCTAGCTGGAAAAGCCATGATGGAGAGTGGAAGTGAGCTAACTGCCTGCCCAGAAGAAACAGCTTTTTGCGTTTTACATAAGCAAATTGACAGGTTTGTAAAAATTTACTTCCAGATTTTGCTTTTTGAATAGAAAAAAAACCCAATCAGTAGGAAGAAAGGAGACCTGACATCGCTCCACATGGTGCAGCTTGCTCTTCTTCCCACTGTTACACCTCCAAAGCAGGAAACACACTTGGGATCTGCCCAAGCCGTTGGATTGGTTTTCCCAGCCATTTCTTGTCAGCCTGAGAAGTCTTAAGTATTGTAGCACTTTTCTCACTCCGTGTCCAGCTTTTGTCCAAATCTTTGTTGCTCCTAATCATTTAATAATGTTCTGAGGGCATTTATCAAAAACTGGAGAAAATCGAGGTACATTTCGTCTTTTATCAGGAGTGTAAGAAAACAATTAGAGTGTGCAGGAGACAAGGCAGTCTCACATTGCTCTCATATTGATCCTCTTTTGCTGCTTTTTTATTTTAAATTAGAGTAATCAAAAATAGAGTTGGGAGGACTTTCAACAGGTCTTCCAGTCCACCTTTTGCCCTGGCAAAAGGCAAAATCAACTTCACTTTTTCTGGCAGATTTTTTTTTTTCTCATTATGAGCGTTTTTTAAGACCTGCCAAGATGGCAATGCTATTTGCACTCTAGACCACTTACTCCATAAAATTAGAAATGGTTACCTAATGTCTAGTCTAGATTTAAGCCTGTTCCCTTCTGTGTATGCAGAAAGAATTTACTGCGCAGAGGAGGACAGTGAGGGTCAAAGCAGGATGGCAGAGAAGGAAGCAGGGTCAGCCTGTCCATCCCCTTAGACTTACTGATACCACAGCAGAGACAAACTGATGTAAAAGGGACCTGGGGAAGGACTGAAGCTCCGGTTCCTCCAAGCTCCCTCCTTGGCCCGGCAGGAGGGGGAGTCAGGCACTGCCTTGGCGCCCAGCGCCGCAGCCCGGTGTGTCCCTCTTCTCATCGCAAAGCAGGATAACTTGTACTCAGCAGCAGGTTACGGGACAAGGATTTTGCTAATGAAAATACAGCATACAAGCAGAGGATGATAGTTCAAGGGTCCAACATACCAAACTGTATTTTATATCCAGTTTCTTTCTCTTTGAAAGCAATTTCAAGTTACAAACAAGCGGGCAGAAGGTGGAACTTGTTTGCATGTTTTTCATGCAGCCATTTCTCCCAGAAAGCCAAGGAACTGAAGGTGATCTGTCTAATTTCAAGTAGGCTGGCTGTAGCTACCGTACATTGAAATACTTATCTTTTTCCACTAATTGCCATGTGGGAGTTATTCACAGAATGAAAGAGCCTTTTGTATTTGCTATCGCACATACCAGCTCTAAGACATCACTCTGTTATATTTTTTTTTACTTCTCTGTCATTGGTAGAGGTTAGTATTTTACTATATTAACAAGCATCAAAAAATGGTACAGAGAAAGGCATTCAAAACTGAAACTAGGATTCGGTTGAGCAGGCAAGTTACTGATTCTAATACATTTGTTGAAATAAAGCCCCTCTTCAGTAAGAGAGGAGAGTTAAGTCTCTCTTGTGATGTTATGAAATGGCGTTTCCCTCCTGCTGTATTAACAGCAAAGTATTACTAAAGGGCAGACTTCTTCATCGCCACCTGCAAAGATGGTAGGATTTTATCTGCTATTGGTCTGGCTTATTTGCAGGAGAGGTGATCTGAAACCTGTATTGCACACATGGATACCCTTTGGAGGTGGGAGTTTCAATTTATTTTGTTTCCACATTCCATTAGAAGGTACTGGGCAATGTTTTCAAACATCTAAACACACATCTACATCTCTTTAGAGACCTAAATCCAAGTCAGCAGTGCCCGCATGTCTGAAAATAAAAACATACAACTGAAAGGAACATGTTGGAAAGCCCAGTCCAATTTCTTAATGTGTAAGTTGATCAAACTCCATCTCAGAAAAAGTAAGGAAATACACTGATTGAGGAGAACTAGACATCCATGCCTGAGACAGTCGGCCAACAGGCTCAAAAATATGACTTGAAACTCAGTAGTATGGGTACTAAGTTCTGAGGATAAATATCAGATGCAGAAGAGAGCAGAGAGATCACAGGAGAGTGTGAAGAGAATGAAAAAGGACAAACTATGAGAAGGGCTAATGATGAGGAACGGAATGTTTCCAGTCTCTGTGTAACACGAGGGCTAATCTCGGAAACATGGGGACCAAATCCTTATGTGGTCAGTACTGCCACTCCTCTAAAGCCCAGAGAGTTAACTCATAGGACGTTTTGGCTCTATAATTGTGTTCAGAGCGATAACTGTACACAAAGAGTAATTCTTTAGATCAACGTTTATTTCTACGTGCCACAAAAGAGAGTCGTCGTTGGATAATCAGTATCAATGCAAAAATCTTGCTTTCTGTGGATAGTGCAGCCCTGTTTCCATGGGTAGAATTCTTCGCGAACAAGGATCTTTGGTCTCGCCATCGTCTGAAGGGACAGCACTTGGGTTGTAATGAACTTCAGCTATGGAAAAGAATTAGGGAAAAATTCCCATGATTATAATTTGGTTTAATTTCTTTAGAAAGAAACCTGCCTGTGCACAACTCACTGATGTCTTTGGAGAAATAACAGAAATCAGTGTGTTTCCAAAAAACAACCAGGAATGTTTGGTGCTTCGGTCAGAATTCCTACAAAGGCATCCCTTTTGTAGAATATGGGTCTGCAATGATTTCTTCATCTTGGAAGGCAAAACCTCCTGCTGGGATTCTTCTGGATTAAACAGGCTCACAGCTGTTCAGCTTTCTATAATCTCCAAGATCTTTGCTCTTTTGGGAATGCATGAGGTAGATGCTCCCTAACTGGACGCAGGTTCCGTGAGAGTGACAGCCAGCTGGCACGGAGTAGAACATCTCTTGGGTACCTAAGGCTGAGCAGAAAGTTCCTGTCCTTTTGGAGAAGAGCCATACCGGGATCTTAAGGGCTTTTTTTACTTTCCTGAGTACAGCAAAAGCCACCTGTAGCACAGCCGATAACCTCCAAATTAGGTCTGACAGAGACAAAGCAGGGAAGGGTTTCCTATTTATTTCCATGGGTTGGGATTTGAGGGTCACCATAGGGAACTTACTGCTTTCTAGTCTATGTAGCGCCCACTGTTTTTCTTACCGATCCTAAAATTTCTATCCGGAGAAGTCCTGGGAGGGAAATCTGAACCATTGAAAGTTGAACTTGTTCCAGTAGAATGTAGCCTCCACAAAGCCTGGGGCGGTGAGGTGAGGTTTAAACACCTGGGTGTAGATCCAGCAGTTGCACCTGACCCACTCCACTCTGAAATCAGAGAGTGAAAGGCACAGGAATAAAATTCGCTACGGGTGCCACATCTCAAACTACTAGAGACCGTGGAGGAGGAAAGTCTCTGCTTGCTTCTTGTGCCATCCTTGGACCTGCCCTGAAGCTCTGCAGCACAATATGCAATTCCTGCTGCAAATTTTTACATGAGCTCTTTTACTTGTGCAGGTGGGGCTGGACACCAGCAGTTTAACCCCGTGCAGCGCTACAGGCTTGGGGCAAAGAGGCTGGAGCTGCCCAGCAGAAAAAGACCTGGGGCTGTTGGTTGACTGTTGGCTGAACATGAGCCAGCAGTGTGCCCAGGTGGCCAAGAAGGCCAACAGCATCCTGGCCTCCATCAGGAACAGTGTGGCCAGCAGGACTGAGGCAGTGACTGTCCCCCTGTACTGGGCACTGATGAGGCCCCACCTCCAGTGCTGTGTCCAGTTTTGGGCCCCTTACCACAAAAAAGACACTGAGGTACTAGAGCGGGTCCAGAGAAGGGCAATGGAGCTGGTGAGGTCTGGAGAATGTCTTGTGAGGAGCGGCTGAGGGAGCTGGGGGTGTTCAGCCTGGAGAAAAGGAGGGTGAGGGGAGACCTTCTCGCTCTCTCCAACTCCCTGAAAGGAGGGTGTAGCCAGGGGGAGATTGGTCTCTTCCCCCAGGTCACAGGCAATGGGGCAAGAGGAAATGGCGTCAAGTTGCACCAGGGGAGGTTCAGATTGGAGATTAGGAAAAATGTTTACGTGGAAAGAGTTATTAAACATTGGAACTAGTGGTTGAGGCACCATCCCTGGAGGTGTTCAAAAGACAGGTTGACATAGTGCTTAGTGACATCGTTTGGTGATGATTTTTTTTTTAATCAGAGTTAGGTTGATGGTTGAACTAGAGGATCTTGAAGGTCCCTTCCAACCTGGACAATTCTATGATTCTACGATTCTATGAATTCAGTCTTCTATTTCCCCTTTAGGGACCCAGTCTAGCAACACTGATTTTGATAAGGTCATACCGAAGAAGTCAGGAGGCACACAAAGGAGAGGAATGGCAGCCTTACCCTTACTTTCTCACACAGCATCGTGCTCAAGAGAGGATACCCTGTGTGCTACTGAGAGCTGAATTCCCTCCCTGCAAATGAAAAGCCGGATATTCCTCGGCAGCACACAGCACACAGCTCTACTGTGTACAGCTCGTATGTGTTCGTGCGCAATTTTTAGTCTGGTTTCCTGAAAAGACTAAACCAACTGATTTAACTTCTCTTGTGTTATAGCCATTCATAAATGATAGATTAGGTACTGAAGTTCTTAAATTCTTGCAAAGTTCTGTGAAAACCATCAACATCATTGGGGTAGCCCAGAATAAGCCACAGCACGTGTCATTTCTTGCTAAGCTGGTAGATAGCAGAATCTTAGAATAATTTCAGTTGGAAGGAACCTTTGAGGGTCTTCACTCCAACCTCCTTCCCAGAGTTGGATCAGGCTGGTCAGGCACCAGTTCAACTGAATTTTGACACTCCAAGGAAAGAGACTCTCTCCACCACCTCTCTGGGCCAATGTCACCTATTTAACTACCCTCATTGGGTATAATGTGTTTCCTGATGTTTAATGGGAATTCTCCTAGCTGCAACTTGTGTCCATTGCCTCATCTTCTTGCTCTCCACCTCTGAAAAGAGTCTGTCTCTTCTCTATATCCACTCCTCTGATGGCCAAAGATAGCAATTACATCTCCCTTCTCCTTCCCAGGCTGAGCAAACCCAGCTCCTGCGCATAAAAAATAGCTACGAGTATGTCCAATACCCTGCATAAATTTCTGAATCACGGCTTTACGAAGACTGGAAGGACACCAAAAACAGAGGTCATGTACGGGAACACTGAATGCCGTGTGAGAACAGGATTAGAGACCAAGCTGAAATCTTTTTTGGAAATGTATGGGTTTTTACTGCATGCTGTCACCCCATCATCATATCATATAAGCAGGTAATGGAAGAGGATAAAGACCTATTAAAGAACAATTATCCAATGCAATACAGAAAGACTAGTGAGGGGAACCTTATTTCTTACTGTAGAACGAATGTGACACCAGTAACAGGCAAAGACTTATGAGTCAAGCTAAACAAAACCCCTCAAAGCTTACCAGAATAATTATTCAGACGAAATCTTCCCCAGCAAAAGTGTACTCGGCACTGCTTCACTACTTCTTCCTTCATTAGGCAGTGAAAGACAAAGATAAAGAACCCTAAAGAAAGAAGAAGAGAAATTCAAGAAGAGAAATTCACAGGTTTCCAGGTGGATTCTCCAACCTGCTGTCCCTTTTCGAAACTTTTTGTTTGCCACCCAGTTACCGGTGCGTTATGGAAGGGCAGAGTGGTGATCCCTGCATCAGCATCGTCTTGGATCTCAGGATTGCACTGAGAGTCCTTTGTGCATATGAAAGGGTAACAAAAAGAGCTTTCTGCAGATTTGTATAAGAATAATCTGCAAGTCACTGTAGATTCTATCAACCATTTTAACGCCCAGATGAAAAGGATTGTGCCAGCTGCTGGAAAGATGCCGTTATTGGGCCCCATGTTTCAAAGGCATGAATGTGTGCCTTTAATAGTATATCTATCACAGCAACGCTATCTAAACATCACTGCCATCCCAGTGCAATGGGGTTTTCCAATTAAAATACCTAAACACTGTAAACACAACAGCTATACGAGCTCTCCTCTTCCCCCATGCTTGAATGAGAGATGTTACAAATTTATTTCTATTCCACAGCCCTAATCTGTTGTATTTATAAAAGTACTCCATTCAGAAATTACCTTGCAAGGTGTTAAAAATGCTGAAGAGATACAAGAAAAATATCCGCACTGGTCCCCAGGCAAAAAAGACAAAGCCCCAAGTTAAGCCCAAAAGGAACATCAAGCTGAAAGCGCTTTTGAGGTCTTGGAGAAAATCCCGTTTCCAGATTCTAGATCGCTTTTGTGTCCTTGATTTGACAGAGTGGATTTGGAGGAGAACAGTGATGAACATGGCTGTATTCGTCAAAAATATTAAGAAGACATAGGCCACAACAGAGATGTAAAACACTACGTTCTCTTGAATCCAGCAACTGCAAGAAAGGGAAGTATGTACTTAATAAGGAGTTTTGTGAGCAGTGAAGTTAATGAAGCCCGGTATCCAAAATAAGTCTCTCATATGGTTCTCCAGTACCTAGTAAGGGGCATTCCCTAACGCCCATTGCTTGCTGCCAGTGAGGACATTCATAGATCTCTCTGCTTGCCTTTTTTATGGATGTTTTAGAAATTCAGTAACTTTCAGAGTTTAATATTTCTGTCAAATTCAAATAAACCTGACAATTGTTTCACAACTTAATAATGTACACACACAAAGACACACTGCCTTAGGAACACCAACTTAAATATGACTTAATTAGGAGTCTAAATACTAGTACAGCGCAGAGATGAGCACTGGTTAGCTTTTCTTCAGCCATAAATTAGTGAGTTTTACTGCCTTTTTGCTAAAGATGGGTAACAGTTTTCCCTCTGAGGTGTCATCGGGGTGTGTTGCCTCTCTGATGGGATAGAATTAAAATATTCCAGGTAATCTTCACCCACAAGTGATCAGAAAGCAAAAAAATGGAAGCATTCTTTGCTATAAAACCCTTTTAAAAAGGATGAAAAACCCCAATGTTTTCCCACTGGAAAAAAGATGATTTACATAAAAGAATCTGAAATGCTGAAGAAACAGTGATGTGAGTTGACATTAAAAAAACAGAAGCATTTGTGGAAAATACTAAAGCAATTATTCTGCCTTTAGGTTTTACCAGAAAGCTAGAACATGCAGGTGCAAATGCAAATGTTCCATCAGGCTGAGTTAATGTCACATAAAGAAAGAGATTTTCCAGGCGGTAAAACTGGAGCTGACTGGCAGAAAACCTCCCTGTCCTCAAGCCCAGTCCAGTGATGTGAGAGTTACTCCGTCTAACAGCCATACAGTCCAAAATGATCCACCGAACCAGAACCACTCAAAGGAGAGGGTTAAGATGGGGCAGGAAAGACAAAAGAGAGAAGTTGTTGCCTTCTGGTTATTTCTTCTATCTTTAAGACACTCTAGTGACCATCAAAAAGCTTAAAGTATTATACTTACAAATTGCTGAATGGGTTGCTCTCAGAGTGTGATCCATTGCCATAGAAGTCTTTATTTATAATGAGCACAATACTAATTACAATAGCTGGTATCCCTAATACAGAAGGCAAGAAAAAAAGAGATACTTAGATTAAGAAGAAAAAAATGGAGACTATGGAAAGATGTCAGATAATCTCTGATGAGTAATTGCAGCAGATATGTACATCTTGGGATCACACTCTACCCCTAAAGCTCCTTCTGAAATGAGTGTAATTAAATGTGTGGCGTAGCAGGTTTAATCTCCTTATTTATGTAAATTACAAATTATTAGGCCTAAAAATATCTGTGTTTGCAAAATGTTTGTGAGTGTTCAAACATCTCCAGAAGGGATCCAATCTGGGTAAAATAAAGCCAGCTGATTATTACAAAAAGCAGAGTGTCAAAAGATAAGCAGACCACGGCGTTTTGCGTTAAGACCTCCTGGAGACAGACATTCTCCAGACAGCATTTTATCAGGCTTTATCAGTCTTCCCTTCTAATAATTTCCCATTTCCCGTATTTCTTTCAGCATTGGGCAATTGGGAAATGCTGTTGTGTTGAGAATGGCTGTTTCTAACAGCACCATCACGGCTGGTTGCCCCTGAGGACTGTTACGTGTGACATCAGACCTAAGGATAGAGATGATGATATGCTGCACACTATTCAAAAGCCTAAAAACAACCCTTAAACCGGTATCTATTGGTTACCAGAACCCAAATTCTGTGCTGGGTCAGTGCCTCTGGTAACACCTTTTCTAACAGCTGAACCAGCATTTTGGGTCCTTTTTGTTCTGTTTCTCCCAAACAAGTTGCTGATGCTCGGTGCTGGGAGGAAGGGTGTCAGTGAAGTCCTCGGGAGAGCTAGAAATTGAAGCCAAATCCACCCTCCGGAGGGGGAATCATGCCTAGAATGGCAGGTAAGGACACGAGGCCTGGAGAAGATCAAAATGACCTCTGAGCACGCACCACCAATGCAGGGGTGAAGGCCACGGGCAGCTCATGCTGCCTCAGGCGCATCGCTGGCACGAGGGACCATGAGAAATCATTTCTCTAAAGAGCAGGAGGGGTAGGGAAAGCAGTTCTTTATGCTCATTTTTGCCTTTCCTTGCTTATAAATCTGTGCAGGGAGCAACAGGCACTCTTTCTGCTAATGCCTCCCTTTACTAATTTTACATTTACATTTACTAATGCCTCCAGAAACTTAAGCTGTACCTGCCTGGGGGGAAGAAATCCATCCTTACAGCTTAGGGTGTGCTTCACATTTCTACTAGCTCAGTGTCTTAATTTACTTTTGCAAATATGCCCCTATCTTAGAGAAGTTAATGAGCACAGAAGCAGAGAAGAAATCTGTTTACTTACCCCAGCCAGCAATACAGCATTTGAGGATGTACTTTGGGACATAAACATTGAAAACTTTGACAAGAGCCAAGTAAAAGTGAACGGACTCCAGGCACATCCATGTGAAAGCCGCAAGAAGGAAATAGTGAAGGAGCACGGCCACGGCGATGCAGAGGCCGGGCTGGTCGAAGGAGGACAGCCAGGAATTGGTGAGGAAGACCATGTTGAGCATCAGCAGCGCGGCACAAAGATTGAGCAGGAGTTTTGAAGGGTTGTCTCTCCGCAGCTTTCTAAAAAGAAGGAGAAAGTCACAAAGTTATTGCATGAGCTGTGCTGGGTACATTCCCTAATGCAAATTAGCACAAATGTATATTCAGCTTATTGTAAATTAGCTTTCTGTTGTGTGGAAGTTGTGTCTACCTTAGTGTTTTACATCAAATCACTAGTGTGTTTTTGAAGCAGATCTCCCAGCCTGAAAAAGCAGAGTACATGGAGACCCGTTAGGTTTTTCACATTTGGTGGGGAAGAGACAGACTTAATATAATCTTTTTACTCCTGCATCAAATATTACTGTTATTGCAATATTACTGGATTATGAAAGCACCCACTGTTACCTAAGTCTGGGGCCCCATCATGCCAGGAGCTACTGGCACTCACAGTATAAAACAAAAACTATCCCAAAGGACATAACACAAGAAAGACCAAGAGCAAGAGAAGAGAAAAACCTTCCCTATTTTACTGTTGAAATCATCACAGTCTATATACAGGGAATATTCTGGATTGCTGATATCATCTAATGTGTAGCCAATATACAGGGAATATTCCAGATTCTTGACATGATATCTTACCATGACATCCATGGGTAAATTTATGAAACAACATAAATTTAGGAGCATAGAAGTTGCAGAGCAGTTCAGACCAGTGCTTGTATTGAAGCATGAGGATTTGAATCCCTCTTATTTCTTCACAGTCACAGGTCAAAATAAAGCAATATTTAGACTGTCTTCCCTCCTGTGCCTCACAGCATCAAATATTACCAAACATTCTGGTAGTTGCTGCAAATTCATGATTGCTAAAATATGAATAGCAATGTAAGAAAAAGGATCAGACTTACTCCAGGGTTAGATATGTCACCAGGGTTATGCCCAGAAAAAGGGAAGAAGCACCGCATCCTGCATAGCTTAGCAGAGTTAATATACGATCATGTGTGACGTCTGTCTCTTTCCGGGACAAGTCCTGTGTTACAAGATAAAGAATCACAGTTGTTTGCCATATCAGATAAAACTGATATGGCTTTCCACATTTTCACATGGATAAAGAAATCAATTTCTATTCTGCTTACTGCTACTTCTCCATTAATCTTTTTAATGTTTCTTGTTGTATAGTCCTACAGAATATCCAAACTAGTAAAAATGGGGAGTATTTAGAGTATCCAGCTGTGAAGCTAGAAAAGCTGTACTTCAGAAACCACAAATTCAACAAGGATTCCAGGATCTTGCCAGAATTATTCCACTGGAAGCTGGCTTTGTAGGAGAAACTCTACTTTGTTTCAGTGCCAGCTGCCACGCTTGGGAACGGCACAAACCTGCTAAATGTCTTGGAGCGTGTGAGGACCCTCCACGTCCAGAAAGCATCACTCTGCAAAAATCAGCCAGGGGCTGGCCCCCATCCTCCACAGTTTCCCCCAGGGAGGGATGGTGAGAGGATTTTCTTGTTCCCTGCCACAGTTTCTCTTCTATTTGGTGAAACTTTGAACCTCAAACGGTGAAACTTTGGTCTCATAAACCTACATCTCCAGCGTACAGGTGACTTTGTGTTGTTAAATAACTCCGCTGATTACTACCATGACAGAGCAGGAGAGGTGTGATCTTAAACTGAATTCTCTTCGCTTGAATAGAAACTTTAGCAAGTTGTCTGAAATCTGTAACATCTAAATTCCTTCTTGTACAACTCTCATTTTTACTACCAGGGAGGACTTTGGTGCCCCCCTGGGAGCAGGGTCCTGCTGAGCTCTGGGGGAAGCTGGGCAAGCGTCCAAAAAAGGATGGCCTTACCCCATCACAGAGGTTGTATCCTGATGGGATTAAACAGTTTTAATCTACTTGGTTTCCTCCAAATTTGCCTAACACTTGGTGTTTGTTACAGCTTATTCTCAGGCAGTCATCTCATTTTTTGACATTTAGCTTTTAGAGGCAGTTTTCTATTACACAGAAAAATCAGAGACAGTAGTTAATGACATCTCCCATATTTATATTAAACCTCCCTTTCTGATGGAATATAGATCTACTTATTTTTTACATTAAGGTGTAATGTCATTAGTTGCCACTGACAGGTAATAAATTTAACACATTATTCTTTCCAACATGGCAAATAACACATCAACATTGATTAAGTTACATTGCAAAGAGATCCAAATTACATCTGTAAAATGAATTTGTCTCGAAGCAAGTGACATTTAGAGGACTTTATACCATAAAAATTATCATAACGATTTTGTTTATTATTACTGATTTTGGCAAAAACTGTCGATATCTAACAGCTTGTATAGATATGAATCTCCCATCTCCCCCGAAAACTAGTGACGACTTTGTTTAGTGCCACAGGACTTTTCTGGAGATGATTCATGGAGTACTTACCAGTAGGACTCCAAAATGGGTAAGATGGTTACAAAAACAGATTGTGTAATTCATATCTGTATATTCCATTTCACACCCCGATGTATTCCAACCTCCCAGTCCATCTGTGTAATAGAGAAAAAGGGATTTTTAAGCAGAGTTAGTCATGCTCAGTCATTTATAGCTCTGCAGCACGCAGAATGTGTGAATATGAGCTCAAGTTAGTACAGATTGCAGGGTCATTTAGCAGCACACAAGTGAGATTTCACACAGGAACACATCTTATATAGTTGCCTGAGAAGCTCAAAACTTGGATGAAAGCCTTTGGTGGAATGAAGAAATATTTAAAGTCATTTACATGCTTGCACACAGAGAGAGCAGGAAGGTAAGGAACAGCGTGCTGGACTAGATTATGCTGCAGGGTGTGGAAACACAGAAGGCAAGAAATATTTACAGGGCAGAGGATTTGTTTAGGCAGAGTGTAGCATTGAAAAAGCCTGATTTGAGAGCTGGAGCCCCTCTGCTGTGAGGACAGGCTGAGAGAGTTGGGGGGGTTCAGCCTGGGGAAGAGAAGGCTCCGGGGAGACCTTAGAGCCCCTTCCAGTCCCTAAAGGGGCTCCAGGAGAGATGGGGAGGGACTCTGGATCAGGGAGGGGAGCCATAGGATGAGGGGGAAGGGTTTTAATCTGGAAGAGGGGAGATTTAGATTGGATATTAGGAAGAAATCTTTCACTGTTAGGGTGGTGAGACCCTGGCCCAGGTTGCCAGGGTCTGCCCCATCCCTGGAGGGGTTCAAGGCCAGGCTGGAGGGGGCTTGAAGCAACCTGGTCTGGTGGGAGGTGTCCCTGCCCAGGGCAGGGGGTGGCACTGGATGGTCTTTAAGGTCCCTTCCAACCGAAACTATTCTATGACTGCCTGGTAAGATTAAATTTATGACCCTATTTATATGGCATGTATGACATATTTAGAAGCTAAGCTTCTGATTTAAAAAATCTGTATACTCTTAACACCAATAATTGCGGAGGAAACCTCTGCCAGGTGTTTTCAGTAAACCCAATACACAGTTATCTTTCTGCATCTGTTGACTACCTGAGCCATATTCAAGACGTGACCACAGCAAAGCCCCCGCCGACCCCCCGTGAAGTGACTGAGAGAAGTCATCTGGCATTTCATGGCATTGCTGCTTTTTTCTTAGACTAAAGTCCTCTTATTCGTGTAGATGCACCCCTGTACAATGCCAGACACGTATGCCCTAGTAGTAACACCGATTCCTGAGGTATCAATGTCAATGGAAACCAGCAACACGGAGTCATCAGGGCAGCCTCAGAGTCTCAAGCTGCCGTGTCAAGGAGCCAAAGGCTCTGTGAGGCTGGTGACAGGCTCTGTAAATAACACTTACTGTTCTTCTCAAAGTCCCAAAAGGCGCAGTGCACTGCTGCATTACCCTGAAAGTGGAGAAAAAGGAAGCTGTGACATTCATTCAGTACGTCTACACTTGCAGACGGCGCATCTCGCCTGTAAATCAGGGTTTATCGCTAAGGCAGTTGGATTTCCCCTGTGCTGCTCGACAAGAAAGTGGTTATTTGCACGGTGGAGCTGCGTAGGGTCTGCAGGTGGCTGGAGATGCCAGCAGTTCAGGGGCAGCGGGACACTCAGTCACATGGGGATCCATCTCACCCATGGCACTGAAAACCAGCAGAGGGTCCCAGTTTTCACCTTCCGCTTTACTAAGGGAAGTCCTGGGAGACAGTGATTTTCCCAATTCTATCAGTCTTTCTGTATCTTGTAGTCTTTGAAGGACAGCAGAAAATCTGACAAGTTGTCCAGCTTAGACCGATTCCTTTGTCTAATCTCATTGGCTTCATGAGGTATCTGAGATGTCATACCAAATTACTGGTGAAATTGGAAAGTTATGACCAAGACCTAGCATAGCAACCTGAGATTTTATACAATAATAATAACAACAAGTAATTCTCAACACGAGAGAACCTTTATTTTAGAATTTCAGTGTTTTGTCTCTCTCTCTGAAACAAGGCAGGGAAGACACCTAAGAGAAAATAAAACTTGCCTGGATATTGCGAACAGCTGAACAGATTTAAATGGGTATTCGATGCAGTGTTTTCTCTTGGGGACATTCTAGTTTATTACTCATAATGCTGCAGCAAACTTTCCCAAGGCACAGATTCATTTTATTTTATTATTATTAGTAAAGTTTAATAAAGCACAGGGTTCCCAGGAAGCCACCCTAACAGATAAGCTGTTAAGATGTGAGATTTGTAGACTGTCAAATATAATTAGGCAGAGAGCCAAAGGAGTAGGGCAGGATAATATCTCATTAAATATTTAATTAGGGTATTTTTAAAAGGTCGAGGGAAAAAATCTGAGAAGTGCCAGATGGCCTGGTGGAGTAAAAGTGACGGAAGAGAGGGGATATCTAGATGGAATTTCTGGGTATACTCTATTTGCTAGAACTGAGTGGAAGGAGCATATTGCCGTAAGAGCAGCATTTTCAAGCTCTCATTAATGTGAACTTTAATCAAATTAATCTCATTGAATCATTTTGCTCTGCCCTGGGTTTGCAATATATATGTGTAGGCTGGACCCTAAACATCAGCAACACGAAAATGCTAAGGTGAAACTCAGTAAGTTTCACCCATGGCCATTTAAAAATAATTTAAGATAGATTTTAGTTTTGAAACATCATTCTGAAACAAAACAAAGCAAAGCAATTTTGGAAACATTCGTGCAATGTTTTGATTATTTTTTGAAATTTACCTCTTTTGGTGACTAAATTTTCTGAATTCGGAGTGACTACAAATCATTTCGGTCAAATCCAAAACTTGCCATTTTTTAGCAAATAAACTATTCCTTGACATTAATTATCCAGGCCAAACCAAGGAAACAATAAAAACATGCCTTGATGGGTTTAGAGTGGAGACACAAGCTTTACTAACCCTCAGGAGTCAGTTCTGGTCTGTCAGTGTTTTGGGTGATATATCATGGAAAGGTCAGGCAGCAAAATGTTTTAAGCTTATTTATCCTGTTGCCAGTTCATTGCGAGTCTAAGTGAAAGAAGCTCCACTTCCACACGTCTCTGATGAAATGAACACATCCTACCGTATTTTGGTCCACGTGCTGAAGAGTAATAGTCACAGGCTCATTAAGGTTCTGAACTGATGCGTTTTCGATGCTGGCGCTCACGACGTAGGTATTCAACCTCTCCATCTTTAAACTGTCATCCTGAAGGGGAAAAATACAGGTAAAAATACCAAAAAGTCCAAGTCATTTCAGTTGCCAGCAATCCTGCTCTTCCCCTGCTTCCGTTTTTTAAACAATTGTGTTTCTTGGAAATGGTGATCACGGGATGCCCGATGTAATTTAGCTACTTGCTACTTCATTAGCAACCACAGTTAGCTGCAAATTTAGGGAGAGCCTGCACATCAGCTGAAGCGGAACAGAGTTGCAGATGCATCAGCTGGATCGAGAAGGCTGTATAATCGTTTCAGTAGATCAAAGCATCCAGTTGTACATCATTAAGCTCGTTAGACAGCAGACACAATTGGGAATGCTGCTTCTGTGTGAAAAGCATCTCTTAGCACACTGTACGCGCCATCGTACCGAAAGAAATATCTCCCTTTGTAATTATACCCCCCCATTACACCCTAGAGCTCTTCTGTGCTAGAATAGTCCTAAATGCTGTGTGTCGGTGCTGCTGTGGTTTTAGTGGAGACATGAATCTTGCAATTATTTTCATGATCTCTAACATGTACGATGCGTGTTCTTTAAGCAAGAGCTTACTGTCAGAGGAAGATTAGGGTCTGTTCTTTTCCTACAGAAGAGCACTACTGGAATAAAACATCACCTACAGAAAATCATGGGATCATAGACTCATAGAATTGCCTAGGTTGGAAGGGATATTCAACATCATCTAGTCCAACCATCAACCTGACTCTGACAAAACCAAAAACCACATCACTAAACCATGTCTCTAAGCACTATGTCAACCTGTCTTTTGAACACCTTCAGGGATGGTGCCTCAACCCCTTCCCAGGGCAGCCTATTCCAATGCTTAATAACCCTTTCAGTGTAAAAATTGTTCCTAATATCCAATCTGAACCTCCCCTGGCGCAACTTGAGGCCATTTCCTCTTGTCCCATCGCCTGTTCATTGGGAGAAGAGACCGACCCCCCATGGCTACACCCTCCTTTCAGGGAGTTGTAGAGAGCGAGAAGGTCTCCCGTCAGCCTCTTTTTCTCCAGGCTGAACGCCCCCAGCTCCCTCAGCCTTTTCTCATAAGACTTCTGAACCAATGAACAAAAAGTCTAAGGTCTGCAGACACCTCTCAGACCATCATTGCTACAGCGAAGGCTTTGCTGCCTGGCTATGTTTCCCCTGCACATTTCTTGGTGCTCCATCACTCTGGTACTAAACGTGCCCAGAACAGATGATGCAACTGGAATTTTTCTTTAGTACACGCTAAGACCAGCTGCACAGATTACTGCCGAGTGAGCGTTTGGTAGGAGTCGTAGTTACTGCAAAGAGTGAAGGCGTGCCAAAAAACTTAAACTGGATCTTCGAATGCTTGTCTGGGTCGGAGTGCTCCATCCCTAAGAATTTCTTCAGTGATTTTGGCAAAAACACCGAGGCCAGGGCGTTTTTGAAAGGGTTTTCTTGAACGTTGATCTGCGGGAGAGAGAGGGATGACATGCTCAGAGATGCCTTCCTCAGGCCAAATTCCCAGTGGTACAAAAGAGCAGGATTGTGTAGTTTACTCAGCAAACCTTAAGGTTTGGCTTTGCTCTCACCTTGAGGTCCATGCCTCTGTTGTAGGAGATGACGCCAAAGGCCAGTCCTTCAAACACGCTGGGGTCTGGACGCGTCACAAGCAAAGCCAAGGAAGTGGTTATCACTGACGTATTTCTTTCTGTGTAGGTCACCTTATAGCCTATCTCCTCCGTTGTCTTCAGGATACTTTACCAAGAGCAACAGCAAGGGGGAAAAAGGGGGGAAAAAAGTAAGATGCATCTCTTGAAATGTTCCCCTGGCTTCATAATACGCAGTCAGGAGCCAATCGGCCAAAAACCTCAGCTCTGATTTGTGATCACAAGGAGCAATCTCTAGAGCAGAATGGGTCTGTTTTGGGGTAGGTGGCGTTTTGGCTGGCACAGGGTCAGGTGAGAACAAGCAATTGAGTTAGTGAATTGGTTCCACTTCAGCAGGTGGGAGATACCGTCCCATGGGGACAACGTGAGGTGGTTCTGGGAAGACTCGAGTCAAAATTCACACCTGGTCAAATACAGCAGGTCATCTGGAAGGCAGTCACTTCTCAAACCTGCTAATTCGATTATTTGCAATCACCTAATTGTGCCTAAACTGTGTAAAAGATCAGAGCCAGAATAATTCAGTCTGCAAGGAAGCTCTGGAGGTTGGTCCTCCAGCTCCCCACCTACTCCCAGGCAGTGCACACTTTAAAGGTAGGTCAGCTTGCTCACGGTCTTCTCCAGTAAAGCTCTTTTCTAATTAGAGAGTCTAAGTAGGATTCCAAAGGAAGCAGCCAATTAGGTTTGTTTAATACTCATGGGCATTAAAAGAGTCAGAGACAGCTCCACATCTTTTGGGCTGCCCTCAGGCTATTCAGCAGTACGCACGAAGGGATAATACTCTACTGAAGATGCGTATGACAGCTGGCGCCACCAGACTAAAGGAAAACCTTCCTGTCTTTCTTTGGCCTGGTGTTATCTTCATGAATCATTGGTGCTAGACACACAAGGAGCGCCATGGGATCCTTTCAGCCCCAGCTACCCTGGAGCTGCAAGGTCTGGAGTTCGACTTCCTCAAAATATCCAGCATCCAAAATTTATGCTGCGGCCCAAAAGAAGGAGCATAATAGCTCTTGTGAGGATAACACGCTAGCACTCACCAGTGGTTGTGCTCTTCTGAGGTCTGATTTATGGAAAAATTAAAATACCTAAGATTCTTCTGTCCATAAAAATCGTAAGGACATTTTTATTACAACTTGTACATACCAACTCCATCTCCACTAAGGATCAGGAATCCAAGCGCTATTAGAACATCACCCTTGTCCCTAAAACCTCACATTTCACAGGAGGAGAATTCAAATTAATGGGTATTTTACTTAAAAAAAACAACCCACAGCCTCTTTGAGAAGGCAGAGGAGGTGAGTGCTGGCAGCTCTCACAGCCCCCACTCCACACACCGCGGTGCGGGCGACTTTGAAGGGAGAGCATACAGCCGAAAGGATCACGATGCTACTCAATGCTTTCTCTCTGGCAGATTTTCTAAGCTATTTTTGTCTACTTTGGCTACTCCTAACCCTTGCGGATTCCTGCACAGCAAAAGGCAATGTGTAGTCGTCCAGTACAAACAACTGGGTGTTGCGTAGTCTATACCCCACCTAGAACTTAAGTGGAAAGTTCATTTTTCTTGCTTTTGATATTTTTATTTTAATATTTCTTATTAAAATACTGGTCTACATTAAGTGAGAGAAAATCACAGATAGGCACAGTCTTTAAAATGAGAGATGCCGAAAGACTTTTTAGTATGATGCACAGCGCATCTCTTACACTGTTGGTGGATTTGCCACTCAAAGTAGACTAGTCTTTCCTGTTTGGAGGTTCAGGCCCTGCAGGGAGAGGTGGATAAGTTGTCTGGCACAAATCAGAAATGGGTAACCTCTGGGTGCTCGCATTCATCTTTGAGCTGCGTGCTGTTCAGAAAACGCCCAACAGCTTTTACATCAACAGACACCAGATGTTTCAGAAACAGGTATTTGAGCTGCCTGTAAGATCTCAAAGGCGAGAGATGTCTGGAAAGTTATTGAGCAACCTCGATTTTAGCACACCTGAGAATCACATAATGGATGTAGAATCTTAAATGTAGATTTTGAAGTCTAACACTGAATAGCTAGGTTTGAAAAATCTCTATCAGCACGGGTACAGCACTAGTGTGCTGGTGGAACAGATACGTGTCTCCAGGCTGACCTCCCAACAGACCTCGCTGCTGAGATGTAGAGATCACCTCTGAGATGAGATGAGATATGAGATGAGTTGAGATATGAGATGAGATGGCATCTAGGCAGTCTCCCTCATCTGCCTCCAGGCTGAGATGCCCACAGAGAGCAACTTCTGCAAAACTGCTTCTGGTAATAGCACCTTTGACAACACAACTTCCAATTTCTGTTGCTAAGAACTGCAAACGTGTTTAAGATCCAAGCACAGAAATTGCTAACTCTCGGGGTGATGTTTTAATAGACTGAATGAATTACTCCATGGTGCCATTTTAGCTTAGGAAGCCACTTCTGGGCAAGTTATCTTACTTACCTATTGGTCATTTTTCTGATGTTCTGATCTTCTATTTCTTGCAGCAAAATATAGTTTACTATAGACAATACAGTCTCTGCAAGTGTCACAGTCATGTCTGCAAGCCTTACGATGTCAGAAATTTTACTTGCAATGATTTCTAGTTCTTCCCTGTGCAGTGTTGCATCTGGCAAGAGGTACAAAATATGCTCTACAACATCTTGTGCATTCTCTGAAAAAGAAGGAAGTGCAGATGATTTGTGTGGCATAGCTGTATGTCTCGCTGTATAACTACACGTCTCTGTGGTAAAACAAGGAGTTAAGCTACTTCTCTTTCCGTAGGGTTGTAATGCTTCTGATCTATTAAAAATGATAAGAATAATTCAATAAGCCCTCAACACCTCAATGAAACTGGCAAAAACTTTGAAGAAAAATCTGGATGTCTCAGGTTGTATTTTAAAGGAAGAAAACTATGTACTTTCATAAGAATATTATCACCTACTTTTGGGTTACAAAGATTACCTGTAAATAATATTTAGTTTTAAGTTTGGTCACCTTTACAAGCATTTGTGAGTTCAAAATTACACAAGATCCGTCCTTCTCCCCAAACGCTGCTTAACTGGTTTAGCAGCAGGAGCAAATTCTGAATGGTGCAGTTTGAAAAGTTGTATTTGTCATTCATCATCTCATCATCCTTCTAGAATTTTTTTATAGAAGCAGAGTGTTACACCCTGGGAGTCAGACAGACTGTATGCAGCTGCAGATATCTTTCCATGATCTATTATATTCGATGCCACTGCCGAGTAGGTGGGTAAGCTGTGGTATTGGCTTTGTTCACCATTCAAACAACCTGTGCTGTTTGTCACAGCTTGAAAAAAGATATAATCAGGTGGTAAAGGTGACCTTACAGCCTGCATGAATTACAAGCACAAACTTTTCAGTCCCATACAATGATTTGTGCTTCTTTGTATGAGACATTATGAGCTACTTTTATGCAAAACAGGCAAAACCTGTGATGTTATTCATGGGTTATTTACATAGTTCTAAATCTAAGTGTAGGATTTGAAACAAGTCTTCAAAGCTAGAGAATTCTGAAGCACCTGCAAAATTCATCTACGTTGAAAACACTTTAAGATGACTGGGTGAATAGGATGCACAGAAAACAACCTTACCCCTTCTGTTGTCCAACATAAGCATTATCTGAGTATAACTATTTCTACTTTGATTCACTGAGGTATCTGGTGCCTTACCTTCTGTTATCATGATATTTTGGAGGTCTAAAATATTGTTTGGAAGTTCTTCCAGTAATTTACATTCAGTCATATTTGGTTTCTTCCAGAAAGCGCGTTCAAGTTCAATATGAATTGCACTGAAAAATGAAAACAGTGTACATCGTTACAAGAAAACAAAAATAATAATTGGTGTTCCTCATAGTTCTCATTTAAGTAGGTAAAAATGTAATTAATTAGCCCAATTTTGAAAACTGACTTGCAGGTCAGATCCATCTTAGCACTCATTTAGTGGAGTGGGAGCAGAGCCCAAATGCCAGAGCAATTTGAAGTGTATCTATCTGGAGGTACTGGAGCCATGGATGGGTGGCATGACATGCTACAGCGCATCTCTTTCCCCTTCCTACTCGAGCAGAAACTCAGGTTTTCCTACTCTGCTGGCTTGCAGGGGCTGCAGGCAATGGGAATTTTCCTGCAGCCCATGATGGACTGGCCCTTTGATCCTCCTTGGCATGGGGCTGCTGTGTGCCCTGAGGAACCACCATCTGGATCACTGTCACACCAAGCATGGCCCTCCCTCCTGTTCCCTGTGGAAGAACGAAAATGAGATGCTCTCACGGCTCACCAGCTCCTCTGAGCAGACTGCAGAGGGTTTTTCCGGCAGCTGACCTCCACTTCGCTGGCTGGGCTTGTGAGCGGCCAGGAATAATTCCCCTTGTAGGCTGTGTGTGAAAAGCTTTCTGGACAATCCATTAGTTCTGAAGAAGAAATAGATAAAAGCTCTTTAAAAAGATGTAATAGTCAAGAAGAAGATACCCACCCCCGACGCCCAGCTGTTCTCTGGACCTCCTTTCCTGATGGGAATGAGATGTAATTTGCAGACTGGATAGGAGCTGCTATCTGCTTACTGGCTGCAAGAAAACATCTTGCTTAAATGTTTTATCTGTTCTACAGTCTTTTTCTCTTTTGTTTGGCAAGGTCAGCTCTCAGGTAAAGTGTTAAGTTTCCCAGCATCACAAAACATTTAATGACAGTACATCCTGCAGGCTTCTCTCATCTATCTGAAGGTGCTTTCACGCTGCCCCTCATTTCCCCATCAGTGTCTTTCTTCCAGGCTTATAATTTTATTGTCTGCAACTGATCTTTTGTAAGTCTTTGATATAAAATGTGGTTTTGAATTTCAGGTACAGTCTGTTAGCTCTTATCTTTCGCTTACTTTTGTATTTTACAGAATCACAAAATGACATGGGGTTAGATGATCTGGAGATCATCTGGTTCAACCCCCTGCCAGAGCAGGTCCACCCAGAGCAGGTTGCACAGGAACGTGTCCAGGTGGGGTCTGAATGTCTCCAGAGAAAGAGACTCCACCACCTCCCTGGGCAGCCTCTTCCAGGGCTCTGCCACCCTCACAGGAAAGAAGTTCTTCCTCATGTTGAGATGGGGCTTCTTATGTTCAAGTTTGTGCCCATTTCCTCTTGTCCTGTCACTGGGCACCACTGAAAANAGAGGGGCAACAGAAACTTTAAGGAGCAACAGAAATTGTAACCAAACCAACAGATAGGTTATTTGCCATCTGAGGCTTGATCCAATATGCACCGGCATTAAGAGAATGTGGGCAATGGGTTTAGTTTTGGTGTTTGGCTCCATCTCTGGGACACTGGCTCTGAGCAGGAGCTCCTGGGTTTTCAGCTGCATCAGCCTGACCTCCCCCAGCACCAGGATTCAAGTTCTGGCTTACCTCTGGTTGTCTGCAGCCCAAGTCCTTGATCTCACTGACATTGCGTGATGCTCTACAGCTCGTGCATCACATGAGGTCAGTCTGGCTACTCGTAGGGATGTTTTCTAGCCCTAACCTCTCCACAAAGTTTCAATTAGATAGCACACTTGTAGCCAGAGTTACAAAGCATAGGATTTTAATGAGGTTTTAAAGAAATATTACCTATTGGCTTGACAGCCACATCTTCAGGTTTCACATATAAGGATAACGGTCCCTCTTCGTAGGTGTCATTCAACAACTGTTTGATCCTGAGACTCAGCACTTCCTGCGTTTCAAGTGATGTGGCCTTTATAATGGCCTTACAGATGTAGCTACAAAGAGAATACACAAAGGTACTGTATTGGTAACATTTTGCAATGATAAGTGGCTACAAAATTAAGGAGTCACTCAGAAAATTATACTGAATTGGATAATTTATGTCTGCGTTTTGTTGACCATGACTGCAGTCCTATGGCAAATGTTGCCAAACACCACTTGTTATGTCCCCTAGTACCTTATCGCTGAAAATGCATTCTAAAGTACGAATTATTGGGACTACAGGTACAAGAATCTATTTATAGCTTCATGGTAAATGCCTCAGAAGGTTTCCTAATCATGTTATCTTGGCAAAGGAACATCTCTGTCACAAGCAAGCATTTTTCAACCATGTTTTAAAGTTTGGAGCGGGCAAGTCATAAATCTATGAGGTACTTGTGTCCAAACAGAGGTGGCAGACTTTGAGGCTCCCTGGAAAACTGAGATTTAACTAAGTGTTTTCAGTGGATCCACTGGATTCTGGCTTTTTTTCTCCTCAAAACAGCTATTCTTCTGGATAACTATGTTTGCTGACCTTAGGAGGTTTGAAAAGACTGTTATCTTAGTCTTTGACAGGCTTCAGATGTGGCAGAAAGAAGCAAGAAGCCAGGTCTCAGTTGTGTGTGGATCACCTCACCTCTAATTTAACTGAGGGCTAATGAGTGAGATTTCCTTAGGGCTGGGATCTTTCAAGTGTTCCCAGCTCACTCCTGCTTCTACACGGTTGTTCCCCACTCAGCATGGCCTTTGGAAACCGTTTGCAATGCCTTGAAGGTGATGAGAACCCAGCTCTCCTTTCTATTCTGGCCTGAGGTCAGGAGGCAATTGGGTTTTCCTGCAGAAGAGGTTCAGGATCCATCCCGTAATTCTTCTTGGACATTGTCCGCTCACTGTTCTGACCCCAGGGAAGGATACTGCTCACAGCCAGCTCTTACAGGGGGTGCAAACCTTCCCACTGGCTGTGGAAGCACTTTGAGCCTCTCAAGATACAGGGTATGAGGGGGAAACTGGGGGTGCTCAGATGCATTTCCCCAAGTCAAGCATTACTGCGGTTCTGACTCCACACGGGCTTTTCCGTTTTAGACAACTAAAGGATCCACAGTTACTCTGAAATTAAAACAGCTGAGGAGGGACATGATTCCCCCCTCACCCTAAAAAATGAAATCAATATGAACTACGGAAACCCCAACTTATAACCATGGGTCTTACCTTTGTGACATCTGCTTTACCTTCATTGTCAGTTCACGTAGAAGGACACAAAAAGTTAGAAGCTGGTTAAAATCAACTGGATTTTAAGGATAGCAAACAACAGAAACGCGGTGTGCTCATTAAAATAGAGCCTACTGCTTTAAATGTTATTAGGACCTGACTCTCCAGAGTAGCCTTTGTTTGACAGTACTTCCAGAGGTACATGAGGATAAACCAGAACATGCTGCCTCATGCAGAGAGCAGAGCAGATCTATATACACCTACAGACTGAAGGTCAATATTTAATAATTTCAACAGAACACAGTATCATGCAACTACTATATCCTCTATGCAGAGATAAAAAAAAGTAAACTTCTTTAATCAGAAAACTACAAATTACATACACGGGTCCTCTTATAGACACTGCTCTGTGGATAATTATACCTGCAAGCAAAAGAGAATAGAGTAATTATTTCATAGTAGGCGTATAACAGGCCCCCTCCTGCTATCGCCTTAAAAAATATCATTTTGCAACCACAGCGAGCCAGGTCTTGCAGCAGAGAAGTCATCTCGAATTCAGCATAGGTACATCGACGGAAATCACTGAGACCAAGTGCTGTATCATCTACGGACCCTGGCAAAAAAGGCTGCTTCCAGAATGGGACCTGCTCTTCTCTTACGGTTTTCTGCACGGGATTCACCCCGTGTAAAAGCGCGGTGTGTAACTGCATTGTCATTCGTAAAGCAAGCAGTAACTGTGGAAGTCAGAGAAGAGAGTAGGAAGTGGAAACATGCATAAAATGCTAAAACTCCGTGTCTGTGTAAGTGACACTGTTATGAATTGCTAAATACCCCTCTGAGCTGCTCACAGTTCGGGTATGAATACGGCTGGATTGGGTTAAAGGTGTGAAACAGAGGAGCCAATCTGCAACAAACCGTTGTTTCTGAGCAGGGTTTCAGAGCTCTTAGACCCTTTCATTAGACACGGCCACGCAAGAGCCAGCATATACCTACTTACACAGCCCTCGGGGGTCTGTGACCCTCGGTCTGAGGACGGATGTGACCCCTAAACTCCTCCACACTCACATGCAGTTGCTGAAACGGGGGCTTTAGCAGCACTAATGTGAATTAACCCTGCATGTACCAGCGCCCTGCCCTGCCTTCCATCTCCTTGAAGCATCAATTTCCGCCCTTTTTGCATTGCCAGGATGGTGGACCAGGTGGACCAGCCCACAAAACACATTGCTCACACACTGCAGAGGCAGCAAAGGTCTCACCTTCATCATCGACCAATTTATATGGGCAAAGATGAGGTCTCAGCTTGGCGACAGCTACTTGCCTTGCATTAGGCAGAAGATATATTTTCAGGTGAATGAGCCCAGGAAACAAAATGCGGGTGTTCCACGCGATTGCAGTTGGGCAAGGTTTGGTTTACACCCTTGTCATGGGACTGGGCAGTTGTGAAATGTGTATTTAGAACCTGGCTGCAGTTTCACTCCAAGAACAAAGGGTAAAGGTGACACCACTACACAGCAGAGGCTTACCTGACTTTAAAGTTTGTCACGACAAATTCTTCTCCAGTAAATACAATACTAAACTGGAAAGAAATCAATAACATTTTTATTAACTTGATTTGTCACTACTTTATCTAGATCTGCTTGCAAATTTAGAATTCTCATCAAAATTCTAAATCCTGATGAAAATGGCTAAAAATTTTTGCCAAATGTCAACACTTTTCCTTTCCTTCTGTATTTAATTTTATCGTGATAAAAGTGTGTTGGATAACACGATTCTGAAACGCCACAATGTTGTCACGTGGCTACTCATCTCGGCGCTGTCCCATAAGTTTGCATTCTGTACCAGCCGTCCTCCTCGTCTGACGCTTGCCGGAAATACAGGAGAATGAGGAAAGGAAGCTACTCACCCAGTTTTCCAGAAGCTTCCTTGCATCGTAGTAATCGGGAGCTCTCTTGGTTTTGTAGAAAAGAGAGACGTTCATGCCGACGTTAAAGAAGCTGACTGTAAGAGGAGAACAACCTGTGAGATGCGACCTGTAGTTTGCCCAGAGGGTTCCTGCGCCCTTTCCCACCTCCTCACCCCTCCCTTCAACGTTTCCCGTTCCCACGGCCACCGAGGCTCTTTGGGAAATCCCACTCTCCAAGTGTCGGAGTCCAGAGGATACTGCTAGAAATTTCATTAAAGAGCTGAAGGGCCCAAAGACACGGTCAAGTTGTCACAGCTTAACGAACAAGTTGTGGTGGTTCATTTGTGGCTCCACTAACTTGGCTTTCGCTGCCTGCCAGGAATGCTTAGGAAGAGATCGTGAGGATGGGCAGACCTACGCCTTGCTCAGCGGCAATAGCTTGAAACACATGACCGAGTCTGAAGTTGTCACCTGTATGGTGTCAAGCAGTGTCAGCGATGGCCATGTCAGCGTTTAAAACGGCCTCCTTCAGCACTTACGTGGGATGGTGCCTCTGGTACTACTGGTTGGAGCCCTCGTTGACCATGCCTCCCTGGAGCCTGCTGAAAGGAACATTAAAAGGTCTGAGAATCCACGGTGGCAAAAGCTTAAGGAAGAGCATGGTCCCGGGTGCAAGAGCGATCTGAGTCCTTCAGCGAAGGTCATCCTAACAACAAGCTGCTGTTGTCCCCCAGAGCTCTGCAGGGGGAAGGCAAAGGGGGAATTACACCTACATGTGGGGTTTCTTTATTTCTCCAGAGGTAACTACAGCATGAGAGGGGAGAAAATGGGATTTGCAGGGTTTAGATCACAAGGAATACCGGAGTTTATGCAACATTCTCCTTTTTCATTGCTTCTGTTGAAGAGCAGTTATCTCTCCGTTCCCTTCTTGCCCGTGTAACCTGTGCCAGCCCTCAGAAAATGGGGTTTGTCAGACACCGAGCGCTAACGGGTTAACCTTACAGCAACGAAGGTGAGATGAACATTGATGTCCACAACCTCTGGTTTAACGATAACCTGGCATAAGGACTCCCATTATAAATGCCGGCCATCCTGCCTCGTTGTTTTCAAAGTAAAGAATTCCGAGAATTCGTTGGAAGCTAACTTTCCTTGAAGTGAATCACCTTGTCAAGCCAGATAGGGTTTTTGGCATTTCGCATGCAATCTGCCACATCACCAGGCAGACGGGGACAAAGCGGGTGCTGCTTGTCACACGTACTACAGAAAATTGCAGTGAACCGAATCACCGTATAACATTACAGGCCTCGGCGATGAAAGAAAAGCAGGATCACAACATTATGCTCTAGAGGTACCATTTCCTTGCTCTGCTGGTAATTTGTATTTTTTTTCTTCACTCGTGTGACTGTCAGAGACTTGACATTCTAGCTCTGACTAAGAGAAATAAACTTAACATATGAATACAAAGCCAAATGTCTATGAATAAGGAGTGGGGCTGGAAATAAGCAGGGTAAGGATGTGCTTCACAAAACATTGTCGTCTCTACCGTAGTTCAAGGTAAGGAGAGTCACCCAGGTTTAAAGTGTAACAGCCCATATCTGACCCATTCAAATCAAAAGCAATGCATCCATGGACAGTGACAGAAACAGGCTGTTAACAACTTGAAGCCTCCTATTTTTTTATCCTAAATAGCTTCAAATTATTTTGTGAAGCTGAAAGGACAGCTGAAGTCAAAAGTCCCTCCAGAGCAGACATGCTACGGTACACAAGCTTCTGCTTCCTAGACAAACAAGTAATTTTACCCTTTGCCTTAAGCCACAGGCTGTGCACAAAGTCAAACCGGAGCAATCTCTGAGTTCCAACTTCATGGACAAGTAAGAGGACAATAAAGCTATTGAAAGTCCAGCTCCGAGTTGTCTCTCCAAGGCTGGCTCTTGCAGACCGAGCTCAGACCCTTCAGCCTCCAAGATGTTCCCCAGAGGTGCCAGTCTGTGTTTTGGTGTCGTCTCATGATCTCAGAAACGGGTTGCGGCTCCCATGGTATCATCAGCAGAGGATCGGAGCTGGTGGAGAGCCGAGCCGGGGGGCTGCTCCGCTCCTGGAGGCAGTGGGATGGGGAACAGGAAGGATGCACAGGCTGGTACAAAGACCGAAGCATCCAGCAGCTGCTGTTGCAGAGCGGTGAGTCCCCGCTGCTCCCAGGGGTACAGAAAGCTGTCAAAATAGCGAGCCTGCTTTTCCCATGGTGCTCGATCAGTCTTAGCTTTCCATTTGGACATCTCTCCTCTTTACTCTGGCCTTTTGCTTCCGAGAGAGTACTAAAGCGTTGGAAATAAAAGGACTAATTTGCTGGGCTTCACCCTCCCGCTAAAACACCAGCAAGTCCAGGAGCAAGCCCTCAGGTTGCCATTTCAAATCCGTTGCCTGCGGTAGGTCCGAAACATGACCTGACATAATGGCTATTTGCTGATTCTTTATTTGATGATATGATATTTCTTTATCATCTGGCTGCAAGAAGGACCTAGATATTCCGTACGCAGACCTGGATCCAACAGCTGCTCACAGGGTTTGACAGCCCTCCAGGCTTTCATCCCACAGCTTAAACTCCCCAGGGGAAACCTGTGTGCCTTCCTGTGGCTCGAAGCTGCAGAAGGGGGTTCTCTGAGCCCCAGGGTGATACTACAACTGTCCCTGGTTTCAAGCTGGCAGAGGGTGAGCGTCTGCTTACAAGCTTTTTGAAGACCTGCTGTCATATAGGAAGTGGGATAAGAATGCTGAAGGGCCAATGCTGAGGAGACAAGCCCTATCACTGGAATAAATTCTTTTTTCCTCTCTCCTAGAAATACAGACACGCTATTAGGCTGTGATTTATCAAGCCATAAGCCAAACTGTTTGTACACCTCGGGTATAACCTGTCCCCCTGCTGCAGATCCTCTCCACATAGGGGGAATCTGCATGTAGCTGGGTGATTACAGGCGCCACTCCGCTCCTGGTGTTATCAGTGTAATGCTTAAATAAACGTTGCCTCAGGGGTGATGTATGATATCACCCAGTGTCAGCTAGGATGAGTCAGAAACAAATCTGCTAGGGGAAAAAATAAAATAAAATAGAGAAACGGCCAAACACAACCCAAAGCTGTTTCAATCAGGAACATAACTCACAATGCCATTCTCCTCTCCTGACAAATGAAGTATAATTACAACTTCACAGGTTCTAATTTATTTCTTTCTCTTTCTCATTATCACCTGAAGAAAAACAACAAAAAAAAAAATCTGTTTACTCTCACATGTCAAGGATCATTGCCAGCAGGCAGGTGTGGGACTAGCCACCTGCACCCTGTAACTTCATTAGCTTTAATTAACGTGCATGTAATTCCATTCACCAAATGAGGGCTAAAGAGTGATGACAGATGAGATCTGAAGCTAGAAAAATACTGTGCCACTGACGCTTTTAAAGTCCTAGTCACGGTTTTTGATTCGATAATTTAATAAATGGTTTATTTGGCATCCTGTAAATATGTATAGTTTCCAATAGAAGAACAGTAAAAATTAGACCAACCAATAAGAGAACTGTAATAAATATATATTTTATATTATTAGCAATGATTTTCAGATACTGTGTATCCATCCCTCTCCTGGATTATTTAAAATTAAGACAAAAATCAGAAATCAGTGTGTGGGTGAGGTAGGGGGAGGAAGAGATGAAGACTGTGAGTCAGTGAGAGGATGAGAACACACACTTTTACTTCGACACTTTTAGCAAAGGCCCAGCTGAGCTGGGAAAGTAAAGGATCATCTTCAAAAAGTCGGGGAAAAAAGCAAAGGCAGAAGAATAACTTTACTCCTGCTATCAAGCAAAGCCAGTGCAATTGCTATGATAATTATATCACTTATAAAAAGTCAACGCACCTTCTTAAGGCTGCTTCTCCTGCACTCATATGAGGAGTTTCACTCACTTCGCCCTAAGTGAGCCCTGGTTTTCCAAAAGTAATGCAGGATTTCCAAAACCAAGCAGGTTGCCCAACTTCCCAGCACCATTTCACAAACTATCTGCTGCCAAGGTGAACCGAGCGATGCACAGGTCTATAAACAACCTATATAAACACGGGAAGCAACCTTCGCAGCTAGGAATTGTCATAGGGCCTAAATCACAATTTGAGCCATGACATCAGAGTTGAAATGGCAGTTCCCTGTGACATTTCCTTGCACAGCAACACTTTGGCACAACTGGTTGTTATACGCATATTCCTTATGTTCCCAGGTAGACTCAGTATGTACGACCCCATATAGACAATCCATACAAACTACAGCCAGGTGCAGCTTCCCCTGTCTGATGGACAGGACACAAAGCTCAGTATGTATTTACACCACGCACTGTTATTCCTACCTGGTGTATCATCGGTGGGTCTCTGTGCCATGGCAGGCTCATGAATTTCAGCTAGTTACAGCAAGGAGAAGAGTTATAGCGGGAAAAAAGGTCTTGCCGAGATCTGACACGTGACAGATTCTCAAACACCATTAAATTTTATGGACGTCTCTGTAAAGAGGGCTTCGCAACAATCATCTTGGTTATTGCTCTTGGGAAAATGTTAGACTTTGATAACCCTTCTCCCAGTGTGGACCCAGTGGCTTGGGGCACCACAGAGAAGCCTGACCTCGATGCCCGTTGGTGTGTTTCATCACTTGTGAGTCACGGTGCTGTTTCTTCTTGCTGATAACCCTGGAATATTTAGGCCAAAAATTTTCCAGACTGAATGTCCAATTCAGGCTGTGCTGGAGAATCCCAGCTAAGCGGAAATCACCTGGTTCTTGGGGACTGCTTTAGAGAGGGGAAAAAAAATAATGCTTTGAGCCATTGAACGCCATTGTCTCACTAAAAAGCTGCTCAAATTCGCCCAGGTTATTGTCTTTGAAAAAATCAAAGTCCAGGAACACAGAGTGGAGGCGTTGATTTTAGGTGCTAAACTTTTCATCAGCAACCATGACTAAGCTGCTCACAGCTCCTCGCCAAGCCAGGCACGCACCTTTCCCACCGAGCGAATGGGCCCAGGGGCAAAGGTGTTAATTGGAAAAGGAGCCTTCCTCCTCGTCAGATCACGTCCCTCCATCTCGTCAGGGACAGGAGTGAGGAGACAGCTCTGGCAACAGGCAGCGCAGAAAGAGGACTGCCTGGATAAAGGCAGCAGGGCAGGGAACCAGGAGACAGATGGGAAGGGTGTCATTTACAGCAATTGTTATTAGCGCCTGTGTTGCTCGATGCAGAGGGAGGGGGTGTGCTGTGAGGGAGGTGGGGGAAATCCCTCCCAGCAGAGGTTTCAGCAGCAGTGGGTGATTCCCTGATGCTCTTCTCCTTGCCCTGGGTGGGAAGAGTGCAGTGGGGACTGCGGTGAAGGCAGCGGGTACCACACTCGATGGAGACGTGCTTGTCTGATGGGATGCTCCTTGGATTCTCAAACTGGACACCAAAAATGACCAGTTAGCTCAGACTGTGCCTCTACTTTCCCTGTGAAGCCATCGTCTTAGAGAGGCTTAGTAAAGATACGTTCACTACTATTGTGGAGCGCCTAAATATCCTGGCATATCATTAGCTTTGTGGAAATTAGTCACTCAGTCGATTAGTCAATCTCGGTCCTGTTTTAATACTGTACAGTTAAAATACCATGCAGTACATACAGACACAAGGATGGAATGATGAGATAACACAAAACATGGCTAAAGAGTGTTTTTCAGTGAAGCAACGTCCATCTAGGGCACGCAACAGCCAGGGGGCTTGCAGAAAATTGATTACCATCATCTAACTAATGGCTCTAGTTAAATATTGTTAAACACGTTCTGCTCCGAGGACAGGCTGAGGGAGCTGGGGTTGTTCAGCCTGGAGAAGAGGAGGCTCCGGGGAGACCTAATAGCAGCATTCCAGTACCTGAAGGGGGCCTACAGGAAGGCTGGGGAGGGCCTGTTTACAAAGGCTGTCAATGACAGAACAAGGGGTAATGGCTTTAAACCAGAGAAAAGCAGATTTAGATGAGACATTAGGAATAAGTTTTTTACTGTGAGGGTTGTGGACCACTGGAACAGGTTGCCCAGGGAGGTGGTTGAGGCCCCATCCCTGGAGATATTCAAGGTGAGGCTCGATGAGGCCCTGGGCAACCTGGTCTAGTTGGGGGTGTCCCTGCTGACTGTGGGGGGGTCGGACTAGCTGACCTTGAAGGTCCCTTCTGACCCAGATGATTCTATCATTCTATGACTCTATGTTAGAAGAAAACTTCTGTGTCCATCCTACCTCGCTCAGCTCCGGGCCAGCTGAGTAGCAGGTTGGTGCCCCAGCAGAAGGATGAGCCACTAGAAGGTTCATCTCAAAGATGTTACCTGCCAGCAGCCGCCGGGGGACTTTGGTGGCAGAGCCTGCCCCGACCAACCTTTCCCTCATCCATAACCTCTGTGTCTGCTTCAAGAAGAGCCTGGTGGGGTGGGTGGGCGAGCAGGCAATGTCGTAGGCATGGCAGCAGCTCTCCCCACTCCTGGTCATCACAGCAGCAGTGATGGGGGGACTATTAGACAATCCCCATTGTCCTAAGATGAAAGGTTCCCTGCTCTCCCCAGCAACATCGAGCCCCCAGAAAAGAAAATACTGCAGGGACTCACCACAACGCAGGCGACGGTCCGTGATGGGAAGGATGCTGCTGAAGTTCCAGAACCCTTCCTCCCAGCTGATGGCATTGCCCATGGCGCAGTCCAACAGCTCTTCCTGACCCAGCACGCGGTCCCACATTTGAAAGTAGTACAAGCTGCCGATGAAGCTGTTGCTCACCCGCACGATAAAGCCATCCTTCCTCTTGTGCAGGTGACCCAGCACCAGGCTCCCGTTGGGTTTCAGGCACTCGGCGCTGCCAATGGTTTCGGAATGCACAAGCTCACCGTTGCGGTAGACCTCCAGCAGTTGTTTGCTGGCGTCCCACGAGCAGCACACGCTGTACCACACAAAAAGGGACAGGTCAAGCTTAATGTCTCGTCTGGTGCCAAAAAGATACAGCCTCAACTGCTTGTTTTCTCCCGAGAGTCCGAGCTCTATGTCATTTATGTCAGTGGAGGTATCATTAGTGTCGTAGGAAAACGCTGCCCAGGAGCTGACGTTGGCCGTGCGGTTTAGGTCAACGCAGACCGTGAACTGACATAGCTGAGGGACGCTGTAGTTGATCAGGGACACATACTTGTCATTCCTTCCCAGTAAATCCAGTCTTTCTCCATGCAGAGAACGTGTTTCTGTAAGAGAAAAGCATAAAGAGAGAGGGTAAAGAGGGGAAATAAAGTGTCACTTGGAAGGAAAAAGCTGCAATATGACCTCATTTGGGTATTTCCCTGAATGCTGATTTTAAAACATTAAAAGTCTCTTCTATTTCTAGTTTCTGCTGCCTTTGAGACTTAATTCTGAGACCACCCGCATTACCGGTAAAGAGAAGATGAGTTTAATTCTGCAAAGAAAGTCCTCAAGCCATACCAAACAGGAATCAACATGGAATTTAGGCCTAGGGCACACATGATCCAGTCTCAGTTCATGTGTCCAGTGCAAAGGTCTTGGTTCAGCACACGCTGGGAAATGAGTTGCTTGCAGGTTTCACTCCCAGGTGACATATCAAAGTCAAGGTTTCTGCTAAAAATAATAATCGTGAGGATTGTCCTTTTCTCAGGCTCTGGAGAGTTTGGCCATCTTTTTTTTTTTTTAATTATTTTATTTTTTTATTCCTTTAAATTATCTCATTATATCTTTACAGCCTACTCAAAAGGCTTTGCTGACAGAGGCAACCTCCCTGAGTCATACTAAAGGCAGGGCTGCACGGGCAGTGAGTCACTTGCCCACAGGTGGCCCCAGCTCTGACTGCAGAGCAGCAGAATGCCACCTGCAATGGCTCTAACTGCCACCCTGGAGTGGTCTGGCAGGGGCATCATCAAGCTGAGGAGGGTCTTTCACTCTGCTTATCTGGGTTTTTCACTCCATATTAGGTGTCGTCTTGTACGGGAGGCAGCCCGGTGTAATGCTAAGACGCGTATCTCCATTCTGGCTCCTGGATTTGCTGTGGTGTCCCACTCAGCGGGTCCCACTGCCATCACCGCCAGCCATGACAAAGTCCCTTCCCCAGGCATGAATCTCTGTGGACCTGCCCCAGGGAGCAGCACCGGTCCACAGGCAACAAGGTTAGATGGCAGCATAGGGTCACCAAAGGCAGGAGCCAGCCTGTGTTTCTGTAGGGGGTGAGGTGGCCCCACGTGCACCATCAGAGTGATAAAATTTAATCAGACTAAGTTAGATCTCAGGAAGAAATGGTTTGCTGTGCGGGTGGTGAGAGCCTGGCCCAGGTTGCCCAGAGAAGCTGGGGCTGCCCCATCCCTGGAGGGGTTCAAGGCCAGGCTGGATGGGGCTTTGAGCAGCCTGGTCTGGTGGGAGGTGTCCCTGCCCAGGGCAGGGGGGTTGGAATGTGATGATCTTTAAGGTCCCTTCAACTCTAACCATTCCATGATTCTAATTGTAACCCAGGCCCCTCCAGTGCAGGTGATCTGCATCTTTAACTTGCCATTACACGCACATGTTTACATGTGCTTCAATAATTCAGGATATATGTCTTCTAGATAAGAACTGCCATTATGCTGAGTCTTTTATAACCACATCTCGGGGCTGTTTTTACAGCACTTTCCAAAACCTGGTTGCCAGCCATGCAAATAAGGTATTATAAATCCATCAACTCTAATGTAACCAACAAACCTCCAGTGACTATTTGCACTTCTAATAAAGGTTGTGCGCATCAGTGACTGGAAAAGTAGCTGGCACTTCTTCCCTTCTGCTTCACAGGCTTCAAACTGGAGGCAAGTCAGCAACGATTCATCTGTAGAGTGATCAGAAGTGGTGCATTGCTGTCCTAGCGTAACCTTGTGCACTTGAAGCATAAAGAGAGTATTTCTCTTACACGTAACAGCACTCTGCTGTCTTTCATGTCTGTCTCAGCTCTCAAATCAGCTCCACCGAGCACCTCAGCATGTTGTGGACCATGCACCCACAACCTGGTCACGCTTCCACCTCTGCAACTCATCTATGATGGTGGTTTGCACCCAAGAGAGTTATTTTCCCCTTGAGTGGGAGTATGTAGGACTCAGAACAGCCATGTATGACACCCAGTTGGTGGAAGCCTCTGGCTGGGTCAGGAGCTCAGCACCTCTCTGCCAGCACACCAGCCTCTGCCTTACTGGGAGTGAGCACATAGAATCACATTGTGTGACTGTGCTCCACCACCAACCTGACCTTTATCTCTTTATCTAACCTAATCTTTATCAAGGGATGACCACCCATGGTGGTCATGATGGGTGCATCTAATCGTGATGGCTCCATCCGGCTCAACATGGTTTCAGGGAGAAAGGAGACAAATAACAACACAACAGCCAAGGTCAACTTGAGCAATACACCCACCTCACCACAACACCCATACTGTGATTGATATGCAAATATGACTATAAGTCAATCATCTTACCCCCATAAATAGTGACCAGCCCAAGAGCCCTTTGAGCTCTCCTGCACGGCAGTGGTTGCACACCAGGATCTCCCCTCAAGTTGAGATGCCTCTCTCTAACTAGGATCCTCTGGCCAAAGCTGAGTAAATTTGGCAAGACCTAAGGCATTAATTCAGTCTTTTTATTATGGAGTTTTTACTTGGAAAGAACTCATTTTTCCCTTGAAAAATGAGGGATGTGACCCCAGTGCAACAGGGTGCATTTTCAAAGCATGAATTATCTCTGTGCCCTGCGTTGTTCTTGAGGAGAACTCAAAGAAAGAAATACAAAAACCAACATAGAACTGGTTACTGTTTTGCTGGGATTTACGGTGGAGTGAAAGGGTGCTGAGCGTGTCCATGAAGCACAGCTTGCTGTGTTTGTCTCAATTAGTACCAGGGAATTTAGTTCTGCCAGTCGCTTCGTGCTTTTCTCCCACCACCGTGAAGCAAGTAAATTCCCAGTGTTTCTTTCACAGTGACCAAAGTAAGACTAGAATAAACCATACAAAAACGCAGGAAGACACCCTGGAAGGAAAGAAGTGAATAATGGCAAAACCAAGAGGCTTTTCACCTCCAAACGTGGACAACAGTTGTGATGTAACCAAAACCTGACATTTCACTCGCTCCTTCCCATATTTTCTCATTCGTACTGACTCATCTGTGGCCCAGACTGAACCAGCATCCCAGGAGAGGGTGTCCACCGTGCCCAGACATGTAGGTCTGCAGGCCAACGTACGCTCAGGGATGTCTGACAGACAAGGACCCCAGCACCAGTTGCAGTGAGAAGGGAGAGGTCCAGAACAAGAGTAACCACTACACTGGGGCAGAACAAGAGGAAAGTGGGCTTCCATATAGATATACTGTGTGTGCATGAACTGGGAACCCAGCAGACACCCCCTAGGCTGGGGGATGTCCAGAGCCCACTGGCAACACCATTCCTATGGTTAATCCTGAGGGGAATCACTGTACCTGCCAGGAGGAAAAGAGGAGCAGCAACCATCAAGATGCAAAGAGCCTCGTGAGAAGAGTGATGTCCAGGGCCACACGTCAACCTCTTCATTCTTCAGGCATGTTCTGAAAGAAAGTTGTTGATGATCATCTGAGAAATTCAGGCTGTTTTCTGCGGTTTGCTGAAATGGCATTCACAGCACAGGGGCCCCCAAGTCCTCACTCCCTCTGACCGAGCTGAGTCACTAGATCAGTGGTCACCGTAAAGGTCACAGTTACACAAACCCGCAGGTTTCTGAAAGAGATGAAGTTTATGCAATTACACTGTGCGTGTTTGGTCCCTCTGTCACGAGTTGCAAACCTGTGAGCAGCTTGGAATGTGCTTTGACAGAAGGAGCCCATGTCGGAAGTGGTGAAGGTCCTACAAGTGTGAGGAAAAGAAGAAGAGAAAGCCCTACCGGTGAGTTGAACTGGATGTGCTGACCCACAGTGGCACCCCACAGACGCTCCTGGGATGGGAGACCGGACAAGAGGCACATGGAGAAGCAGGACACAAGGCTGCTCACAGACAGCACAAACTATTTGTTCTCAGCACTGAGCTTTCGCAGAATAACAAAATGATATGGGGTTGGAAGGGGCTTCTGGAGATCATCTAGTCCAACCCACGGCCAGAGCAGGTCCACCCAGAGCAGGTCGCACAGGAACGTGTCCGGGTGGGGTCTGAATGTCTCCAGAGAAGGAGACTCCACCACCTCCCTGGGCAGCCTCTTCCAGGGCTCTGCCACCCTCACAGGAAAGAAGTTCCTCCTCATGTTGAGATGGAACTTGTTATATTCAAGTTTGTGCCCATTTCCTCTTGTCCTATCCCTGGGCACCACTGAAAAAAGACTGGCCCCATCCTCCTCACACCCACCCTTTAAGTATTTATAGGTGTTGATCAGATCCTGCCTCAGTCTTCTCTTGTCCAGACTAAAAAGACCAAAGTCCTTTGTCTTTCATCCATTTAATTGAGCCCTGGGAACACACTTCTAATTGGGGAAAGACTAGTTCCAGCATACACCAAACACTTAAAGAAAAATCCACTCTGAATTAGGAGTTTGTCCTATTTCGTCCTTCAGTTTGATTAAATTTCCTTCAAAGATGACTGTAGTTAAACCAGACCACTGGAGACGGGGGCCAACCTCCATGGCCCAGAGCCCCAGCCTCCCTCCTACTGCCCTGCACGCTCCCCGGCCACGCTCTGCTTTCTCTGCTTGCTTCACATGGCATCAGAGCCAATTCTTGGTTTAGGACCACACTGGATTCAATCTAATAAAACTAATAATGTTGCCATAAGGGATGGGCAGATCCTCGAGGAGATTGTCTAGGGTGGCCAAGCTCCATTCAGTGGATTCACCTGGCTTCTCATCAGACGCAGCCCTTCCCTGGGACTTGCTGCTAAGGGTTACTACACTCTGACAACCGGCAACATGGAAATTGTCCCTTTTGTGTCCAGATGTGTAAAATAAACATTAGAAAATTAGGTAAAAGCTGAGCTAATAATGACTCGCTCCATTTCCTTCTAAAACTGCACTTTACAAAACTTAGGAAGTTAGGAAATTTCATCCCGTTTTCCATTTAGCTGCTCTTACAACAAATCGCTCCTCCCAACCTTTTCCTTTGTTACTCCAGCGATTTGTGACTTTTGGAGTAACATTTAAGGAACACATCATTATACTCCCAGCCTGTGGTACCTGAACAGGACTTCCTACATATTTCAGGTGATGCATGCTTTTCCTAAAAACACCAAAGCCATTAAAAGGTGCTGCTCAAAAACTCACCTCCCTGCGTAGCACAGAAATCCAGGTGGATTTTTGCCACTCCACGCTGTTTCTTCTGTCCGATGCCAAAACACTGGTGAAGAGAAATATGAAGAGAAAATCAGGTAGGATGTGGTGATATTTTCAGTGGGTCAGGCAATGAAAAGCAAGTGATTTCTGTTCTGAAACCACATTTCTTAGGCACTGGAAAACCTGCTGTGACAACAAATCTCCACTCCCAGCCTTCTCCTTTACAACTCCAGCAATGATCTGTTGACTTTTGCAATAACATTTAAGAAACAAATCATTATGCTGCCAGCCCACGGCACGTCACAGGGTTGTATTAAGTTTTGTCCAGAGCAAAGTCCAGAACCTGGAGCATCATAAAACACAAATTAGAAAGAAACAACTGAACTGAAGTGTTCCCCTTGCTTCTGATTCAAAAGTGACTGCAGTAAAGAGCGTAAGTTGTAGTTTTCCCACAAGCAGGCGTCTAGCCTGCCGTTGTAGTATATGGCACTATTACATAAAGATCAACCAGTATCTTTCTTCCCTCCTGCCAAATATTAACCAGTCGTTGCTAAGTTAAAAAAATACTAAATATTGCTGGCTACTGAGAAAGACTTTGTGAGTTGGGACCAAGGAAGGAGTGGCACCAGGAAAGGACGGTCCTTTGTGACCGACACTTTGGCCGGAGAGAAGTTAAGTCTTGAATTTAGTGAGTTAGCTCTGGAGGGAGGAGAAGGTTTGCAAAGGGCACTGGAGGGCTTGCTGCTGTCCCCTGTGTGAGCTTCAGTGTTTTGGCTGAACTTCAGCCACTTCAGTGGGTCCCAGCAGCTGAGCTCTTCCTAACTGGTGGTTTTGATTCTTCAACATGAGCAGTTTATGAATAATCTTTGCTAGAGATTATTGCAAAGGGTCTGGATCACCATGTGGGGGCATCTCCTCTTTAGATCAGGCCCTGCCTGTGATGTAGCGTTAATGACCATCATCCTGCATCCATTTCTGGGCCAAACTTTCCTGGGAGGTTTTAGAAGAGACGCTTAGGACTCGGAGCAGAGAAAAACCTGTGATTATGGAGTACAATGAAATGGAGAGAAGCAGAAAATGAAGACGGAACACATTCCGACTCACTGGGGCCGTTCAGATAAAAAGGAATTTTGCTTTACTTTGGATGCGCGAAGATTTTTGCCAGGAGGTTGCTATGGTGACTTTTCAGCTCTCCCAAAACTCCCCGTACTGTAATTATGTCTCAAAGCCTGTGAGCTGGGAATCTTTGATTCTTTGGAGGAAGAATGTGGGTGGCTGACTCTTCAGGATGTTTTTCAACTAGCCATTTTTATTCTAAACCAAAACAAGACGATTCATATGCTGGTGCCTTTTAACAGCTGCTTACGGTTTCTATGAAACCTTCTGGCCTTGCTGGTTGCGAGATCCTCTCCTCCCGAGACCTTCTTGAATAATTTTTAACTAAAAAGGCTCCCTTTTCAGCACACCTCACTCCTGCATTATGCATCAAGGCAGGTTATTTAGAGGAGTTTATTTAGCTCTTATCTCTCTTATAAGGAAAGGC
>VXAK01009197.1:5617-18117 GCA_013399435.1 Arenaria interpres
ACAGTAGCAAGAAAATTTTGCTCCAGTTGCTTTTCAGTGTTTTTTTTTCCTTAGGTAGCAGGTCATTCCATAAGGTAACTCTACAAGTGACCCAAGTGAGATATATTAAAATCTAGTAATACAATACCCCCGGACTATTTTACATAATAAGATTTTTTTTCCAACTCCCAGATGTTGCTAAAGGACAGAAAAAAAGACCTGTAAAATTCTTCATCATGAATCTTTTTTTCTGCAAATCCCTTTTTTCCCCCCTTTCAAAAGCAATTCTGAATAGAGGTAAAAGAAGACAAAACTTGACCTTTTGTGATCCCAGAATTAATAGGTCTGTTCATAATTCAATCTGTGTGTGTGTAGAAGCATCCATGTGGAAACATGCAGGCCTGAGAGACATAAAGCCTTTCCCTTTAAACATTATCTGACCCTATGAGTCTTATTCACAAAAGAAGGCTTACGTACGCATAAGTTGAAAAAAATGCATGCTTTCATTGTGCTACAGAGAGCCTACACATTTTACTCCTCATTCTCCAGGAAAACTCATCATGGAAGTGACACTTGTACAGGAGTTGTTTGAGGGAATGGTAAATGAACACAACGTAGCAAAAAAAGCACACACGCAAATAAGCTACTTTTCTCACTAAAAATATAGGAGGGGCATCTCCTTGGCTGGCATATAACGGGGGAACGGTGCTGATGTGAGAGTTGAGGTCTCCCGTATATTGCGGCCTTGCAAAATCCTGCCTTATGAGAGAAGCAAGTTTTTCTTGCTATACTAAAACTATTTTCTTCTTCCTTAATCTCTGTCTACCGGGGTGAGGGATGACTGTATCATTTGTACCTGGACTGGGAAATATTTATAATATAATGTTATAATATCTCAGAGTCTAAGGAACTGTTTATGATTATATGGTACGTAGGTTTCAAGACAACTCTGTAAGGTATTTTATAAGTTAAAGACTACTGGTACTACTGCAAATCCCCAACAAATAAGAGTATCAATTATTTGTCTCATGATTCTATGTAAAGTCCATGTATTATCAGTATCTCTTCATGCCTCTCCTGTTTAGTTTGGCACTGTAAAGTCAGCTGTCAGTTTAAATGCTATATTACTCAGAGTCCACTCATGTTATCAGAGAGCGCTCTAAGCCACTTTACACTGAACCTGTCAATTGAAATCTGAACAAGGGGCAGGAGATATACAATTGTAAGAATAGCAATAAGAGTTCACATTTAGTGAAACAAATCCTCAGTTGGTATAGATCAGCCAAGCTTCAACAGCTTCAGTATTGATTTATACTAGGATCTGAGCTCAGCATATGTAATTATTTTCTAAACCAGGCAAAACAAATGGCATCAGGGATCACAAGGAAGGCTTTTCTTAATGAGTGAAGTAATTTTGCAACATGGTGACTTCCCCATCAAAGTTTCCAGCATATTCGCTCCCAATAGAGAGGAAATACTGCCCAGATTTTGAAAATCACATTCTGTACCCATCTGCATCTTCATATGCCCAAATGCTTTCCAAATATGGCTTGACAGCCCTCACCTTCTAGAATCTTAGAGGAGGACTGTTAAGAAAGGAAAGAAATGGAAATGTCATGGACCTTTATTACTTTAATTGTAAAACAGAAACAAGACTATTCAACAGGTAATCAGAAAAGAGAAAAAAACACTTGAGAGTAAGGCTGTGATGGTGCAACAATTAGTGATTTACTATGGGTGGAAACGTTCAGATTCATCACCTTTTAAATAATATGACAAATACTGTGTACTCCAGTGATACCAACAGTGTTAAACAATTGGTCATTGCTTGCTACCTTGAGTGTCTAATGAAGTTGTTAGTGAATAAATTAATCTTTTGATTGACTACCTATATCTGTGTTTCATTATTATTATGACCACTAATGTTATACAATATCTTTTATTTGAATTACATTTATAAGAAATTGCTTAGTTAGACGAATTATAAAAATAAGGAATATTTAAAGATAAAGCTGTAGCTTTTAACATGGAATTATTATTGAATTGGTATTCATGCTAATGTCAAGTGATATTAAAATTGACAACAGATTGAGTTATTCAAAAGGCAAAATAAATAAGCCTGCATTCTCTAAGCCATGGATTTTATAATTCCATTGAAAAGAACCAGAGAGCTGTGACTTCATTCCACCCGGCGACTGCTTTACAGGCTGCGCCACGTAAAGTAGCTTCTTACTTCCCCCTTGTTGCTTCATTATTGATCACAGGTTAAAGCTGCTCGCAGGAGCAGTGGTGAGTCCTGCTCTTCAGATTCAGACTCATTCTGACAGAAGCATGACCTTTCCTGTACCAGGTGCTTGGGCGCTGGGTGTTGCAGAACCTGGCACCACTGCCACACTTTTCAGTGTGCCAGAAGTCTTTGGGAGGATGGTTAAAACACCCTACTGAAGATTAGTGAAAAACCTCAACAGCTATTGCATGTGATTCACAACCATGAAAATAAATCAAGTGGATTTGTATATGCAGGGTATTTACTTGCAGGCTCTAAATAGAAAGTCTCGTGTCTGCAGAATAACACGTACAAGATCTTAAGCATCTGGAACCAAAAAGATGTTTAATATTTTGCACACTTAATACATATTTCCCTTTCTTCCTCTACATAAATTTTCTTGTTCCTTTTTTTTTATGGCTTTCTAAACATTTCAAGAATGGTTCTGTGCAGTATTTATATTTATAAATAATGTTTGTTGTCTGTCTCCATATTTTTGGTAATAAGTAATGGGTCATTAAAAGCCTTTTATTTGGTACGTGTCTTTCAGTAAGCGTAGACAAAATTACCAAGCACATGGAACCAGAAAAGTTATTGATCCCAACTTCAGGCAGACAGTTTAGAACTTCTGCCCAAGTAAGGAGTTCAAGATTGAGGTCTCTATGTAAACACCATTTAGAAAGCCTGATTTACTTAAGAAAAAAAAATCTGTTAGAAATCAGTAGATAACATGGAAAAGTAACATTACGGAAAACAAGTTAATGTCAAACAAAAGTTATTGGTAGGCAAATGAAGTATCATTGATATAATTCTAAAAAGATTTTTATTTATTCAAATAAATGTAATGTTAATATGTATTTACTGGTGGCATTGCAATAAGATGCATGTATTAATATTATATCTGAAGGAATAAAGGGGTTTTGCCATCCAGAAACCCATGAGGAAATCATTCTTCACTTTTACCTGCCACAAATTTTATATTAATGTTTCATTTCTAGAATATGCTGTCAACTTCACAGCATGAGCTATTGTAAGAAAAATGCTTGATTTAATAGTTTTTCATTATATTTCCTGCGTAATCTTACGTTTAACTTACTAAATCTTCAAATTGTAAACTACACTTTTTCCCTAAAAGATTAGAACAGAGTTTAACATTTTTCTTTAGAGCAGCAACCCAGTTCTAAGAAAAAGCAAAGTTGCTTAAACTCCTAAACGAATACTAAATATTTTTCCAGGGTGAAAAATCTCTTTTAAAAATCATTTCACTAGGAAAAGGAATTGCATATTAAAAACTGTAGGAAACAAAATTGAAGAAAACATCCCTAATTTGTTAGAAATTTGCAGAATTGATGAAAAGTATGACATATACCAAAAGTTCTACTGAGTATATGAGATCAATTATTCATACTCACTGCACTCAGGGAGGTTTTCTCTAGAGGAAGGATGAATCCATCCTCTACATGGGCTCAAATACAGTGCTGGAGTCACACATGACATTAAACATATTTACAGCTACTACATAGAATGTATTGGCACATATTGAATTTTTACCACATTTCAAGCTTCCCACCCATTCTTTGAGTGGGAACATCCAACCACTGGAGGTTTTTCCTTTGTTCCAAAAACATCACCAGAAAGTAGGCTGGCAGCGGAGAGAGGACATAGTCTTTGCTATACATATTCATCATACAAGGTACTGAAGCTGGCCATGAGGGAGAAATCATGATGCAAGGTTAATGGAATTTATTTCCATTGTGGCACAATGATGGAACAGAAATGAAATTGTGCTTGCCAAAAGTCTGTTTGAGCCAGAATAGCTAGCTGCGCACTGCTTCTTACACAGTACTAGCAACTTTTACTTTTTTTTTAATCAATGTTAGATGTCAACAAAAAAAGACTGTTTGATTGTAACCATGGATCCTAATGATTCTCTTCATTTTTAGCTTGGTCATTGAATCAATTGGAACTAGAAGCTAATCTTCAATGTGTTTTTACACTGTAGAAAACACATGAAGACAAAGGGATAGAAAAGAGAAGAAAGTTAAAAAGTCCATGTCAGACCCACTGAATATGGAATCAGGAAGATAAAAAAGACCAAAAAAAACTGGGGGGGAAATGCAATACTTGTCTTCACAGAGAAGAGAGTAAGTCAGTCACCAACCTTGCTAACCTGAAGGATTTACAAATACTGTTCAAATTTTAGCAGCTACAGTGTTATCAAAGTGACCAATGCCTTATATCCAGAGACATTCTAGAATATGAATAATTTTTGAAAAATTTATTCATGAAAGCCATCATTCATTGCAAACTTCATCTACTTTAATAAGGACTGAGGGGTTTGTGCCAGTCAGTATTGATACTGACTTTCCAAGGTATTTATTTGTTTCTGATAAGCATGGTTAAATTTATCAATAGAACTGAATCATAAGCCAATGAGAGACTAAGCTTAAATAGGGTCACATAAATAGGTGCCCTGGAGACTTTTTGGTGTATTCCCAAAGCAAATGCACAGAAGAAAAGCAAGTTGTTAGCTCTTTCCTAGCACAGCTCTTGCTCTATGTGTTGGGGAAATTACTCTTTGCTGGGGATCACAATAATCCACAGAAAAAAGATATATATCTAAAGATTCAGAAATCTGTACCCTGAAGTTATTTTTGGCAACTCCTTTACTAGATCATTAAAAAGCACAGTGGTAGAAAATTGTTCCATTTTCACGTAGACATCAAACTCAGCTTTAAAGTCAGTTACAAAAAATAACTTTGCTGGCTTTCAAATATAGCCTTTATGATCTTTTTTTTCTCTTATTTGTCAACAAAATTACTTTATTCAATTCACTTACTTCATCTGACTTTACATATAATTCCTCTGTTATCATTGAAATGATATCTAATTATTTTTCCCTTCTGAACATTAATAGCAAGCTCCAACTGAAGAATGAAAAATAATACAGTACATACACATGGATTAAATTCCCATATGAAGCATTTTCATACAAACATACATGGTATTTTCTGATACATTTTCATATGAACCTTTTAATGTACCTTTTTTTTATTCTGCATCAACTTGAAAAGGCATATATTTTAAACATTAGGGTTGGCTTGGCTTGCAATATAATTACAAAAAACACCTATCAGAATGAATAACCTAAAAATTTCTACATCGCAAATACATTTTTCAGTGGTGACTATTCTAAAGTTCAGAAAACAGTGTCTAATTTATATGCAGTACAGACAAGGTTAAAAAAAAATAAGACCATGCTATACATGACAGTATTCAATTGCTTTTGTATGGGTTGTTTAAAACTCTCAGTCTCCAACTTATTGAGGGCGTCCTTTTTAAACGATACTTGTACCCTACCTAAGGTAGCGATTGGCCTCACATCTGTGTTTTCCTCTTCTGAACAGTACTACAATGTACAGAAACTACAATGTTTTTACCTTCCTCTAGATACCTGTTGGAATGGATGAGTATAAGAGGATCCGCTATTAAATTAAAAGAAACTAGGATTTCATCCACTGCCCAAAAGTTTGAAACAATTCAAACTATCCATCTAAGTGTGGCCAATGAAATCTCTAGAAAGGAAAAAAGGGTCTGTATATGCTTGCTGTCAGAAGTCAATTTGATTGACACTAGTACACCCACTGGTCTTCAGCAATTACAGCTGAAAGCAAAACCAGAAGAACTGGGAGCAGATGGGCAAGCTTTTAAGTTAACATAAAAGTTAAAGATGATTGCTGTTAGCCTTATCACATAAATGTTTTCTTCACAGAAACAAGCAAAGGGCTAACAACGTTAGATATACATGACATGCCTTTCATTTGACAAATTCTTATGGCACTACTAAGTATTTCATACACATAGACCTGCATTTTCATGCATAACTAAAAATAAGGTAGAACATCTCTAAAGAAAAATGAAACAAAAGTTTAAGTCAAAAGAGTTGCTTTAAGGCAACTTTTCTTTGCAAATATGTATACTGCATCTTTACTTCTGTTTAATGGAAATGAAAGATACAAATACAGTGTCTTATTTTTCTCAGCATATGCTAACTTTAGTCTTGTATCATGCTTATAGCTCTTGAATGGGACTGTACTAGCTGAAAAAGTATTTAAACTGTTGGTTACATTTCAGACAGAAAACAGATATGTTTTTCCAGTCAAAGGAAAACTTGCAAAGTTGGACAAAGTATTAGACAAAGTAACTTGTCCAATAAAACAAATATTCTTAGATAACTGCAACAGAATGTCTTTTAAAGACCAGGATCTGGTTCTGATCATTCTTGTTTCCTTGTGTAACACCTGAAGCTGTAGGAGAGACAAAAGCTAAAAAGCTCTGCAAAGCTGCTGTTCAGAGACTTTCTGAAAGGCTTTGGTGGAGAAGGCGTTAAGTCCAGGTTTGCATGTCACTCAATTAAATGAGTAAAAAGCCACCAACTTCAACTGACATCACTTCACTGCAGCTGAGGGTCTGTCCCAGGACATTCAGATACACAGGGGGAGGGACAAGTCAATTGTAAGTATGGATACGTCGAGATCACAGGAAAAGCCTATGCATCTCTGGGTCTTCACAAAAGGCTACAGAAGCAACACAGAAGAATAGCTCTTCCTTTTCCTCCCCCGACCCTCCACAACCAGTAAAGAGCGATGCTACTATGAGCGCCTGATCTACATCCACAAGGCACAGAGCAAGATACATAGAAGTTAAAGATAACAAGTTAGGCATTAATTTCTTCAGCAAATTTCTGCTCTTTCCAAGTCCTTTTTGTGCTGCTTATACATGGTTTTTCAGCAGTATGCTAATCCCTTGTGTTCATATGAAAAGGGAAAAGAGCAAAGACATTTAGTTAATTTTTTCCCCTTGCAACTTACTAGGAATTTTTAAAAAATTAATGTTTGCTAAGTCTAACTAGGTTCTAGTGAGGCTTGCTGAACATCAGAATAACATTGCTGATACAATATCATAAATTATTTTAGTATTGTATAGTTTGTTAATCAGATCTTCCTGGGCAGGATTAATGAGAGATGGACTCCAAAGGGGAGCTAAATGATATTAGGAAAACTATATCAAATAAAGAAGAAGGAAGTAAATATGACAAGCAAAAATATTTTCCCTTGGAATACAAATTAAAGACTAAGAATTAGAATAAAGCAGATACAAGAAATTCATACACAAAAGATGGACAGAATATGAAATTGTAAAAACAAGGTATGACATAATTAGCTCACAGAAATAGAATAACTAAATCAGCAAGTTTCAAGACTGATGTTCCAGATTAGAAATCCACAATTTACACTTTCCTAGTTTTCTTTTTATAGGCATAGAAAGCTATACAAAATGAAAATCCACACTTTGTTAAATCTTGTAAGAAACACAAGGAATATTCACGTGGACACAAGGCACAGGACACCTTATTTCCTTCTAACTTGAGTAGCTTTCTACAGAATTTATATCAAGTTTCAATAAAATGCATTTGATCTGCTAATATTATACATTCTGTGTGCCATGGCTGATGCAACTTCACAGGTGCAAGAACCTGGAGAATCAGGAGTAGTGTTGTATTAACTCCATTAATTCTTCATGATATTTCTATATGTGTTAGTAAAATGCATTGGAAACATACCTTCAGCAAAATTCTAACAAACACTTAACTTCCCTTACTGTTTTGTAACCAGCAAATTGCAGGGGTCAGTAGAACTCTGCATTCTTTCTTTGCTATATAAAAATTGTTCCTGCAATGCAGCTGTTGGACAAATGCAGCATATTTTTAAGTGCTATGTCTCAGTATTTAAATTTATAAAAAAGAAACCAAATAGTTATTTACTTATTGAAGAAACCCCATAGCAATAAAAGAGAAGATAAGAAAGCTCACTTTCTTCAAAATAAAATGGTGTACATATATGCATATGAAGAATTAATATAAACAGCGTATCAGAAAATAAAACATAACAGATGATATGCTACAACAGTGTGCAAAAGTTACAAGATGAGTTAACATTTATTCAAATATTTGTTTGGTTGATCATATATAAAAAACTATCAAAGTGTATGTCATATTACTTTAACAACTGGTGTTAAAAGGAAATAGGAATTTCTCAAACAAAAAACATCATGCCTATTAACATTTAAAAGTCAGCATTTGTAACCAAATAGCAAACAGCTACTGTAAATATTTTTAAATTATGCTTTATATACATATCTATATAAATAATATAATTTAACCAAAATCCTATGACACTCAACCTTCATATATGTGTTGACAAGATTCTCCAATGGTTTGTTACCATACAAAAGAGTGGGACAAATTACTTATTTATATATACAAAACATGCTTATAAAGGCCAGCTGCAGGTATTTTTTGGAAAGTGCATTTTAATAAGGTCCTATTCAGTGGGGGAACAAATGGAGAAAAAGTAGTTTGCACTACAGAGTTTAGTGCAAGAGCTTTCTCTTTTCCTAACAACGAAATCAATCATTTGTCCAGACTGTGGGGAGTCAGAGTTAGTTACTGAAAAGAGCTCCATATATAAACAAGTCAATAACTCATTGTGTGTTATTGTTGGACTGAAGAAGTCTGCTTTCAAAAAGCTGCCCCTGCTTCTCTGAGAATGAATGTCACTGTATTCAGAGAGTGAGAGAGGGGGTCTTTTGTTTCTAGCTATTGCTGACTGCCATTTATGTATGGGAAAAGAGATGTGGCTGCTAGTTGTCTCAGGAAAACCATACCATCACCACCACACAGTTCTACATTATGGTTGCCCTGGACCTTACTTTTGTAAATGTAGTTCTGTAACAGAATTCACACATTTCATCGAGCTCCTGAATTCACAAGTAATATTTGTAAATATTATTTTAATTTTATAAAGACAAAATGGCTGAAGACAAGAGGAAGTAAACATATTTGAGCACTTGATGTAAGTGCAAGGAATAACACTCTAAATATATTAGCTTTAAAGTTTTCTGAATAAATACCAGTATGTTTAGAAACTAAACAGCACGAGTGAACTTTGACAAGTTTTTGTACTGTTTCATGTTTCTTGTTTAAAACAGAGTAAAACTCACACTTGCTGAGTCATCTCAATTCAGACTTGGGGGAAAAAAAAAAATTAAAATGTTATTTTTGTTCACCTAGCTATGATTGCCTCCTTACACTGCAGTCCAACTAATTAAAGAAAGTTCCCAGCTTTGAGATTGAATAATAAAAATCAGAGGTTCAGCAAAAAATATTCTCATTCCACAAGGGAACCCAGTGGAGTTTCATTCATATCTGCTAAGGTATACACATGTAGAAGGGTTTTCACATTGATGCATAGCTGTAGAATAGATTTCACTGTTGTTAAAAATTACAGACTTCACTAATTTTAAAACAATTCCTTTTTCATTTAAAAACATTGCATGACACACTCTTTACATGGACATACCATCCTGTTGAATTAGCGCAGGTTCACAGAGAAAATATGTTTTATCCATGTTTCAAAATATTTACACCACTTTATTAGACTTTAGAACATTTTTAAGTAATAAAAAAATATAGAATAAACATCATTTTCCTACCAAAACCTTCATGATGAACATTCAATATTTTTAGGTGGCAGATCAATAGGAAACACCCAACAGGAAAAGCCCATCAATATTTTTTCAGAGAGTAAAATCATGATTGCACTGTAAAATCCCACCTATTACACAGATTTGCAGTTCACAGCTGATCTAGTCTGTGCAATCAAACATGGCTTTGATGAGCGCTATTGCACTTATTCTGGACTTTCAGAATTCACTCATGCCTTTAAGCCTCTATGTGGCTACAGGACAGATTCAGGTGAAGTACACTGTAACTCTAAATTATATCTTGAAACCTGCCATTCTGAGTAATTTTTTTTTTTCTTATCAGATGCAGATAAACGTACAGTAGTTCCTTTTTTTGTCTATTAAAAAGTACTAAGATTCTGTGTATTGGCGAAAGCAGGACCTCCTGGGTGAAAATAACCATTGAAGAACCCAAATAAGACACAGGAAATGAATCTTCTAAAAGTAACAGTTACTAAAGCTGAGGGTACATTTAAAAGCTTTGTTAAAATCCAGATTTGCATACAGTTTTGCTGAGCAAAAACATAGAGACTAAACTTACACCTGAGCAGTATTCTATGAATAAACTGGCTGCAAAGAAAGGCAGACAATGTCGTGTCAATTTGGGACTCTGACAAATAATAAAAGACTGAGTTTGGGTTCTGAACTGAGAAGGCACCTTCAGAAGTGTTCAGGAGATGCAACAAATAGAAGAACCTTCCTGGTGGACTAGCTATAAATTTACCCTTCAATATTATTTACTTTGTGGATGCTGAAATCCTGTTTGAGAACACGGACACCCAAGTCACTTAAACAGAAGAAATACTGACCTAATACTGAATTAAGACCCAAAAGTGAATACGACAGAATAAGTCCACCATAGCTGGGCACATAAACGGGCGTACTATGTATGGATGACAAATCTTTAACCTCAAATAAATCACAAATTGAAAATAATTCCTATACAACAACCCCACAAGTATATATGTCACAGTTACTGAAGCTGATAGGCAACAACATAGCCCAGTCTTTATGTCCTAGAAGATTTTCAAATGCTAGTTCAGTCAAAAAAATGGAGTGAAAATGGTAGGAGTTGCCTGAGTTAAAAAGGAATTAGTAAGGGGATACTGGTAGGTGAAATATGATGAATGTAATATTCCTCTAGCCATGCAACGTCTTTTTGAGTTGTTAAGTTTGTCAAAACAGCAATTAAAGAGTAACAACTTTTAAGATATTTGAGAAGGATGTAAATATCTTGTACATATAAGTGAAATAACAAGTATATTTAAGATGGCCAAACAATATTAAAAAAAAATATGTGAACTCCGTAACACAGGTAGGCATAGATTTTTAGGAAAAGCTTAAGCCTGAGCTTTTAAAAATGCATTTACATTGAATGGGAAAGATACTAATAGTCATTAAAGAGACTTCAGTTAAGAAAACTGCCTGATGTGAATACTTTCCTTTATCAAAATGAAAGAAAAACAATAAAACATTTCAGTTATACATACATTCTAAGTGCTACTTCTTAATAATATCAATTCTCATCATAGTGGAAAATTCCTCTGTGAAAGACAATCTGAGGCTATTTACTTACATATGACCAAAAATGCAAAAAGGATAAAGACAAGGATAAAATAGCATACTAGGCAGAAAGTATACGATTATTCAAGAAAATAGCAATTAGTAATGAATTGTTATCCCTTCTTTCTCTTGTTTCACAATGAAAAGGGACGCCAATAAATATTGTTTGTTGTGGCTCTTTGATTGCCTTGTTAAGATGAACAAACTGCTCAGGACACAATCCCTCTGTATCAGATTTGTATTGCAGAGATTTGTAAAGATCGAAAGCATAGCCAAATAGTGAACGAATAACTAAACGGTGAAGGTAATCATGAACTAGGTTCTCAAACTCACTACCTGGCCCTGTTTTATTTATCTTAAATGATTAAAAAATTGATGTAGCTGAGTTTTAGCTTTCCCTACTCCTCTGTTTCCAGGATTTCCTATATTCCAGGAGGAAAGTCCCAAAGACACATCCGTTCCCTCTGAAACTACAACTCTCCAATGGGCACTTGAAGCTAGAGCATGGTCTCTTTTTATTGCTTGAGTATTGTAGTAACCTAAGACACACTACAGACTTTGGTGCCAGGATGATTTAAGATTGGGATAATTATCAAGATTTGATATGAACCATCTAACCCTAATGAAATGGAATTACCTGTCTCTGAAAAAGGAATGTTTACTGCAATACAGAAATTGGTATTGCTTATTTAAAGACTTTCTCAGCTAAATCAAACACCAGAAGCAGTGTATAACTATCTTACAAAGGACTGAGACATATTTAAATGAAGTACGAAGTCATCAAGTCAAAAACAGGATAATTTCATGACCAAACACTTTTAGCTTGCTCTGTGTGAGAATGTCTTTTAGAAATATATTCACTTGAAAAATTGAAACCGAGATAGGGTTTTAGGAATTCATGTTGGTGGTGAGGAAAAATAATAATAGCAATAGCAATAATCAGTGGTTTTAATTTTTGTACTTTCCAGAAGAAATCTACTGCTTTGAAGTACAACATTTTTATTTAAAGTAAAAATAAAAATAAAAATCAAACAAAATGCAGTATTTTTGACCTGAAACAATTTGTTGGTTTGACACCTTTTATTTTTCATAACCACAAAAACATTTA
>VXAK01009197.1:23117-41904 GCA_013399435.1 Arenaria interpres
GACTCAAAAATAAGATGTTCTGAGTTGGACTCTAGGCTGTACTGGGCTGGAGAAAGCTTTTTATATGAAGAGTCCAGAACCCTCCATAAAAATTTATATAAATAAATATAAAACAGTAGGAAATTTCAGACAACAGTTAATGAGGCAAATAACTCAGTCGGAAAGGAAAAGTAGACATTTCAAATGCCTGCCAATCACAGAACTATTGCTGAGCTCTCAATTCTGAGAACTAAACTCAGGTTAGACTACACTCTCATTAACCTGCACTAGAACCCTTACTCTTTATCAATCTGAGTTTCTAAGTATAAGTGGCACGCAGAATTACTTGTGGTCAGTATCCTTCATGCAGTTTTTCTCTTACTATGTCTAAGAAACTCTTGAACTGTCCCCATTAATCAAATTGGAACCGTCTTTATGATGAGATGCAATGGTGTGGCTATCCAGGCCCTCATATATTGCAATGACTTGATCTTGTTGGTTGCCTTTTTAGTAATTTCTAATCTTGGCATAGTCTCTAAATAGTGGTTTCATGATGACCAACAGGAAGTGTTTCTTAATAGCTTTATGAATTATACCTTCTTCTGAAAACTACTTTGGCTGTAGTCCATATATTCAACTAAATGATATGGCATACTAAGTTAATCATATACCCTCCCAGAAGCAGAAGAATATATAGTTTAGTTTGTGACCCAGGTGCTGGAGAACTCAGTTCAAGTAATATTTAATTACAGACACTCTGAGTGAACTTTCAGAAGTCTTCCTCTGTTCTCTCTTTTTTGCAAATTATTTACTTCCTTTTAAAGAAATGCATGAATAATTTCAGTAACACTACTTCGTTGCTTGAATATAAAGGAAGCTAAACATACAAGTATCACAGACAGTCAAATGGACAGGCAAGATATGGGATACTAGACTGTGAAACAAACTTTTCCAGTCAAGTGATCCATTCAGTGACACATGGAAGGTCCTTGGCCCTTTAAATAAAGATGATTCATGGCACAAGAAGTCTCAGTTCTGAACCTTTTTATCAGATGATCCCTGCCTCACACGGCTGTGGACATAGTATTCAACTTTCTGTCCACGTATTATAAAGACTATGATAATAAAAATAAATAATAATTAATAGAGGGAAAAGCCTTGCCTGATTCCAAACACTAATTTTTGGCATTCAGATCTACTTAATTTTTGTAGCAAGCTAAAACTTGCAAGCTGTAGACATGTTAGTTTCCAATACTATAAAAATTTAATTTCTGAATTTTTACTTATAATTTTAATGTATATTTTTCTAGACAATCTAATTTGTTTTCACTCAGGTTTTCCAAATGTTTCCATGCTAAAATTTTATTAATTGATTCACTGTAATTCTTAACTCTGCATTTCTTTCTTATGCAAAAGATATACACAATATACACTATGAATCTATGACTACGGCATCCCAAATCACTCATTGCAAACATTATTGATTCCAAAGAAACACTGTTCTTGGGTGTTTTGTTGCTTTATTTTTTTCACAAGAATCAAAATGATTCCTTCAGACTCTACTTTCAAGATCCCTTTCACAACTTCAGCAGCACAGCATGCAAACTCAGATCTATTCTCTGGGCTAATCCTGACCTGCCATTCACATCTAGCGGTGAAAAGCAGATACCTGCTAGCTGAGAATTTGTGAGACCTGCTTTTAACTCATAGATTTAATTGATAACTTTGAAGTGAGAGAGTCATAAATAGTGTAATGTATGTACTAGATTTACTGGCCAAATGCATGGGATGCTCTATGAACAACAGAATGTTCAATACACAAATTACGGAACTTGAATAATAGATAGGATGGGCATGGAGGAGAAGTAAGAAAGTGAAGTAAGAAAGTAAAGTAAGAAAGTAAAAGAAATTTGCTAGTAGGAAAAAATAAGAACAGAGGTAAAGGATTAAAGAATCTAGAATAAGCAAAAGAAACAATGACAGAAACTATTAGAGACAAAACCGGAATAGATAAGAGCAAAAGAAAGAAGAGTTGAAATTGAGTGGCATCATACATTCAGGAAACTGGGGAGGCAGGAGGAAACAGAGGAGGAGACAGAGGAAAAAGATAGGAAGGATAGACAAATAAGGCTCAGACATTAATAATGAAAGAAAAAAGAAAACATTTAATAGGCTGAAAGAGGCCAGTGGTTGGATACTTAATCACTCAGTTGGAAGAAGCCAATAAACCATAGCCATCTCAGAAAATCTAGATGCTATCCAGAATTTTTGAGATAGGAGCTAATTAATGTCATGTAATTCTTGACACAAACCATACCGCTTCCTTGCAAATTGGAGGAACTGAAAAGTTGTGGTTTGATGGGAGTTAAAAAGTAGGGCTGGAATAAATATTTGTTAGAGGCCAATAACAGTACAGTCAGTACCCGAAGAATATCTAATTTGATCATTGTAATACTGCTAGCCTTTAGCAATATCTTTAATTACTTTGAAAGGCTTATTCACAAGTAAGGCTCCCAAGGATCACCTGTTTCTTATCCTAACTGTCCAATATAACGTTAGTTTCTTTAGATTTGAACACCTCTACAGTGTTAGTGTAAAAAGAGTTTTTAGCTCTGATTAATGGCTAAATGTAAACTATATTGTATGCTTTTGAGAATGCAAAATGCTACATGCTCTCAAAGCTCATAAAAGTATAATTCAGCTGTTCTCTCACACATTCTGTCTGAACGCTTCCACTTTCATGGCAAAATTTCAGAAGTCAAAACACTTGATGACTTGAAAAATATTAGAAATCAATGTCTTAACATATATTGAAATATCCTATGTCATGTTTTAAATCTTTGAATGACATAAAACTGGAATGAAATAAAAACAAACCTCTCTCTACAACCAAATAACCAAAAACTGAGAGTTAAAAAAATGGAACACCTGTACATTAAACTAGCTATTGTTCTGCTCGTATTTTTGGTGAGCGATCAAGGTGAATTAATTACGCCTCTTTAAAACATAGTTCTACTTTCTTTTTCATTTACTCTTATTTATTCTTCAATACTATAAAAATACACACACATACACAGTTTGAAGACATTTCCTCTCTCAAATAAAAATATAAAATAAATTGGATTTTTTTTTCAACAGTTGCTGTAGAATTTCTCTTACCAGGCAAAAGCAAAGAATGATTGATCAAACTCTCTGCCTCAATACACCAGTTTCAGTGTAATGCATACAGACTTTGAAGATCTAGTACATATGGTTAGTTAGAACACTTTCATTTCCAGCTTCTCACAGACTTTGTTTTCTCTCTAAAACAGTAATTTCATGTTTCCAGTCAAATCACCCAAGAGCATTACTTGTTTGCAGCTGCTATTCCAGTATTAAATGCCTGCGATGCTGAAAGTGGGCATGTTTGTGTAAATACTCTTGAAAAGTGAGAAAACTGCAGATAAATGAAAGCAGCTGAATGATAACAGCAGGGATAGAAGAAGAAAAAGCCATTAGTGAATTCATTAATTTTTACCTTTGGCATTTAGTGCTTCTGATTAATGGCTTTCCTGTAAGCTGCTATTTTCCTCTCAGATATTAACATGCAAAATATGTGGCATATAAGAATAAAGTGTTATTACTATTTATATGTATCCAAAATCCCTAAAATATGAGGGATTAGGTCAAAATACAGACAAATAAAATAGTTAATTTTTTGCACAACTTTCATCTTATGAAGAAGGACAGCTACATAGCACACTTGCATCTATAGTTTAATATTAATGTAGAAACAATAATGTCTTGTTTCACCTGTATGTATTTCATGAGCTAAAAATCATAGATGGCAAGTTCTGCTACAGCCCATGGTGTGCTGGGGAAAAACAACCTGTAAAATATCACAGAAGTCTACAGCAGGAGGGAGATGTACTGTATCCAGTTCTGGCAGTTCTGGGCTCCTCAGTACGAGAGAGCCATAGACATACTGGAGAGAGTCCAACAAAGGACCACAGATATTATTATTAAGGGATTAGAATATCTCGCATATGAGGAAAGGCCGAGAGAACTGGGACTGTTTGTCCTAGGGAAGAGAATGCTCAGGGGGAGCTTACTAGTGTATAGAAATAGTTGAAGGAATAGTTGAAGAGAATGGAGCCAGGCTCTTTTCAGTAATTCCCAGCGACAGGACTAGAGGCAATCGACAGGAGGTGCCATCTCAACACCACGAATAACCTATTTTGCTGTGAGGGTGACTGAGCATTGGCACAGGTTGCCCAAGGAGGTTGTGGAGTCTCCATCCTTTGGAGATATCCGAAAGCCATCTGGACGTGTCCTGGGTAACCTCCTCTAGATGACCCTGCTTGAGCAGGGTAAATGGACCAGATGACCTCCAGAGCTCCCTTCTTACCTCAAACATTCTGTAAGACAGAACCTGCCTTAGCTCATGAAACACAGATGCTCAGGTGGAAATCTGGATAAAATTTCTAGTACACAGTGTAGTTCTTTCTTCTGTACTGAAAAGGTGTAAATTTTCCCCACTACACATTTGCTTGGCCAGATTTTCACTTCAAAGCTGCTGTTTTCCATTATGGGTAACTAAGAGGTCACCAGCCTCATTGTTCTTCTTCCATCTACAATTCCTTGTCAAAACTTTCCTCCTATTTGTTTCCTGTATGTGCACTCTCTACCTTCTTATTCTTTTTCAGATCTGATTTTTTGACCTATTGTTGTCTTCTGCATTTCTGAGGTTGAAATTTCTGATCAGTTTCTGACCTAATCTTCTTACTGTTTATACTTCAATATTTTTATTCTCTTATCATAAAGAACCTAACACTGCCATAATCCATTCTCTCCTGATATCCCTCACATTCATACTCTTAAAAGTCATTATCTGAAATACACATCCTTTTTTATTCTAGACCCTCTCCTCTATTTTCATGAGATACGGGGCACTGAAAAATATTGCCCCAGTCCACAATAATCTTTTTTTGATTACTTCTCAGTATAACTATTCTATTTTTATCCACCTCTCTCTGCTGATAGAATTTAATGACTAAAATCATTCTCAAAATCTTGTATTCACCTTCTCTGAATTCCGCAGATAAAATGACCAAATCCTTCCAGCCTGACTAGAGTGAAATCTCTTCTCACATCTCTAGATCAACAGTAAGAGTCCTTATCCCACTCTGTCATTGTTCTCTAACATTGCACTTTTCTCTATCTTTTCTCAAATGTCTACAAAAACACTAGCTTTTTTTTTTTTTTTGGTACTTCCCTATATATAAAGTATTAATATTAATCAATACTTTAAACTGCCTTAAGACCCTGTTTCCTCACTCTGAGGATACTTCTCCCTTTCTTTCTTACCCTTCTCCACTAGACCAAAATGAAAAATTTTATTTGCATTCTTGACAGCTTTTGCTGTATTGATGTAATAACTAAAGGAAGACTACAAAAGAGGATAAAGAATTTTTATAAAAATAGCCTGCAACATGCCTATAGCATACCACACCACAGAATGTCAAATACAGGCCGGCAAACCTGTCTATTCCTGAAATGGTTGCTTACACTTAGAATGCCAATACAGTAACATAACACAGTAGCAGAAAGGAATCTAACCACTTCAGTGTCCTCTACTGTCTAATGCACTGAAAAATAGTCTTTTTTTTTTTTTTAATTCTGAGATCATTAATCTGAAAGTAAGACATTCAGAGCTAGGATGATTAAAAAAAACCAAACAACAAAATTTATAAATTATGCATGATGTTAAGCACTAGCTTAAGGATACAAGTATTTTTTTCTATAAAGCAAACCACATATCAGTGTGGATAAATCTAGTTCCCTGCAGCCTTTTCATTGAAGATTAGTTAATCATTAAGCATATACATTAAAGGAATACCTTCACCTAATAGATCCTTCTCAGAACAGAATTACATATTTTTAATGTAAAATTACCTCAACCTAAAGTTAGGATAATGCAATATTTTTTTTACCATTTATGCTAAGAAATTACAGAAAAGTTTGCAAATAGTGGCAAAAAGGGAAATAAGACAACTAATAGCCCATGCACTTTCCTATCCAACTTCAGTAAATACTTTCTCTTTTCAGCATGCCTGGAACTTAACAGAAATATAGGCAGGGTATAGAGAATGTCACATGGCAGATACTAATTGTTACGATTAAGGTCTAACAAGCATGCTTCCCTGCTGTTCTGAGAATGTCTCTGACTTTTGATCCTGACATCTGTGTCTTACAAGAATTTCACTCGGCTCTGACATTCCTTCTGATGTTGATCCAGGAATTAATGGATTGTGAAAAAGCTGGCAGGATATCATTTAAAAAATAGAATTCTTGGTGTACAACTGATGAAAAGGTATCAGAATTCACATACTTTGTGTCTGATACCAATACACTGTGTCTATATGCATGCACTTGGTATGAAGCTGTATCTCAAAACAGAGGACAGAAAATAAGATTTAGAAGGAAGCAAGTGCTTCATGTTATACTCATTTACAGAACTGCTATTGTACATCTTTAGCATGTTATGAGGTGCAACTTAGCAATGCGTTAGACAAATCCAGTATAATGGAGATTCAATTGCTAAATATCCCTACCAGCAAAATATATTATGATTAATTCTGAAACAGTTTAAAACTTTCATAAGAACCCGTTCAGAGAACAGCGTTAAAGAACTCAATATAAATTAGGAAAGAAGTTTCAGCAGAGTCAGCCTTAAGCATGCTTACAGTGTGACATACGCTGTGTGGTCACCACTGTACCATTGCAGTTTGGACATATTTTTAAGCTGTTTTGTGCTACAGTGACTTCAGGTTTAAAGGACCTATGAGGAAAAAAAAAAAGCCATAAACTTTATAACATTTTATACCAAAAATTAAAATGAGATCCTTTTTCTAGTTGTGTTTAAGATGGAAGAATCACATACAGAATTGAAATTTTACACATCAGAGAATATTGCCTTGTATTTCATGGTTCTGGATAATTACTAGATGCCAGTGGATAACTTAAACATAGCTTAGAGTCACTGACATTAATGTGTGACAGGCAGCATTACAAAACATATTTAGTACTTTTAAATGCAAAAGTAGAATGATATTTGGAAAAAAAAGAAACAACTTAAAAATAAAATTCAGGATTATCACAACAGGAAAGAAGTAGTGCCCTCTTTAAAATAAAGCCAAAAACCTTTTTTTAGTATGAACTAAAAAGAAATGGAAGGAACTATAAAAGTAAGGATTCAACAAGTCAAAAAGAAACTAAATTCAATTGTCAATTATAACTAGTCAAAAAAAATCAAGGCTATATAGTTTAACCATCTCCTCAAGCAAGTAAACAAAATTTCAAATCAAGCCCTGACATCACTATTTATTCAGTTTCATTTCTGGCATTTGCAACTATATTTCAGTGGTTTAGATGTTTTAACAAAATTTCTCAATGCTCAAAGGCATAGGACATTTTGACGCAAGTCCAGACCCAAATGTTATCTATAAACAAATAGAATTAATAAAATTAACAGTACAGACTACCTAGAGCTATTTAGGCACTCATGCCCAATACGTAAACATTGGAAGTACTTGTTTAAGGAGGCATGAAATTATCCAAAGCAAGAAAGATGTAACCAGAGTCAATTTATGAGAAACGAGTTTATATCTCAGATATTAGAAATCAATATGTGAAAAACACTTAGTGACTTGCAAATTGCATGCTTCTTACCAGTGCTTACTACAACTCTGCTGTTGTTCAGCTGCATAGAATTTACAAAATTCTAACAAGAATACCAGAATTCTAACAAAGCAAATAAAGGTCTCAAACATTTACAACATTGATAGTACACCTAAGGAATCCATCAATGTTTTGTTTAAACTATATTATTAAAGACACCATGTGATTACTGTTTTGTTTTAAGGGACACATACATGACCTTAAGCCCTAATATTTTTATTATTTATGTTCAATACTATTTCAATTTACTGTTGTATTTTTCCTTAAAAGTTCTAGAATTCATTTAACAAATAGAAGAGTAAAAAACACACAGATGAGGAAATTAAACAATGAAGAGGCAAAAAAGTAAAGTGAATAGTTAAAGAGAAAAGGCTGGATCACATTTAATACGGGGAAAAACAAAAGGCGAAGCTTGTAAAATCTGAAAAAGTAAGGTAGGGGTGTGAAAGTGTGATGTGTGACAGGTGGGGTAAAATGAGACAGTTGGGAGGAAAGAAATAAAAATGAAGAGCACAAATTAGACAAGACATTCATTTTAAGCCCTTAACAGGCTGGATCTCATCGTTGTCATCAGACAGGAAATGTCAGAGCTGGCACATTTGGTTTTTTATGCTTTTTACTTGTTTTAAAAAAAGTCTGAGTCTTACAATACATAAAATGTCTATTTGCTTTAAAGAAAAACACATCACAATTTGTTCCCATTTTTTCTCCTACTCAGTCTTTAACAAACTTCAATTCTATTATATTGGAAACTACAATAATTATAAGGTTTAATACTTCCATTATATTTTGAGTTATTTTATTTAATACCTGCATAGGAGTTGAATTCTTTAAAAATAGCTAAACTTTGCACTTATAACTCCAGGTGGATTTCTGGAGGAGGTGAGTATTGCATAAGACAACAAGTAGTAAGTGCTATCTCACAAATACAAACAACTTCTCACTGTTCAGAATTTTCTTAGATACTCTTTCCAAAACAGATGAAAAAGATTATGTCAAAAAAAAATCCTTTTATATTTATTTTCCAATTAATGGAAAGTACTTGAAGGTACATAGCTTTTTAATATAGGTTTTGTTAAATTTCTGGAAAGGATATTTGGGACCTGAAAATAATGGCAATATATATAATATGTTACCAATCTTCTCTCAGTATTACCATTTTGTTAGTCTGTTGTTTCAAATAAAAAAAAAATAAATCCTTGTCTACCGGAACATGGCAGGAAAGGCAAGTGCAGTAATTACAATGCTCATGCCCATCATTTGTTACTGTATTTCTTCTACGTAATCTCAAGGTTAAATTCAAATGAAGAAGAATGTTGCCAGCAGGAAAGTGCACATAGTAACTATAATTCTTATTCAGTATTTTTAGAATATGGTCTCTTTTTTTTTTTAGTTTTAACTGAAGTGATCTTTTGAACTTTTTATTTAAAAAATATTATCTCAGAGTTATATATAAAACCAAAGTATTTCCATACTGAGAGAATGGACTTGTACCTCCTGTACACTTTAAACCTTTATACTCTATATAAGGCATCCTACTGTCTCAATTCTTCCATCAATTTTATCTATAAATTAAAAAATAAGCAATAGGGTCCAGTATATTTAGAAAAGATAAGAAAAAATCAACTGGGAAAAATGTACATTTTATTATAATTTATAATTCTTATTACCATCTTTATATGTTCTTACTGAAAGCCAAATGGATGAAAAGTGGAAGCAAAGATTTTGGATTTTACACATGGAGGTAAATGGTGAGCAAGGCAGGGAAGGATCAGATAGTGGATTTAGAATAGATTCACCGTGTCAAACTAACGGTGCACCTACACCTATTTCCAACATTGAATGGATACTTAAGAAAAAAAATAATCAGATCAGGTACAGAGCGATGCCATCCAATCTCTGATAGACAGGGATTTCCAAATCCAAGGTTGAATTCAGACCATCATGTTTAAAAGCCACCAGTAGACCTATCCACCATGAATATTTCTAATTTCTGTTCTCCTCTGCTTGTAGTTTAAAGAAACGTGTCATCAATAACAGGTCTTTACTTCGGACCATTTCCACACTCTATGAGAAAATCTAGCAAATAAAGATTCAACAAGCTTATGAAGCTTCAGCCTACTTCCATAAAAGAACTGATGCCATCATTCTGCAAATCTTTCCATGTCTGCTTATCTTGAAAGGTTCTAAAAATTGCTAGGAAATTCAGTTATTAAACTTGTCGTGGAAGCACACCAGGTTAAACAGTTTGTATTCACAGAAAAAGTAATGTAAATAAGCCAATATATTATACTTTGAACATTTCACTCTTATATTACTACAAAAAAGGCAACAGAATTTAAATAAAGAAAATATTGAGCCCTCTGCAGTACTATACTTCTGTAATATATGATTTCTATAGATACATGTGTTATCTCACTCTGCTTTTCTCTGAAAAATAATAAAAATAGCCACTGTGTTATACTAGATTTCAAATCTGAAGCTATTATATACTCCGTTCTGTTGTACCTCAATATGTTTCCATTTTTATTTCACTCTCTTCAGATTACACAAGGTAGACATGTACTATTATTCTCATTTAGCAGGAAAAGTACTATGGCTTGCCTGAGATCAAAAAGGAAGCTCGTGACATAACAAATCGACTAGTTCCACTCAATTTTCCCAAATCATAAGCTGAAGGACTTAACGCTAATATGTGTTCTGAGCCACCTTAATTTAAAATTCTTTAAATAGTATAACCATTGTGATCTTTTAATTATACCCTTTGCTACAGTCATCCTCTTCGTTCCTCCCTGTACCTTCCTCAACTTGCCTTGCACACAGGATCCGTTCACAACTCAGTAGTACCTTCAGCAGCCAGCAAAAGGTGTTCAAGAATTGTCACAATCAGAAATGCAAGAATTTATGGACTCTATCCACTACTCCCTGCTGCCATATTTTTTCTCCTTGTTCACAGAAAATTAACTGGCAAAGTGCTGTTCTCTGTAGGGTCTAGTTCTCCATCTTGCAAGTGTCTAGCCTGAGGAGGGCTGGAGGATCTGCTGTATTCTAGCTGATTGATGCACAAACAAGGTTATTTTTACAGGTGCAATTTACAGACCAGCTATCTCTTAGTCTACAAAATTACATGTTAAAGGTGTTATATAGCCTCTTTCTTAAGATGTCAGGTAACAAAACCACTGAGGAATTCCAGTGCTTAGCTAAAAGAAGCTATATATTTTAGAAAGATATCAAAACTGAATGAAATTTTTTGACTGATAAGTTTTCTCAAAGGTTAATTGTCTGTGTAGTTAAAAATGTATTCTTATTTTCCATTTGACTTTATCTGGCTTCATCTTATGTTGTTATGCCTTCACCTGCTACATTACAGAGTATTTGCCTGTGAGATACTTTATCTTTGAAATTATTCAGGTATTCTTGATTGACTTTTTTTTTAATGGTGTACTGGCTTAAACTCTCCAGGCATTTTTGAAAACAAACAGACAAACAAAAAACCCCAACTAAACGAAACCACCAAAATGAAGGCAGATCTGGAGAACAGGACCTTAGAACTGCTGAATATAGATAACATGCAACACACTTTGAAGACTTTCAACATATCTACAAATCAAGCCTATTTAACAAATGGAGAAAGTTGACACCATAAAGTATATTTGAAACATCTAGAAATGATATAAGCAAAGATATCGCAGGACTGTCAACTGAGAAATAGTAGGTACAAGACTCAGTCTCTTATTGTTGGAGCAAATGCTCGGGTTCATGAGCCTCATATTAACTGAAAACTGGGAAATCCTTGCATCTGGGCCAGACAGTAAAACAGTGGAAGAATCATCTCTAGTCACATTAAGGAAAATAACATTTTGTGTTTCAAGTCCAGCTCTAAAATGCCGTGAGATTTTAGTATATTATCTGGAGTCATTGCATGAGATCTTTACAAATGAAGAAGTCAGACCTACACTACAAATGGCTAGGACGCCTGTGAGGGGCCAGCTCTTGTCCAAGCAATTGGTTTTCTTTATCTGTAAGAGGCTGGAGTATACTTAAGGTGCAAGGGTGCTCCTACCAGCTCTTTGACCAATACTCCTTCTTTTGCCTATTGTGAAGCGACAATCCAAGAAGCACATGGAGGATATGCTCCAAAAATGAGGGACTGTGATCATTACTGTTTCTTGAGCTGTTCACTCAGCATGGCATGACCAAAAATATAAACACTTTTTCACACATGTCTTGTTTCTCCTCGTGTATCTCTAACATTATCTCTACACGACCCAGAGAAACAGGGTCTTGCTGCAACTACCTGGTAAGGGCGACCTGTAGCTAGGTCATTTATTGTCTACTGTGTGTGTAGCCTTGTGTGCTCTAAGTGGGGAAGAAGAATAGATAAAGTGCAGGGAGTTCTAAAACCCATGTTGCAAGGGTCCCTAGGGAACCACTGCCAGCTGGCATAGGTTAAAACAACGCAGAGGCCTGGGGCTACGTGGAAAATCAAAGAGCTATAACCATCTCCCTGACAGCCCCACAGTGTAAACTAGATTCACGGAAGAATTCAGGTTTTTGTTTACATGAGGGAGAAGATCAGTGTTTATTTATCTCATTTTCTGAAAATTTTATCCGTCAATACATCGAACAAGGTAAAAGCCATACCAAAAGGGGAAAATGGTATAACATTTAGATATAAAAACATTTAGACAAAAAAAAGAAGCTGGGATAGTCTCTCAAAGCCTTGTTTCTCAGCAGATTTGTATGATTCAGAGAATCTAGTGGATTGAATGATCCCAACTCAGGCACACATTAATGATGTACTTTGCCTGGAGACAGAATGGAGTAGAGCTTTTCAAACTTTACCACCTTTTTTTATCCAGCATTTATCGCATTCATGGAGAGTGTAAATGCACAGCGCTTGATAATTAATACTACTAGACCTTGAATTAACAGCAAGATGAGGATCTGAACTTCCCACAGCATCTTATAAAAACAATGCATATGATTAGATCTGGAGACTTGCAGAAGATGCTAAGTGTCTTTTCCCAGACATTCAGAGTGGAAGCCAAGATAAAGATTGTGAAGTTAAGCAAGGAAAAGAAACATCAACCAGCCTCCACTGGATATGGTCGTTCAATTGAAAGATCAGCTGTTACCATGCCATGTTCCTGAATAACAGTGTTACTACCTTTCAGTGTGTCTCCTTGTCAGATGTTTACTGCACCAGTAAAAAAAAACTCTCATTCTCTCTGTCCCTTCTACTCAGCCTTGTTTGTAGGACTGTCATTTACATTGGCTTTGATTCCTCTATACCATTCCATCATTCAGTTGGTGTGTTAAGACCAAGGACAATGCAAGATGTGTCATGTTCAGGAGTGTCCCCAGCCCTTCTTAGTTATTGTTGGTTAACGATGAGAAATACAGAACATGAGTACCTGTATTCTTAGCTGTGGCTGAGGAGCTTTTAACAGAGCTTTAAGGAATACAGAAGGCGCATGCAATGTTCCTCCTCTTGAGGTGGCCAATTCTGCTCAGTTACATTAGTGCACTGTGATGGCAATTCTTTACTTTTCCACCTATAGACTGCTGCAGCGTCATCATGACTACCAAACAGAACAAGCTCTCTGCTTCCCATAGCTACCTCTGGTTACTCTGAGTTTTACAAGTAGCACTTAAGTACAACCAGAATTTAACTTCTGGGAGCAAAATATTTTTCATGTTAAGAAACCGAATGCATACATTTAAATTATTTTTAGAACTGAGAAGAAAAACACTAAAGGATCTTGATAAAAATTGCTGTCAAATGTAGTTAGAATGTACTTCAGAATAAATGCATATATAAATAAAATATGATGAGTATTATAAAAATCTATTGTCATTCTTATTAATATCAAAATATCACAATTTGAAAATAAATTTAAGATTTAAAAATTACTTACAGTAATGAATAACAGAGTACATACTAATAAGATTATTGGAGTGACCACGTCATTGAAGAGTTAATGGCTCTAGTTACGGTAGAAATTTAAATATCATGGGGAGACACCTCCTGACCCAGCCATCACTGAGAATTATGCAGATTCAAATGGGAGCCACACAGGCTTTGATTTCCCCCAAGGATTGATGAACAAGTACAAAATAATAGAAAGTGACAGGAAGCAGATGACTGAGGTCTAATTTAATGTCATTCTAAAAGACAATATACCTTAAATTGGCCTTAGGAAAATTATGGGTTACAAACAAGAGAACAGAAACATGCACTTTTTCATTTTAGTTCACTAATTTAAAAAGTAATCCTTTGAACAAATGAACGGTGAAACAATTGTCATTTGGCAATGAAAAATTACCAAACTTAAGTAGGCGTACTTTGTTTGCATAATTTGCAATTTATTGGAAAAGGCTGTAATCTTAAGAGGGAAACCCTATTAAATAAAATAATGAAATGATCTGAAGGATCTTATGCAAATATTAATTTGAGTCTGTTATGAAGACAAAGAATTAATAGTTCTTAAATAGTATGATAAAATGCAGTGAGGATATGCTTGGGAAAATTTTGTCATTTTAGAAAAGAATTAGCTACATATGCACTAATCTAGAAATAAAAATCTATGCTGAAAAGATTTTTCTAAGAATAGAGCTGGAACACTTTAATATTTCTTATTAGTAAGGATCAGAAATGGCCTTCTACATGCCAAAGTTAAACATAAGTCATACTTTAATCCAAGTCTCCCAGATTTCAGTAGATGCTATGGGTAATATGTACTTACATCACTTCACATTACAGAAGTTATAAACACCACTATTAGAAGAGTCTGAAACAATTCCATTTTATACCATAAATATTTAAGATATATTTGTATAGAAACAGCACTTGCTATTTTTTTACTTCAGAAATTACACTATTTATCCTGCATAATTTTTTTTTCAGTTCTTTATCAATGAATAGAGGTATCCCGAGTCAGGCAGTTTCTCAATAATTGTCTTAAATTCACCAGTGACTTTTTTCTCAGCTAGTATTTAAACTTAGGAAATGACTTTCAATAAACAATCATTCAAAATAGATTTCTACAGCATCAAATTAAAAATCTAACAGTCAGATACAAGGGTTTGGAAAGGCTTAGTGTAATACATTAGAGCATTGTGAGAAAAGATATGATTTTCTCTAAAAATTGGAGGCTTCTTAATTCATTTTTTAAAAGCAGCAAAAAGCTGCTTTTAAAGTATGTACAAACACTGGATCTCACAAGGAAATAGCACAGACTCCCTATTATGATTAACACAGGAAAAATAAAACACATTGCGCAAGTACTCCATCTGCAACTCAATCACATGGTCGACCTGGAGGCATCTCAACAGTGGTAACAGAACTGCCTCAGGAATCTACAGAGCAGCCAGATGCCAGCTCTGGACAAATATGTAATATTGCATGATATCTGCATCCTGTGATGGCATTCAAATAGAAGCCATAAGACTGGTCCAATGTTTAGGGCTGAACAGAAGCCTGATACTTACATATATTTTCATGAAGTGTAGTGTGATTTTTCCTTTAAGTATAAATTTAAAAATGCTGATAAAAAGTGTGTACCCCAAAAGGTTTTCTGAGAAAGAACTACGTATAACCCTATGCAGGCATAAAATATATATTGTAAAATTCAACTATATTACGTTAACAGTAAACCAAATGGGGCAAATAATTGAGTGACCATACCAAAGAATTTGCATTTTTTAAACTGTATGTGAAAACAAATTTTAAGCAAATTTCTCTCTTTAGAACAATACTGCAGATATTTTACCAAGTAAGTGCAGCAATAATACGTCTATAAGATCAACAGAGGTAATTATTTAAAAAAAAAATCTATGTTTTCTAGAAGTCATGAGTTTGCTTTTTCAAAATTAATTAAGGCTGGAATCATCATTATTTACCCCTTTCCTTAAAAGATGGCAGGTTTCCTACAAACAAAAACTTAGGTAATTTAGAAACAATGTAAATGCTCTTGCCATTGGAAAATAGTTCCTTGATTGTTATATTTCCTGACATCAGGTTGTTTTCCTGTATGTAATGTCCATTGTTCAGTGACATTTGCGGTAATCTTCAAAACTAAATTTTAGTTTACATGACATAAGAAACATAAAATTTTATTTAAAGAAAATACAGAGAAAGAGGGGGAGGGGAGAGAAAATACGATACTAAATGTAATAACATATGTTGGGCAAATAGTCTAATAAATCTGAAAGAGTTAACACTTCAACATACAGCTTTTACAGACCTTTTTACACTGGAGGTTTTCATGGCATCTAATTTATTGTATACAGTCCAAAGCCTCCACCTGGATGAAGTGTTGACTACAACAAAACAGATCTCCCCAAGGGACTGGTGCAAGCAACAGAATACCTGATGACAACCTTGATCATATGACAATATTTCTCACAAAGGAGGTACCTAAGAGAAAGGAGTTTTTTTAAATAGCATCTTCCTAACCAGTGCATTAGGCTTGAGAATCTCCCTTGCAATTTGTGGTGGAACTTCCTAGTTAGAGTCTATTTCCACTCACAGCCAAGGCCCAGACAAACCTACTCTCAATTTGAAACAGTTTCCTAACTGTCTTTAATCATGTGCCCAGTTCTGCATACCTGATTTATCAGGAAAATAGTACTTATTTGTAGACCAAACATTTTAAATCTAATGTACCACCTATTTTAGATAAGATTAGAACTTCAAAATTAACTTCAATGTCCAATGAGAAAACAGAGTACCTGATATCTACTGTAATTTCCAAGAAAGAACCTATGTGTTTTAAGGTTTGGTACAAAGTGGTATCAACACTACAACTACCGCTTTCTGTGTTTTTCATAAAGTTGCAGAGATTGCCTATTGGTCTAGGATTTANAATGCCGATTGGTTTAGGATTTAAAAAAAAAAAAAAAAAAAAAAAAAAAAAGATGTGGGCATTCATTTCCTTGTTTTGGTGACAAAAGCAGAGAAGGTTTGAAGGTTTCACATAATCCATATAAGCCTTATCAGATGTATAGGCACTTTCTCTGCTATGCAATTTTTGTTTCTTGGAGGAAAATCATACTCTTAAACACTCATGTTCAATGCTAATAAGGTACACAACATACATTCTCTTGGGAGAATAAATTAATTATAAGCTAACACATTACAATCCAGAATCAATTCAGTTGGTATGACCATTATAATAAGACTGTCCAAATTAATCAATGCTTTTTATAGTGTTAACAAACTGTCTGTCTGTTTATAGACAAATCAGCATCCTATGAATAAGGAAAAGTGTTTAGGTCTTCTATCCCAAAGCAAAAAAAGGGGAAAAAATTGGGAGAGCAGATATCTACAACTTCCAACACCACGAGTGCAGAAACAATCTATGAAAATAACTCTGCCCTCTAAACAAGCAGTTAACAAATATATCTTTCAGTTTTCCACTCTTCTTCTGAGCATATTTAATTTCCCATCAGTTGGAATTTCAAAAAAGAGAATATTATCATTCCCTCAGTTATAACTTGAGTACCATATGCATAATACATCCATATTTGTCAAGTCAAATTGAACAAAACCATGCCACAAAATAAAACAGAACTATTCCAAAAAGTAAAAAGATAATTTTTATAAGTAAATTCAGGAGAAAACATAGGTGTTTATTATTTTCACATTTAGTTTTAACAGGCAGAGGAATTGTAGAAGACATTCATTGGAAAGGTTAAGTAGTTATTGAAAGAACTACTGAAGCCCTGTGTTACTAGAAAAAAGGGTGTGATCTGTAAAAATCCCAAAGTGGTTCATACAAACAGAACAAGCCTAACAACAAAAACCTGACGTACTAACACAGAATGTGAAACGTGGTAGTATAGAGGTCGTAAACACAATGGAAGATTATGACTGGAATACAAGTATTGAAAAGTATGAGTTTTTCAGAAAATACAGAAGAATAAGGCAGTAAGGTAACACTGTACATTAATTACAAAATATATGATAAAAAAATATCCATGAAACTAGAAAGCACCCTAACAATCCATTAAATAGTTTGAAATAATGTGCATCTTTTTCTTATGTTCTAGGAAGAACCAAGGCAGATGCAAATAAGGAATACTATCATGGTTAGAGCAATGACGAGCATCTCATACAGGAGAAAGCAAGAAGGATTTGGTTTAGTCTAGCAAAAATAAAAAAGGTTGAAAAGAGATATGACTGCTGTTTAAAAATACGTGGAAAGGAGGTAAAGAGCAAAGAGGACACAGAGCTTTTCAGATAAATTCTATTAAAAAAGGTGAAGAAACGGATGTTAAAAAGACACAAAAACTTTCAGAATGGAAATTAGAAGAAAGCTTCTATTAATTGGAGCAGGGAAGCTCTCACACAGTCTTATTATAGCAAAACTGAGACTAGAAACCCCAATTATTTAGGTGGAATTTGATCTAATAAGGATAGGTGTTATACAGTATGGCTCCTTGTTGTAGTACAAGACAGACCCTGATATTATAGTCATCTTCAGTTCTACTTTTTTAAAACCTCAATTCAGTCAGGAATTTTAATAAGGACTTTTGGCAGATCAGTACAATAGAGATCCTAGTTTTCATTTCCATGCAGTTATTTGGAAGGCTTAAAGTTGCATTTCTCAATTATCAAAAAAGATTTTTTTCAGTTATCTCAGCTACCAGCAATACTGATGGACTGTTTCCTTGTTTTACAGACTTCATAATTGTATTTTCTGGATCTTAGGAGATACATGATTAACCATAAAACATTCAACAGGCATTTGGTTGTCCACACAAAACTTGTTTCCAGAAATGTCTGTGCTATATTCAACCTTCATGGGGCAAAATCAAGTTACTAAAGGCTTTAACATATTTGCTGTGAATTAACTGAATTTTTAAAGTTTTTTAGTGAGATACGTTCAATTGTCTCCCCTCACAAAAAGTGAAAAATTAGTCCTTAGACTAAGTTCTGTACCTTTTAAAGAGTGAATGGTTACATCAGGTCTTCAAGAATATTTTTCCTTCCATATGTCATTAAAGACTGGGAGAAGCAGCTCATGAAATACTTCTTTTTTTCCTAACTTACCCCTTTAAACATTTAAACAATATTCAAGTA
>VXAK01009203.1:0-12344 GCA_013399435.1 Arenaria interpres
TGAAGCACAAAAAAAGACAACGTGACTTAAATTGAGAATTCTATTACAAAATATACTTCCATTTATTGTCGTAAGGGAGACCTCACTATCTCAAAAAGAGGAGTATATGTTAGTTTGAATATTTGGAAGTCAGCAACCAAAAGAAAAAAATATAATTTCAATTTCATGTTCAAATGAATCATAGCCCTCCCTCATCCAAATAGTGTTCTCCTACTCAAAGGATCATAGAATTTCAGGAGTGTTAGGGTACTTTCCATTTTGTTCCTTCATAGAAATTATATAGGCTTAGAAGTATTATACAGTGGGACAGCTAGTTAGCCCATCAAGCAGAATTAGTGTCAACTCTGGAGAAATGTCAGTGCGCCAATGTGAAAAGTTTAATGTGGTATGACAATTAACAAAATTGGCAATGAAATATGTGGGGGGAAATTCTAACGTGAAGGAAATTTGTATCATGAAGTGGCTTATGGGAAGTTCTGCCAAGATATTGAGAGTAGTTGGTATAACTTACTAATAGCTTCCTTTGGTTAATTATTAGTGATACACACATAGCAGGAAGGAAATGGATTACTCTTATGTAGTGTTTAAAAATAAAATTAATCCTGAATCTTTGGGTAAGTAGCTTGGAGAGATTAGGGGAAACAGCATCAAGTTCAAGCTAGGTTTTCTTTAAATCTGTCATGATGTAAGTATCTCTGTAGGATAGCACTAATAGTCCTGGAATGGATGTTTTTATTCCAGTTAAGTCCATAACTAAGTCCATTGGAGGATTTTTTTTTTTCTTGATTACTGATCTCAGTATGTTTTTAAAGAGGTTTTAAATTAAACTAAGAGATCCATTTTAATACCATTATATATATTTTAAAATTGCTTTTTAATTGATAAGCAATAATTGCACCTTTTTCAGCTTTAATTTCTTATTTTCTCTATGTTTAAGGACATTGGCCTTTAAATGTACAGTTTGCTTGGAATTAATTTGCTTGTTTCAGTAAAAAACAAGGAATGATGCCAACTCATTTTGCTTCTTAAACTGCTGTACAATTATTTATTCATTACAGATGGATATAAATGACTTATTTGTTTTATTTCAGCATATAATTAAATGTAAGGTCATTGTTAGTACTAGAGACATGAGTATTTCTGCAAAACAAGATTTACATATATAAGTCATTCTCACAGATGGGAAACAGGCACCATAATATTTCAGATTATTTGTTGCCTTACTACTATTGCTGGTGTATTTGTTTTTATGTCATTTTGGTATAGATTCCTGTTTACAAATGCAAGCTTTGATTACATTTCAATTTACTAGATTTAGATCTTATTTAGAACTGGAGACAATTCCATGTTTTTTTACTAAAGCGTTAGAATTTGCCTGTATTGCAATTTGAAAATTATTCAAAGATCAATTACTCATTTGCAAGTGATTTTTTTCTTAAACCCCATTTATCAAAGTTTTAGTTGTTATAGAAGTCACTAAATAAATCCTGCAGGACATAAGGGTTGGGTTAGCAATTATTGTTAAGTTATAGTTTAGCTCTTTTTAAGAATGATAGAAATGCAACAACCTGTGATGTTTTAAAACAACAACACTTTTAAGGAAATTTGCTGAGAATTATCAAAAGATTGTTTTATATATTTAGTAGTCTAATAGAAATTCATGTTTCAAATATGGAAAAGAACAACTCTTGAAGAAAAATAAATAATAAAAGTACTGTACTACAATTTACATATAAGTTATATTACTCTTTCAACTTAAGTTGTTTGATTTATTTTATTTCTCAGTCTCCTTTTACTTTGTGTTATATTTGAACCTCTCTTTATGTAGAAAAAAAAATAAAATCAGAGCTATATTTAACAAGCCAAAGGTAGGGAGCTGTGAGCTTATCTATTATGCCACCTCAGTGACTTGATGCAGATACAGCTACACAAAATAGGTTGTTGCTGATAGGTTGTGACCAGCTTTACAATACTGGCAGGGAAAGAGAAAACACAGATGTTTAAAAACACAGAGCTGATATGGCACCTCTGCCCATTTCTATTGTTATGCAATAAAAGGAACTGACATATTTAAATTGTGCATTTGAAAAATCACCACAATTAAGTCAACTTAACTCAAGAGAGGCAACCAGAACATTCAGATAGTACTTTGGGTTGGCTGGCAATTGATCTCCCTTGGCAAAGCTGTCCTCCCTTTTAATGGAGATGTACAGAATTATTCTGTAAATCAAAAATATGTATGGTGGGTTTTTTTCATAACTGTAAAACTTGCATCTGTTTCATAGATCTATGATGGCAAAGACAATACTGCTCACCTGCTGGGTGCATATACTGGGGCATCGTTAAGAGGCCTGACACTAAGTAGTACTTCAAATCATTTGTGGTTGGAATTTAACTCGGACGTGGAGGGAACTGATGAAGGTTTTCAGCTTGTGTATACCAGTAAGTATTTGAGAAAAAAGTAGTAATAGATTTATGATTTTAAAGGAATGAAAATTCTTTATTCACAAAATGAAAATGCAGTCCAAAGACAAATAATGATAAAGTTAACAACAAATCACTCATCACTTATCAAAATAACAGTTTCATAATTGTATCTCAAAAAAGCCAAAACATGTACCATACTGAAACCTTGCTTTGACAGTACTTTGCATAGTTTGATACTTAAACCACTGTAGTTTTTTCTAGAGGCTTGTTTTAAAGTTTTTTTCAGTCTTGGAAAGGGTAAGAAAAATAGGATAATTTTCAGTTAATTGTATTAGCCCATAAAAATACCTAAGTATCTGAATGGTTTCAAATGTGTAACCAAAAGCCATAGTTTCATTAAGGTTATTCATAAGTAAAAGACATTATCCGTCTTAAGTCTCATGTCTGATACTAACTTTGCATTAAACTAGCAATTTCTGAGTTTGGATTATTTTTTAGAATAATCGAATTTGGAACCAAAATGATAAAGAAAGATTCTTAACAAAAACTTTCTACCTATATGTAGACTGCCAAAATTAAACTATACAGATTAGAAGAGGACAGATCTTTTAATGTCTCTGGCTTAAAGGCAGGCAGGAAACAGATACATTCTTATCTTGTCAAGTGGCTACTTATGAAAATATATGTGATTGTTAATGTGTCTATTGACACGTAGTGTATATGACTACTTTAGTGTATAATTATTTCATCATCTCTTAATTATTTTATAAAAATTAATTTTTAGCAAGCAGAACAGTGTTATAAGGTAATTGTGCAATGCAGCTGTCAACATCCTTTTTTTCCCTATGCTTAAATATTAAGTGCATTTTCATGTGTTCAAAAAATGTTCTTATGTTTCAAAACCTCTCCATCGTGTTTTAAAAACTAATTCTAATTTTAAAAAGTTTAGTAGAATGAAAGGAAAATATTTCAAGATACTACAAGAGTATGTAATTATTTTTCAGGGGAAAGTTGCATAATTATACACATGTATAGCCTGTGATAGCATAGGACTGTGTTCTATGATTAAAGATAGGCATTCCGGTGCTGCGTTACTATGTAAATGTCAAAGTATTTAATTTTTCTTATTTATATTGATATGTCCAAGCCCAGCACTTGAACCTTATCATTAACATTTCCTGTCTTTTGAGACGGGCGTTCTTGTAGAATGCACTTTCTTAGCCTGAAAAGTTATTAGTCTGAACAGTGCTGAATCTTCTTTTGTAGATATTTGTAGAATTGGAAGAGAAAAAATGAGAAAAACTCATGGGTCAAAATAAAGATAGGGAGGAAAGAGAAAAACCAGGTGATGCAGACTGTCACTCATCACCTCCCATAAACAGACCAATGCCCAGTCAGTCTCTGAGCAATGGCCCCTTTGGAAAGATTATCCCTAAGCTTTATTGCTCATTATATGTCATGGAATATCTCTTTGGTCAGCTGGGGTCATCTGTCCCATTTGTGTCCCCTTCCAGCCTCTTGCCCACTTCCAGCCTACTTGCTGTGGAGGCAGAGTGAGAAACAGAGAAGCTCTTAATGTTGTGCAAGTACTGCTCAACATTAGCAGAAACATTGGTGTGTTATCAACACTGGTTTAGCCAATCTAAAACACAGCACCATATGGGCTGCTGTGAAGATCATTAACTCCATCCCAGCCAGACTAAGTAAACTCTATCTCCTTTATGCTCTTCCTTCATATATATACGCATGGATAAGATTCTCCCTGAGCCGTCTCTTATCCAGGCTGAATAGTCCCAGCTCTCTCAGCCTGTATCCATAGGAGAGATCCTATCATCCCTTAATCATCTTAGTGACCTGCTGCTGGGCTCTCTTCATTAAATCCACATCTCCCTTGTACTGGAGAGCCCAGAACTGGACACCATACTCCAGATGTGGCCTCAGCAGTCCTTAGGGTAGAGGGGAAGGATTGCCTCTGTTGACCTGCTGGCAACATACCTCCTAATGCATCCCAGGATACCGTTAGCTTTCTTTGCTGAAAGGGCAGATTGCTGCTCATGTTCAGCCTGGCATCCACCAGAACCCCCCAGTCCTTTTCTGCAAAGCTGCTTTCCAGCTGGGTGGCCCCCAGCGTATTCTGGTGATGGGGTTGCTCCTTCTCAGGTACAAGAATATTGCATTTGGTGGACTTCCAGAGGTTCATGTTTGCCCACTTCTTCAGCCTGTCGAGTTCGCTCTGGATGGCGGTGTGACCCTCTAGTGTACCAACCATTCCTCCCAGTTTCGTTTTTGCAAGCAAACGTGGTGAGGGTAAACTCTGCCCCATCACCAAGATCATTAATGAAGACGTTGAGCAAGGTTGGACTCAGTATTGATCGCTAGGGCACACTGCTAGTTACTGGCTAGTTACTAGACTTCATGCCACTGATCATCACCTGTTGGCCATTTCCCATTTTGGGAAAGACACCTAATATTTTGTTCTGCATAGATGCAGACAAGGAAAAAGTCCAAAAGTACCACGGGCTTACCCTGATGCTTTTAAGCAGTAAAGAAAATACCTATAAGCTGTAATGAAACATTCTGTGTCTTCAGGGACATGTTGTGAGCATTCATGCTCTCCAAGTTGTCTAAAATAGCCAAGTATTGCTATTTTAGATCCCCTTCACTATGCCCATAGATACCAGTCCTTCTCCAGAAAGATACCATTTTCCCTTTGGTCCTGTTGCTGGAACTGCCAGCACTGTGTGGACAGCTGGAGTACACTTCGGGCAGCAAAAGCGGTGTTAGTGCCTATGCTTAGGTGATGGAGTTACATGTTCACCCTCAAGAGGGAGATGATCAGTTAAAAAGACTAGTTGGTTCTGTGGCTGTAAACAGGCCATCCCAGGCATGAGGACATCTGAGGGATCAATGTACATTTTAACTTCTTTTCACATAACGTGATCAACAATTTTCTTAGAGGACAGGAAATTCTAGCTGGTCAATAATTAACCAGACTGGTAATATCAAATTAGTTCTTCATTTTGGAATTACATTAGCCTCTGTTAGAGCTTCTGCAGTGCAGCCTGTACTGGGAAGCAACAGCAATGAAACTTAGCTCAGAGTTTGTGAAGGCTCTTTAGCAGGTGTCTCATTTCAGTGAGACATTAAATGACCTGAAGGAAGAACTGGGAAGATCTGATCAATTTTTTTTTTTTTTTTTTCTGTATGTGAGCAAACAGCCTTATCCAACCTGAAGCATTTTGTCTGTAAAATAAAGTAGTTAACAGTTTTTCAGTCAATTAATAGTAATGATTCAGTACCTGAGGAGAGATTGTGAAAGGCTACCAACTGTTGACCAGATGGGCAAATACTGTGTAAATTACTTCACTGAACAATATGAATGTGGTTACAGATATGAAAAACCCTTCACTTGCTCTCATATCATCTACGTATAGGAATATCAATCTAATACAATATACCTTTTTTACCTACAAACAATTTGAGCTGCATGATATGGTAAAATATGTTTGGTTTCGAACAAAGTGAAGTTTAGAACTGCTTCTCAGTTAATAACAGAAGACCTTATTTGGAATAGAAAATCTTTCTCCCAAATTACAGTTTATGTTTCCCCAAATGTCAATATGCCTCCCTGTTTCTGTATAATGCATAAGTCATTTTGTTTCCTTCTTGTTCCATATCTCTTAATTCTCCAGAACTTCCCTATTGTTTGGCTTCAATTCTCTGTAAGATCATTATCATTGCTTCCTGCATGTAGCTTTTAAATTTAAAGACTAATAAACACAGGATTGAGGTCAGGACTGGTGAATGTAGCAGTACTTCTTTGGTGCTATAGGTGCTTTTGTGCCATCAGTGTTACTGTGGACAGTAACAACAAACAGAATCTGCTGTGCAATTTTGTTTATGAGCCTTTAAATGTCTGTTCACAAACTAGATTGTCATCAAAGTAAATGGACAGTCGCTTTAACTTCCGTTTAATAATTTATCATATAATTTTAGAACTGATTGATACTGATAATGACTTTCCTTCTCAGTCCTTAATTAGACTCTTAGGAAAAAAGATGTTGTGACACAGTTTGATTTACATGCTCTAAGTGGGGGTTATAGACTTATCCTCCTTACACTGTTTAAAAACTTTTAAGTTACCGTAAATATGTTGTTGCATGAAGTCTGAAAGTGTTTGTTTGATTTCCATTGAAAAACAAAAATTCTTATTTTAATAAATGTATTTATCTGTTTGATTTTGTAACTACAATGTTTTATTCCTACTGCAGGTTTTGAGCTTTCACATTGTGAGGATCCTGGTGTGCCACAGTTTGGCTATAAAATCAGTGACCAGGGCCATTTTGCTGGAAGCACTATAATTTATGGATGCAATCCAGGTTACACACTCCATGGAAGTAGCCTTCTAAAGTGTATGACTGGGGAAAGAAGGGCATGGGACTATCCTCTGCCATCATGTATTGGTATTACATTATTTTATTTTATTTTATTTTTAAGTTACTTAAACTATTATCCGAAGATAAGAAAGAAAAAATTGTAAGGATTGTGAGTTATGTAAAATTTGATCTGTTTGTATACAGGTCTATTTACACATACTTTTACAGATCTGTCTGCATAAATCTCCTAAGTCTATGTGAGTGGTGTTGCCTTTTTTAGGTTTCAAAAATATAGTAATTACTGAACTTTCATGCACACCAAGATGCCTAGTGCATGAAAATCTAGTTATATTCAGCAAATCGTGACTATATAGAAGCACCTTAATCAGAAAGTCTGGGCAATATGTTTTATGAGGGGATGTAAAACTGGTTTGTTTTTTGTTGGTGTTTTGTTTGTTTGTTTGTTTTTTTCTATTTGTATCTAAATAGCTTTCATATATTAACAGATTAATGCTATAAGACAAATCAAAAGAAAAACAGAAAGATATGAAGAGATACGTAGTTATATTGTATTTTGGCTTCTATTACGTGACTGGGATGAGTAACACAATGTTACAGTATTACCTTTATACGTTGCGCAGGTGCCTACAGGCTCAATTTCTTCTATAGGAGAGAAGAAAAAACCCAAGACTTAAATATGCTACTAATTTTCTTCCTTTTTCATTTCCTCTTAGAAATTGGGATTGAGTGAGTAGGGAAGCAAGGGGTAATGGACTTTGTGCCTAGATCTAAATTTGACAGAAAACAATGTACTTATGCATATCTTTATCAAGGGATAAAGCCCATCTAGGAAAAGTATGCAACAAATAAGAACTGAACAGCTCTCTTATAGTAGTAATTATGAAAGAAATGCATAAATTCCAATTTGGTGATAAGCTTTTAACTAATTTCTACATGATTTAGCATATATGATACCGAAGTATTAGGGGGAAACCATGGTATTGGGATGTGCAACTAGAAAATATGAGGTGTACAAAGAACATATGATGGAACTAGAAACAAAAAGATCAAATAAAATGTGAAGGTGCCAAAATATTGAAATTAAAAGTTTGAATGACAAATTACATTTTCAGTTCCATTAAGCATTAAAAGTCACAGAATCATGGAATTGTCGGAGTTGGAAGGGACCTCTAGAGATCATCTAGTCCAGCTCCCCATAGCATAGTATCACTGTCTAGTCATAGAATGTATCACCGCAGTAACACCCAGATATATATACAGGAGTGAGTTGAGTTCTTGCTTAGTTTTAAAACAGACCAAGGTAAATATGTCTAAAGTTATTCCTTCAGTTTTTTTACTGATTATCTAGATTATGTACTGTGCACTATTTACACTAACTGTGGGAGATTAAACATTCTCATATTCTAAGCAAATATTTAAACCCTCATATAGTTAAAATCTAGAAGGTCTACTGGAAGGGAGTCACTAGAATAGCTCATATGGGAGATAAACACTGTTGTCACGTGTCCCCTACATGACAGAGGCCATTTGGAGGGAGGTCCCTGGATTTAATTATTCAGCAATCCCTCTCCAAATTACATGTAAACAGCTCAAAAGGTACAGGTTGGCAACCTTTGGATTAGGAAGTGAGCCAGATTCAGAGCTGATACAAACTAAGAAAAAATGTCAATAGACTGAAATGCGGAACTGAATCTGGACCTCTGTTAAAAGTGACAGTATGCTGCATATACTCGAGGTTTTACATTCTTTTTTTTTTTTTTTTTGTTTCAGTACTAGTAAACCATCCAACTCAAATCACTGTCCTTAAAAAAAATTGAAGCGAGGTTTTGCACTAGCACCAGACTCTTTGTGAAAATTCCATTATAATTTTTCCAAAATGTTCTGTATAAGTGAGTCTATTTAGAATGTGAATCAATCTGTAGTATAAACTTTTTGAGTGTTAAATTAATCTTATTCAAAATTTATCTATTAATCTGCTATTCCCAGAGAGTTTACTTACCCATCCAGTTTAGAATGGCATGCATTTGTACGTATTGCTCTTCCTTAAGCAAACAAAAGTACACAGATGATGTCATTTAAATGAAATTCGGAATTATTTATATTGATTTTGTTATTTCAGTTAGGTATTTCTCCATAGCCAAGTAGTACAACATGTTGCTTGCATCCAGAGAGAGTTAAACAGCTGTAAATCCGTTGTCTGTATTAACCCTACTATCCATCCCAACCAGGTTTGGCTGAATAGATTTACAAGAATCAACCCAAGTGAGATTTTGTTCAGAAAAGCTTAAGAAGTCAAAAAGGTTTTGAATACCAATTGTAATAATGATATTTTCTAGTTTTTAATGTTAATTAGGGATCACTGCAGATTCTTTAAAATACTCTTGGAGGGATGAAGTATGAATTCTATAACATGTCTTACGTATCAGTTGGTGTCTTGGGCTGAAAAAATACTTAGTAAAAGACTAAATGAAGTCTTAGTGATGATATAATATGAGGAAATAATTGGCTAAAGAGAACTGGGAAGCAGAAGGGCAGTTAGGAAATGCACAAGATCAGTAAGAAAAGGAATGCTCAGATTAGAAATGTTCCTCAAAGAAGACAGCAAAATTGCCTCACAAAGGTTTTTTACAGGACTGAGACCTCTTTTAGGTATCTCTGTAATATGTCCAAGCAAAAGTCTGAGTCTGAACATCTCTTTCTCATCTGTGATCAAAGCAGTCAGTTTTTGAGACTTTAAATTCAGTAATGGCTTAAATAGCAGGAGGTGAAGATGAATCAGCAGTAAAACTGTTCTAACATTTCTGGTTGATAGGAATCCTTCTTTCAAGATCCACTTCTAATTAGAATGAGATTGAAACTAAGCTTCTTTGCTATGGAAGAAATTTGGGAAAAAAAAAAAAGAAAAAAAAGATTGTTTTTGTGACACTGGTGCCCTTTATTTCCAGAGCACTTGTCTATGAGTCAGATAGCTCTACGCACTCAAGTTTCGTGCTTACAAGAACTTGGTCCCAGCCCACTACAAGATTTTTTTAGGGTCTACAGGTTGTTCATCCTAGTCCTGAGAATCTGTGAAAAGAGTGATGCTTTGCATTAAATATTTTAGGCTGGCATGTACAAATAAAAATGTTTCCTGGATATTTTTGAGCAACATAGAATCATAGATTTGCCTAGGTTAGAAGGGACCTCTCAGAATCATCTAGTCCAGCCATAAACCTAACACTGACNCAGCCATAAACCTAACACTGACAAAAAACATCACTAAACCATGTCATTAAGCACTATGTCTACCCATCTATTAAATATCTCCAGGGATGGTGACAACCACTTCCGTGGGCAGCCTGTTCCAGTGCTTAATAACCCTTTCGGTATAAAAATTTTTCCTAATATCCAATCTAAACCTCCCCTGGAGTAACTTGAGGCTGTTTTCTCTCATCCTGTCGCCTGTTAAGACCAACCCCCACCTCTCTACAACCTCCTTTCAGGTAGTTGTAAAGAGCAATAAGGCCTCCCTTCAGCCTCCTTTTCTTCAGGTTAAACAATCCCAGCTCCCTCAGCCACTCCTCATAAGACTTGTTCTCCAGACCCCTCACCAGCTTTGTTGCCCTTTTCTGGAGACGCTCCAACACCAGAATGTCTTTTTGGTAGCCAGGGGCCCAAAACTGGATACATAGTTCAACAGACACTTTAATTTGCTGCTGCTATCAGAAATTGGCTTAAAAGTGCTACTGTGCTTGTTTTAGTATCATTTTATAGAAAATGTAACATTGTCAAGATGATAGCAAAAGTGTTTTCAAGCAGTTGTAGTTATCATAAAACTTTAATATCACAATAGGTGTCACAATACAACATACTATCCATGGAATTTGCAGGAAGAAATGTGGTATAATATATTTCCTTTAACTTGATATCCTTAGAAACTTTAATATTGACACTTGGAGATAAAATTAAGATTCTTAATTAGGATTGTCTTCATAGTAAGCAATCTTTAGTCACTTGCACAGCTGATTCAGCAACCAGCAGAACTGGGGAGCTGGAATCTTGCTGGAGAAATAAGCCACTGGGGGGAGAGAAGGAACCTTCAAAAATCATAATAAAAGAGCAAACTGGTTATCCTCTGTGAGTATTATAAATTATAAACTTGTAGTTGTTCAGTGGCCCTGGATGAAATGTAATTATTTTTTAATTTCATTCAGTTTGTCAGTAAGTAATTTTTTCTTTATAGTATACTCTATGTATAACCTTACTCTACTGGAAGAATAATAGATTATGCTATCCTCCTAGATGAATAATTATGAAAGATTTTTTTTAAAGAGTATTTAGGAATTAACAGATTGGCAAAGTGCTTAAAAAAGATATGAAAGGCCACCTGTCTCTGCAAATTTGCTTTTATTTTGTTAGAAAATCCATCAGGAGTAGCATTTCAATTATATTTTATCACAGAACTTACAGATCCTAAGGTAATAAATCTCTTAAATATTTTAGGTGATGTTAAATCAAAATAAAACTGCATTTTAACTTTACCAAGAAATCTAATCAAAGCATTATTTTGGCTTTGCACTTCACAAGAGAGAAAGTGTTAGAGGGACTTTAAAAGGAAGGAAAGCGAAATAGGAGGATTTTAAAGGCCTCAGGGATCTACATTAAAAAAATCAGGTTTTCTCAAAGATTAGATATTAAGATTATGAAATACTCAGCTTCGCCTAATGACTGGCTGAGGCCACCTACTTACCATCTTTATCCTCTAAGAAATACTATAGCTTCACTGTGAGGACAAATTTTACAACGTTTTTTTTTTTCTGGGCTAACAGGCTGCCTTTCTCTCTGAATAGCCCGCTTTTATTTAATATATTTCTATGTTTCCTGTCTTGTTTTTCTTTTTTTTTAATTTATTTTATTTTCTGCTTACTAATTTGTTTAGTTTTCTTAATTAAATTCTACTGCTTTATGGTGACTTGTTCTTGATTAGGTTTGGTGGGGTTTTTTTGTACATAACAATCCATGTTCCTTTCATTAGATAATGGTACGTTTTCTAATTATTATGGTGTATTCAAAATTACTAGAAAAAACTTAGGTGCCAAAGGAAAATACAAAAATATTCAAATAAAGTCACATTTACAGGTCCTTTTCCACGGGCACTTCTGATCCTTTTATGTCGTCTTACAATTTTAGGCCGTATAGTCCATTTAGTTGTTGTACTTAGTCAGCAAGAGAGTAGATGTATAAACTGCTCAGATGATTAGCTGGAAGACCATCTGTAATGAATTAAAAGTAACGCTTTATGTAATGTTGCTTTTTATTAGCTGAATGCGGAGGCCGTTTTAAAGGAGAATCATCAGGAAGAATCTTATCTCCTGGCTATCCTTTTCCCTATGACAACAACCTGCGTTGCATGTGGGTGATTGAAGTAGACCCAGGAAATATTGTCAGGTACTGAAAACAAATCTTAAAACTATAACAAATATTTCTGTTTATATAATAACCAAGTTTTACCTGTACAGTGGAGAAGAAAAGGGACTTAGG
>VXAK01009204.1:613-10797 GCA_013399435.1 Arenaria interpres
TTCCTTACATCAACTACAGTTAATGCAGTACCTGTAGCTTCCATCCCCAAAGCTTCTGATATGTGGAGCTCTATGTGGAGTTCAAGGCAAAAGTCCCCTTCTAGTGATGTTTTTTGTTTTCATATCTGATACCAGCCTAGACAGAGATATTCTGCAGCCACTTTTTATGTGTGACTTTTCCCACTACCTTTTGAAAGACTGCAAAGCTATCACAAAGATCTGAACATCTGTTCAGATACAGTACAGGCACCTGATTACATGGTGGGCATTTTTCGCCATTAAGAAGTAATATACAAAGATATTTTTTTCTTAATTTTTTTTTTTGACACACATCTTTTTGCATTAAGATACCAGAATCATAGATGTACAAATGAAATTAGTGAGAAGCTCTAAGGTTTTATGGTGGGATTCACCAGTTTGTCTTCTATGTGTTGTATTCAAATGTACATACCTATACATAGTTATCACACATTACTGTGTGAGAAATAGCAGTTTCTGCTTAAATTTCGGAGATCATTGTGAGTTATTTGAATGGAGTAGATGAGGTTCTAGTGAGTTCTGGACACATACTGTAAGGTGTGTAAACCAGCTTCCTTAACTTTCAAAAAGCATGGCAAAGAAATCAATACTAAAAAAGTGAAAACTATTTAACTCATGCAGTCCCTCACATCTCTAATAGCTTAATTACTTAATGTAAGCTTTTTGTGGTAACAGCTTTATTAAAAGTGTTTCATTAGTGTTAACTTGAATGCAGTCATTCTAAATGTTGGGCTTTTTCTTGTCTAAGATTTCACATTGTTCTAATCCATATAGAATAGTTAATTTTATCAAAAAACAGCTGATAAGAACATTAGGGTAACATATTGTAAATAGGCCCGAATATTATATTAATAGTTTAAAAGTCTGTGTTTTCTAGTAGTAGTAGCAGCAGCAATTCATGCCTCTGCAAATGACTTTGCAATTTATCCAACATACAGGCTCACCGGATCTAGTGTTCCTGATCTTATTGTAAGCATGAGCAACCAGATGTGGCTTCATTTACAGTCTGATGACAGCATTGGCTCACCAGGATTCAAAGCTGTTTATCAAGGTACGAACTAAATTGTTTTAAGCTCCTGTAGTAAATTCCTTCATTATATCCCAACAAATTTATTTCAAATAAGCGTTTAGCCCTTTCACAAATTAAGAGTTTTGATATTGTTTATTAATAGTTAATGGAGATATAGAATTGCAAATACCACAAAATAACTAAAAAGAATCTGAAGTTAAAATAAAAGGTATTGTTCTAGTGCTCTTTGCTTGAAGGTCAAATTTCTTTCAGATATCTTTCTTTCAGAACTACAGATTTCTTTCATATTTGGAAAATTTTACATGTTACATTCTGATAACATGTCTAATTGCTTACATTGTATATTATTTGAAAATTATGGTTAGTTTTCATAGGTCAAAATTGCTGTGTAACAAAAACAGCGGAACAGATATATTGTATTTGATTGTGAAAATTAAGAAGATTATGGAAATTTGACGCCCCCCCAAATTATCTAAATTACCCTTGCTTTTTTTGTGTTGCTTCCGTGTCAAACAGATGAGAACCTTGGCAACATATGCATCTTTAATTTTTCTTGATCGTGAGCTTCAGTTTGATACTTTCTGAGGTTGATTCATTCTAATAAAAAATACCTGTTAGTGTGTATGCATGTACTGATATTTTCCATTTTAATAGGTTGCATAGACCTGCAGCTATAAAGAGCTCTTGCTTATTAACATATGGTATCACTTTTGGTTAATTTCCATATTAATTAGTTCACCTTCAGGACAAGGACAAAACCAGTTAATACTATTTTCAATACTTACGGGCACATATGGTGAAAATGATTTGATAGTAATTTTGTCAAAATTACTTTTGTACAAAAGATGCTGCAAAACATTGAGAGACTGTTCACTGTTCAGTAACTCAAAGTAACTTAGAAAAGTGGGAATTCTCCCTAAACGTTTTCCATAACTGAAGCACCCCGTCTAAGTGTTTCATTTTACCTGTAGATATCTTACTGTTTCAACACCAAAATAAAGAGTGAAAAGTTATGTAGATGTTAGCTTCAAGTTTAGTAAACTACACATTTATTGCACTAAGGCCATTAAAACAGGCTTGCCTGTGCAGGTTTTTGTAAGTGCTGTCTCTGGCTGATGGCATATCGTGAACTCTAACGATGAAAGGAACAAGGGAAAATGCTTCTCTGTGGTCAGGCAGAAAACCCAGTGTTGGTTCTCCACACCACTGTCCTTCTACAGGTCATGTCTCCACTGAAGCAGATAGTAATGATGATGGTAATTATGATGACATTTTCACTATGATTTTCCCTTGTACTATACACTTTTCTTTGGGACACACTCAGGCTCGCCATTGATTATTCCCACTCATGGTACTGATTGGAGCATTCATATTGGGTCAAGTGTTGTGCATTAATGGGTTGTTAAGTTTCTGTGTGCATAAATTGTTGGGTAACAGTTGTTGATGATTTAAATTACTGTTACCTGCTTTTGTATGCACCTTGTTTTGGTTTTCTCTAATGTCAACTTAAATCTACAAAACAAGAAGGAAGGGCAGAGGGAGAAAGAAGGGGTGATTCTCATGATGGCAGTCTCTTCCCATGAGAATCCGCCACAGCAACACCAATGGGATTTGCAGGTCTATGGCGATGAGAATAACAATATAAGAACAACAAGGCAAAAAAAAAAGTGCCATCACAGAGGCTGTTGAAACACTGTCACAGTTGTTTAAGTGCAGTGTTACAGAACTGAGTATGACAGCAGATCCAGGCCCATAGATTACTCTGGCTAAGACATTAAGGTATCTTAAGACAGTTTATATAGTTACACAGCTCAAGTGTGCTGTGTTGCCTGAGGGCCATGACATATTCTTTAAGTTAATCCCACCCTTTCTCATCCCTTCTTTCACAGTTTCATCTTTTTCACTTGTGTCATTTCTAGGGACCGTGTTTATTAAGACAATGTATTTTCTTTATAGAGTCCATCTGTGAACAGTGGAAATAGAGAGCACATAGCAGAAAGAGAGTATTGGCACAAGTTATGTATCTGACACTTTACATTTTTTCCTCAATCCAAAATTATGAACTTTATCTCATTGTACCTCTCTGAAAAAGTTCAAAATTTTAAATCTATCTGCTGAGTTATTTTTCTGCTGTCATTTATCTTTCTGGTGTTTCTAATCTAAAGGTATCTTTTTTCATCTCTGAATTTGTCTAACTTACCAAAGAAATCTTATTTCATTTATGGAGTTCAACCTCTTACATCTGGGGACTTTCTGAAAACACCTGAAGTATGCATTGTGAATTTTGCAGTAGCAGTGGCATCTCTGTTATGAAGCATATTGCTATCATTTGATGGTTAGATTCTGACTTTCAGTCTTGTTTTACAACCAATTGTGAGTCACTCTGTGGTTTTGTAGTTTTGGAGATTAATTGCAGAATTATAAAACGTGAAATATTTACAATCGCAAAAGTGTAGTAAATGTCTGTAATATGAAGGTGAATTATAATTTTTATTTCTCTGTTTTACCCCAGTCCTCTCATTACTTTTATTAGCATTTTCTCATCTTCTTTTACTGTTGACGAAACTTCTATCCATCTGTGCTCTCAACGTATCTCCTGCTTTAGGCCAAGTGTAAAATCTTATTCTGTCACAAGATACTTCAATGATTCTGCTTCCCCTTTGTTTAACAGTCAAAGAACCTGTCCAAAAATAGAATCTCATTTTAATCATGAGAAAGTTAATGGATTGTGACATGTGACCTCAAAGACATTGTCTCTGTGATTGCAGCTAGCTAAAAAGAAAGCCAACTGCAGGTTTTGATGGCTTATACGTGTTCTACAGAGACACAGTAAAGGGCATCCTTATTTTAATGTTTTTTACTAAAAAGTATGAGTTTAGCTCAGAATTAGAAAATGACTGTTCGCCCTCTTGGGCAATATTTTACAAATGACCAACTGGCCTTTGTATCTATTACAGTAAAATCAATTTTTATATTAATATTTACAAAGCATCATAGACTCATTGTAGTTTATAGAAAATTGTTACTTTAGCTGAGCTTTGTCTCACTTTAATTATGAAATGGAGAAGCAGTTTGATGATGCAATTCACCAATCCTGCAATAGTATGTCCACCTGAAAATTGCATGAAATGATGGCTGTAAATTAATTGATAAGTATCACAGATTTTGTATACGAGTAGTAAATTTAATCCTGTTTACAGTTTGCTTAAGGGATTAAAGGAAGAACAATTCTTTCCATAATCTTATGTCTCTTGTTTGGCTCACCTTAGCTCATCTTAATGTCAGAAATATGTAGTGCTACTAACAATATGCTGCCTGCATTCCTATTACTCAAATTTCTTTTCTTGATTTTCAATACAGTTGATATTACTTTAAGACAAGTTCTGTAGTCTGCCTTATCAGTCAGGCTTTTTGGACTGTATAATGCAATCTGAAGAAGAAAAATGTGCAGTCTCCAATAGTTGGTTCCACAAGAAAGATTTCAGACATAGGTCCCCAAGAAATAGTTACTAGTAATAGTTTTGAATATAGAGGAATAGCACTGTACCTGTATCATTGTATGCAATGGAAGGTGAGCTATGGAAACACAGATGTTAAAACTAATGTTGAGATTAGTTTGACGAAGCTGATAAACAGCTACTGTGTTATGATGTTGTTCCTGTAAGTCATCATCATATATCATGTATTATAAAGAAAAAAATAATTTAAACATTACCTATATGTAGGTACATTATTAATAAGTAAAATGCAAAATGCCACAGGCAACCTTAACTTTGATGTTAAACTTTCTAAACAGTATTAGAACACTATAGCTTTTGCACAACCAGAACACCATTAACTCATATTAAACAATTTAAAATGCTGAAGAATAATCTGCACCTGATGTTATTTTTCTTAAGAAGCTATTGCATAGACTGTATCTGAAAGTCCTTCATTCTCTGTTATAGATCCCCAGACATCTTAACAGAATGGTTCAATGCATTTCTGAAATAATTCTCTGAAAGCATCTACAGTTTGTGTGAAAAGGCCAGAAATTAAAATTGTTCTGTCCTTGAAGAAAGAGATATATTGTAATATCACACTTAAGTAAAGGATCTATGCTGAAATCCTCTTTCCATTGTAATCTGTGACAATTTTCCTTACTGAAGCCAGCATGACCAGGTGTCACTCCATGAATCTTCATTAAGTAAAGAGAAGGAAAATAAAATATGCTATTATACACAGTTAGTGTCGCTAAAATGGATGTTGTCTTCTGCTATAGACATAGAGAAATTAGTGACATTATGTATTTCACAGCTGAGATTTCATGACAAAAAAAACCTCATGATAAAAAAATGAGAAGGAAATTTATTCAGAGTAAAAAACAACAGATTTAGGCTGCCGTTAAGACAGTTTTCAGAATTCCAGTGATAGAAATGGTTAGAAAGTAAAGGAATTAAAAGACTGGACTGGACTGTAAGTTCCCATTCTTTCTCTTATATATATATATATACACATGTATATATATGTTTTGTTTTACCCGGGTATTTAGTAAGGTTATGAAAGACTCCAGTGTATTTCTCCATATCTCACATTTCTGAAATCCTCATACGTCATCTCCTGGGAGACTAACATAACCATGCAAAATGGTAATCTTGTTGAAAGTTGTTGCCAGTTTCTCTTGTTGAAATTCTTAATATAGGTCCAAGCATATGTTTATGTGCTATATGGATGAGATAGACATAGTTGTTGCCATGCATATCCAGATCAGGATAATGTAACATGGTAATATGACATTATTCTTTGTAACGATGTCAAACAGTGTTGTCAGGTCAAGAAGTTGGCCCTGGACACCTCCTTGACAGGGCCTAGAGTCATAGCTAAAAAAAAAGAATTATAAGGTGCATAATGTGCCTGATTTTGACTGATTCCACTCATGTCATGGGACTGCCACATCTAAAACCAAGTTCTTTATGGCTGTTAACGTCCAAGGTGGATTGTCCAGCCAGCTGATGATTAGGCTTCTTCTGTGCTTGTGTTCCCATCAACCGTACCACATTGACACAGCAGCAGATGACAGTCAGCTTGGACTTTTAGGCATGAACGTTTTAGAGTTTTATTAAGCTTGAGATTTTTCGGCCATTCAAGCCTGTAAACCTGTTAGTCTGATAAAAATATTTAATCTTCTGACTTCCAGGCTTCTTGATAACCAATATAACAACATCTGTTTCATAGCCTGTTTAGAACTCACTTTTTATTCCTGCCTTTACACGATTATATCAACTAATGAAGTTATTTCACTAGGCTATCCTTTAATTCATAACAGTGATATAAAAGAAATCTAGTGACTCAGTGATATAATCCTGAGCATTTTATATAATTTTAATTTTCTAAGAATTCTTGGAGATGTCAGGAAGTATATCAGCCCCTGCAAGCAGCAGAAAATGTCAAGATGTCAAGTTTACAACCTTAATTTGTATTGACGCTCAACTGAGCAGTAAAGCTTTAAGCTCTTCATTATGGTGTTGTTTGGAACAAGATACTTCTTTTCTCCTGAGACCAGTAGAAAAATACTGTCAAAAACATATTTCAGTTGCTCAGATAAATGTCAGCATAGCATATAACTGTTATACTTAGTAAACCTTAAATCAATGCAATTTTTTACAAACACACAACTATCTTATAAATGTCATTGCACTACCAATATTGATATAAAACTTTGTTACTACTTCGAGATTTGATAAAACCTGTGCTGAATGAAATTGATGGGATTTGGCTTTTCTAGTCCTCTCACAATTAGATATATGTTCAGGGAAATCATTATATACAGTGTAATCTTTGGAAAGAAAACAACTCATAAGTCATTCAAGGAAAACTTTGAGCTTCCTATTTTACTCTAAGCTTCTCTCTTTTTATCTATTTAATATAATTTTTGTATATTCTATATACATAATATATATATTAAAGTATATATAATAAAGTATATTGCTTTCTTTTTGTATTTTGTTCCTGTGTACTATAATTCAGACAAATTATTCAAGTGTGGGATTTTGGAGGACAGGCAATAAATATATTTCATATTTCATCTGAATATTTTCATATGTTAAAGCTATTTGGTTCTCTGGAGAAGTGTCAGAGAGTTTCACCATAATGTATGAATGAATGTGTTTGTGGTGCCATACAGTGCAGGTTAGTTTTGTGGATGGGCAAATGTCAGTCAATCATTTTCGGACAAGAAACCTTTCCTATATATCTGGCCTTGTCAGAGTACATTGTTCAGTTAAGCCTACAGCAGGCATTTTGAAGTTTCAACATCCTTGAGCTTTCTTGAGTTACTATTAGAGTGAAAGAGGTATGCAAAGTTGCAGATAATTACCATAACAGTTTTAAAGTAATTTTTAATAGAGGAGAATATCTTTGCCTGAGTTTTGTATAAAGGTTGAGGTGGCAGAAAGAACCCACTTTTTGTCTAGAAAATACACGTGGACTTGAGGAACATCATATCGTGGTCATACACTTCAATTGGTTGAGTGCATTGTGTATTTATATATCAGCAGGCTGTAGCGGGTAAGATAAAATTTACATCTATGTCACTATCCTTTATTAAACAATTGCAAACAACAGAGGCTTTGTGAAGAGTATGGAAAAGGGTAAGCATGTACCACTACATAACTCTTCTTCTCCCTCCTAAATTAACAAAATAACAAAACCAAAAAGTCCAGGTTGTTGGAGCACAAATTTGTTAAATTTTATGCCTTTTTTATTTTTATATTAATTGCATAACTCTGCTGCTAATGTCCTATTTTTTATTTTATAAAAGCATGTTTCAGAGTTTTCAACCAGGTCTTGGTATCATTATGCTCAATTATACTCCACAGACATAAAATCAATGTCTGTTACTCTGTTTACTTCTGGAAGGTGTTTCTTTGCACTTTGTTCCTTCCATTGAAAAAATAAACAAACAATGGAACTGAACAGCATTGAATCTCAGTTGAAAAATCAATCCTAATCTTTTCTTCTTAGCAGATACAGCTCAGTAGAAAGTTGGACAGAACAACTTAATCATTTTAAGGAAATGGAAATTTGCAATAGCTTTTTGCCAGTCAAGACTTCCTCCCTTTGCTGTCTTTTTGATACTTGTTTTTAACATAGAAAATGCCACCACGAACTTAGCAGTCCACCTGCATTGCCTAGGATGGTCCTTTCGCTCTCTTAAACCAAAATTATTCTAGTTTCTTAGTTTGCCTTATAGATTTCAGGAAGTGTTGAAATACTCAGATTGTCTTGTTAAAATCTACAACTGAGATGTCTGGCATTCTTAAGCATTCTCCATAATTTGTAAAGTTTCTGCAAATGATGGTCTGAAAGAAAGGTACATCACAGCTAGACAGCAACAGATAAGATGTTACGAGGTTTTCTTTTGAGCAACACTATGATAAATTCTTATAAAAGTATTTGACTTTTGTAACAGTTTTGTGTACCTTTTTTCCTAGAAGGATCAGGAGATGAGAATTATATTGCCCTTTAGTTCTGAAGCCTTTTGATGCATGATACCTGCATTCTGGTTACAAAAATCACACTCTTGATTTTAAATGAGCAATTTCAGTCTTTCATATTGCCTTCCCAGTGGCGCAACTTAGTTTAAGTTTTACTTTCCTGTCTATGTTACTTTAAGTAACCATCCTTTTGCAGTGGTGAAGGCAGAATTGTTTAAATGATGTGATGGCTGATGCACTTTGGACTGTATTCGTAGAATCATTTAGGTTGGAAAAACCCGTAAGATCAATGAGTCCAACTGTTAACGCTGCCAAGTCCACAAATTCTAACTGATGTTTTCTTTAAGTATATCCTTCTGAAGAAATGTGTGAATAAGCTGTTAAAAGTCATGTTATCACTGAAGTCAATAAACTCTAAAGAAAGCATTGTTTTAAAAATCTTGCTAAATATTTAATTTGCTTCTGTAAGGCAAAATGCAATATTACTGAAATTTTTCTTTAAGCAAATATTTATCTAGAAATGTAGGGACAAAATGGTCTTTCTAACCCACCAAAAATCAAAAAATTAATAAAACAGTTATTTAGATGCAAATGATTGAAGATAGTCGTCTTCTAAGAGTAAGACCTTGGCTGTCACAGGATTTTCTGTATATATATATATATCATAGAATGGTTTGGGTTTTGTGAGAAATAACGTAGGAATTGTGATTATACCTAGTTTGTTAACTGTTTGCTATATTTTAATAAGTAGTATTTCTTTAAAAAGGAAAAAAAACCTCATTTGTAAGAATGAGAAAACACCTTCACTGAGTACCCTTTCTATGACAAACATGTATAACGCAGTCTAGGACCAGCTCAGAGAGACCTGAAATGCCCAGAGCTGGAAGGAGCCTCACAACACAGCAAGGGCTGGGACCCCTTACAGGAAAAGGGAGATGAGAATTCCTTTTTTTTTTTTTTTTTTCCCATAAAGTCCCAGAAGAGACAATGTGGAGTTTGCTGCAACCCAGAAACTGCCTTGAGACTGCGTTTGTATTACTAAATAAAATGTGGCCAGGGACTGGCCTGAAGGAGGGGCCTTGCTTACCCACAGACAAATTGTGTGTGTGTGAATGTATTTGTATATATGTGCCTTGGTGCAGGGCAAAAGGATGTTCGGTGTTATTTCAGTGTGTTCCTGATGTACATGTTGCATTTCAGGCCATGATTCATGTTGTCTGAACACTTTGGGATGTGGTGAGGTACGTCTGAAGATATAAAGCCTGTGGAGTGGTGCTGGAGGGCTTTGTAGATTATAGGGACGAAAATTTGATGCAGTCTTCTCTGTCTAGTCTATTGGGAATGGTCCCTGGTGCTTGCTGTCCCCTGAATCATGACCATGCAGTGTCTCAGAGAGTGCTGGTAGGCATCACCAAGAAGCATGCTAAAGCTTATGCAGTATGGGTGGTTGGAGATCAAGTGCTCACCCTTGTCCCTGCTTTATTTAGCAGTAGAGCTTTAGGAAGAGCAGCTGGCCTAAGAACAACCTTGGAGGAAAACACACAGCAGCAAGGTCACAGTGGGAAGAGAGACAACTATGTGCCAGCTCTTTTCTCTTCTTTCTTTACATATTTCTGAGAACACCTCTTTTTTGCTGTCTC
>VXAK01009205.1:324-43500 GCA_013399435.1 Arenaria interpres
ATCTAGGAAAAAAAAAAAAAAAAAAAAAAAGAGGCTACATTCAATAAGACTAGATGAAACTATAAAAATATAAAATACTGAGCTTCAGAAGGAGAAAACAGCAGGTTCTTCTAACTTATGTGAAAAAGGATCTTACTTTCTGGAGAACTTGCATACAGTGGCTTAAAATGCAGATCAAAGAAAAGATCGTACCTGGAAGAGAAACCCTTAGAAAATGGAAGTGTGGAAGCATCCTCATTTCTGTACAAAATAAAAACACTCAAGACTGACCTGTAAAACGCACATAAAATTGCTACCTAATTAATTACACATAATGCTTTTTACTGCTAATACAATGCCGCAGAATAACACTGTTTTGCAAAATGTTCTTAGAACAGAAAGCAGTGATGGAAGTACTCTGCCTTCTTCCACAGTTCTCGTAAGGAAATAGCAAGTTCTTTTGATTTCAATAAAATGGCATTCTATAAATAAAATTTATTTATATCTTTGCAAATAAGCACAAGAGTTACACTGATCATGGCTTTAGAAATCTTGCCTGATTTTTCTATGATGCTTCAAAGCCCAGCTTAGCATCTGGATGTGCTGATTCTTATCACTTACAACAAAAACAGGGTTTCGCTATTTGAACAAGATCTCTTCAGGAATGAAGAACAGCTGGTGGAAGCTGAACAAGATGAAGTGAATGGGCAAAAGAGACCACTTTGAAATGTTTGTATCCCTATTTTGTTGAACATATATATCCTCAAACTGTCAACTCAGTCAAATATTTAAGAATTCTCTTGAAATTCCTCCTCATAATGGCCCACCATACAGCACCTACAGCTGTTTTCTCCTTTCCTAGCTTGTCAGGAGATTCCATCTCACCTTTATGGGTGGCCTTATTTATCAGCTGCCATTACCATACCTATGTCAACCACAGTAAGGTAAAATTCCTCAGCAAGAATCTATCAGCCATTATCAAATTCCCATCTACATTTTTCCACCATACATGCTGTAGCCTAGCTTTCTACTCTGTGCATTGATTTTTAACAGAAGAGAGCACTGAGTGGAAAGTTTCATTTCTTATGTTCAAAAAGTTCAGCGTCTTGTGACAGACATGTCCAGGATGAAGGTTGTGGTCAACAATTTCAGTCCTTAGGTACAATAATGGTTTTGATGCACATGAAAGGAGACAAAGCTTTTATACAGTAATCCTTGACTCCTATACCACCTTGTCTTTTGCTATTGCTGCAAAGTGCACTTACCTCACCTCTTCTAATATGAACACAAAGAAATGTACATATTTAAAAAACCCACCATGTTAAACTAACTGCACATGAAATTCCTCCCCCAGGGAGAGAATGTGAGAGAACAACCCAAACCTAACAGATGTAAATCATGTCATTTAATGCATGACTGAAAGACTAAAGATACTATGTTGATGAGGACAACATAAGAACCTCTGCAGAACAGAACGGGATTAGCACTTCAGTATCTATTGTTAAAAATGAGGGAGCAGTATAAAATACAACCAAAAACAATTCTCTTTTTCACATTTAATTAAATTGAAAACTAAAGAAGGTCCAACAAAGATGCTTCAGAACTTCTAATTTGCTGTAAAGCCTGCCAAAACCCCAGAAGACTATGATTCAAAATTAACATTGTCAGCCACAGATGACACAGCACTGTGGTCAACCTAATTGATACTAATAATACTCTATTTGTGATGTCTTCTGTTGTTCCTGTGCAAGGTTTCAGGATGTAAATGGAGGGACTTCACTATAAACATTACATAAACCAGTTACTGAAACCACAAATGAATGTCAAAATTCCTATAAACATTGTATTATTAATTATAGGTATTATCACAGCAGGAAAGAAAATGATTGTGGACTCAGACTTTCTTTAAGCAAAACAGAATGTTTGTTCTGTGCATCACTGACACTAGCTTTGAAAAAAAAGTGATAATTAAAAAACTATTAAAAGTGACATCTAAAAAAATGTGTAATAATTGCATTTATTGGCAGTTACTTAAAAACCTTGGAGTTCAACCCAAACTCCCATAAAAGGAGCACTTTAAGTTTAAATGTGTTTAAATGTCATTAAAAATATTTGGAAAACGTTAACCACTTTCCAAAATACTAGTTGAAGTTAAGAGAATTACTAAAGAAGGTGGTCAACAAAAAAATGTATGATATGCAAACATATCTGTGGAATGGCCAACATAGTCTTTTCTGTCGTGAAATTCAAAGTAGACAGGAAATGCAAGCTATTTTCTATAAAATGAATAGCGGCATCTGTGATGACACTGTTATAATTAACATATTTTATCTTAAATAGTCAGCTCCATGATAACTATATATATATTCTGGTTGCAATGTCAGAGACTACTTGAAAGTTATATAGCTTTTAAATATAAAACAACTGATGGTGGATACTGGAAGTCATTTTTTAAAGAAGCAAAACACATATTCATTATCATTCATCCTCCAGGAGCGAAGCGCAAAATTCTTGGAAGGAATTATATCCCAGGATTCCTAGCCTTGTATATGATTGATAGCTTAGAGCTTGTTAGCACTCACAGACAAAAATCTTACTGCAATAGCCTTAGACTTTTCAGGTTTCTCATTTAAAAACAGCAGCACTATCCTATCAATGTCTGTTTGATATTTCTTACTAAATCAAGGACATATTCACGTACTGTGGCCACAACATATACGTGGCTGTCAGGCAAGAAAATGCACAGGTCTTAAACAAGGCAAGTCTAAATCAGCCTTCAAGAAACAGGTAACAGTTAGCTTTCCAACAAAAATTATCATTTCTCTGCATTATGATAGCACAGAGGCGCCAGACAACTCCCTCCCACCACTTTTATGTCAAAGTCCACAAACACAGCAAGAGAGAGCTGGAGAGCTGATTTCAAATAAATTGAAGATCATGCTCAAAGACCACAGATGTTCATGAACATGCTTAACTTTAGACAAGTCTCTGCACAGGCAAGCGCTAACGGCAATATTTTGTGACTACTGTGCTGCATTCTTACAAGGCCTAAAAAGTACCCCAAGAAATCTATTTAAAGTGTCTAAATCATGCATTAAGCACAGTTAATGAAGTTAAATATCCTTAAAACAGAACCCAGACACTTGAAAAACAGACAAAGAAACCCTATAGATTTAGCCAACAGAAGGAAAATGACACTGCTGTCCTGAACGTCTGTCTCTTCCATGAATTTGGGTACCTGGCTGAGGCTTCTCTACTCATTTAAAATTATGTGCAATAGTACCATGAGTTGTTTTTTCCCCAGAATATCCTTAGAGAAGTCAGAACCAAATTAAATGGATTCACTCTTTTTATAAACATGGCATTGATCTTGAAATAGCTTGTCCAGCCAGAAATGAAAGTAACAGAATGGAAATCCAGACCTTTTTACACTCCCAGATGAAGTCTGTACCTGCATGGCTACAGAGCCAGACTCTCCACCTTGCTTTCCTGTCAGCCTCTGAGGGTTTCTGCATTGTCTGCATAATATTGTAGGTTCAACAGCCAGAATAATTAATGTCCTATCAGACTTTTCACCTAATTCTTGTAGGAAGTGTGAGTCTCAAACATCCTAGGTGGAAGGTTACGGAGCAAATCCTACTAGAAACCATTCCTCAGCACAGGAAGGACAAGAAGGTCAACACAAACACAGCTGAATTACCTGACTGCCTTCTGTGATGAGAGGACCGACTGTGTGGACAAGAGAATGTAAAGGCTTTTGACCTGGTCTCCTATGGCATCATTATAGCCAAACTGGGGAGACATGGACTGGACAAATGGATGAAAAATTGGTTGGACTGCCAGGCTCAAGGCATAGTGATCAGACATTGAAATCAAACTGGTAGCCAGGACACCAGGATCAGTCCTGAAGCCAACAGTTTATTAGCTTTATTAACAACATAGATGGTGTCCATCATCAGCACATTTGTAGATTATATCAAATTGAGAAGGAACAAGGGGAATCTGTCAATACATCTGTCAAGGAGGGCACAGCTGCTATGCAAAACATCTAAATGGTCTGGAAAAATGGTTAACATTATGAATTTCAACAAAGATAAATTGAAAGTACAGCATCTTGGAAGTAACTCATGGCCCAACCAGTTAGAAAGCAGCTTTTCTGAAAAAAGACATGGAAGCCCTAGTGGAGAAGCTGAATGGGAGTCCTTTGCCTTGCAGCAAAGGCCAACCACATCCTGGGCCACGTTAGGAGGAATTTAGCCAACAGGTTGACAAAAGGGATTATTGACCTCTACTCAGAACTTGTAAAACTACATCTGGAGTACTGTGTCCAGTTTGGGACTCACCAGTGCAAGAGAAACACTGACATACTGAAGCAAGTGCAGCAGAGAGCCACCAAGATGGTCACAGGTCTGGAGCACATGATGTACAAAACATACTGAGAGACTAAGCAGTCCTTAAGAAGAAAAGGCGGCCAACAGGAGGTCTACTGCCTACTGGGAGGCACAGAAAAGATGGAGCTGGTCTCTGCTTGGAGGTACACAAGAGGTGGCAGACAACTTGGAACATCAGAAATTCCAACTACGCACAAAGAAAACATCTCATATTTTGAGTGTGGTCACATATCAGAAGAGGTTGGCCTGAGAGACTGTGAAATCTCTATCCTTGGAGATGTTCAGAATTCAACAAGTTCCAAAAAAACTTCACCTACTTGATCTTGCTTTGAGCAGGACCACTAGACAACCTCAGAAGACCACTTCCAACCTCAACAGTCTTACGATACTACAAAATTATCTTCCATTGTCTGGGCTTGTATTCTATTAACTGCCTTCTCTCATTCCATTATAAAAATGTAAAATGCTTTCAATTAAATATAGCCACATTTTCTGTGTTTCACGACAGACTCAAAGCCGTAAGGTATTCATAAGCTGAGTTCACTGTATCTTTGATGGTGCTGAGGGTTTAGGAACTTCTCTGACTAGTTTTTGTATTATGACAAGCTGAATCTTCTGTTTCTTCACACTAAGACACTTCTGTGCACATGCTAGTGCCCAGATTTAGCTTTAGAACAAATATCTCGTTGCATAGCAATGGTTAGGTGTATGTCAGAAAATACATTTCTTAGACACCTGGATCTTACATATGTTCCAAGGCTGTCAGCAACCTTAGCAATTTTCGAGATTATTCACTTTACTAAAGTTATGCACGGCTGTTTAAGACAAAGTAGCACATTAATTGTTCCTTTCCATTATCACTGTTGATTCTATTTCAAACAGAAATGGCCCATTCCACAAACAAGTATCAGCTCCCCTTTTCATATTACATTTTATCCTGTCATCATTCATTACACTGTCCATTCATTTACAATTTTTAATGCAGTTGACAAAAGCAAACATTTGAATGAGGATTTAAAGAAGCTTCTGTACAAATAAGATTTGCCATTTTGCTAAATGATAGATAACTACTAGTGTAAAAAAAAAAGTAATTATCATTTTCACTTAAGTAAATACTGTCTAAAAAGAAACAAATTATCAATTTAGCTTTGTCATCTGAAAAGCTGAAACAGCAAAATCTATGCATTTTCAATTTTTGTGATTGCTGGAACTTATTACAAAATGTACTAGCTGTAAAAAAAAATTAAATAGGGTAATCAATATTTGTACTGAAATGTGCAAACACAGTTCCTGTAATTGTTCTTACCTAAAGCAAAACACATCTAACAAGCAACATGACAGGTGGTTTCTGACAGATGCCACTGATCCTTCTTCACTTAATACAGAACAAGCTGTCACTAAGCGACAAAGTGAACATAACATCCCTAACACTCGCTTTTTGAAGGATTTACCACAAGTGGAAACATGTGGACTAGATACTTTCATTTTTTAATTACTTATATTATTTCTAGTATTTTTAAAGCATACTATACAAAATCATCTTTATGTTCATGGATACCGAACAGGCATTTCCTCTTCTTCAGTTCACAAAAGCTCACAGAAGTTACCTAAGGCATTTCAATGAATTAATACATAAAACATGTCTTCCTTTGTTATAGAAAAAGTTACAGTTCCAACGGTTGTCCCACCATAAAAAATAAGGGGGGGCTAAATTAAGTAGGCAAACGAAACATGCCCAGGAAATGTGCATCTGGACAAAGTCATGAAAGAGTAGGTTTCGCAACTTTTTCTGTTGACCAAGAATTTTAAAAACTACGTGCACACATTAATGCACATTTGGAAGACAAGAAATCATATGATGTGCATTGACAATAGCATGATTACTAGTTATTATCAGTATTTCTTTTTAGTTTTACAACAAAGGAGACAAATTCTGCTAGTCCTCAAATCACAAAGTTTAATATCCAAAAATAGGGGGAGATGTATCAGACTCAGTATTTCTAGCTCTTATAGCTGAAGTTTTTAATACAGACCACTACAAAAATTCTACAATCTGTTATACAGAAGTTAGATCATATGGTCGTAATGACTTCTGTTTAGGAGGAGCTCCTCATAGCTTTAAAGTCTCTGACTGAACATTTTAACTGGGTGGTATCAGGATGCATGCTGAGTTAAGTTTAAGACAGATTGAAACATTCTGAGCAGAAGTGACCAGTAACAGTAATTCTGAATTTCTTTGTGGAGACAAAGCCTAAATGTCACATAAAAAAAGAAAATCTTAACTATGTCAAACAATTACTATTGTTTCATTAGCATTACATTTTTAAAATAAGGTTTAAAAGTTTATATTCTCTCCTACAATAGCATGTCATTCTCCTTTGTATGTGATCACTAAATCATCATGAAAATACACTGATCTTTCAATATGAATCTAATACTGAAGACTACTTAGAAACAATGACACGGGTAAGTAGAATATTTAGAAGTTGTCATAAATAAATAAATCAGCACAACTATTCCCCTCTAAATGTTTGATTGAATTAACTAATCTCTATGGAATGTTTTTCGTTCCACTAAAATGTATTTATTTTTGTCTTGAAAATTTTTATAATTCGAAATGGAAATCAGCAAAAAAATTGAACTGCACTTCCAGTAAGCAATTATTACACTATATACGATTAACGTATATTCTTTTATTCTTCTTTTTCATTTACATGTACAGAAGTAAAAATGAATCCTCAAGGTCGAAAAAGATCAGCTTATAAACTTATATCAATGCAATCATGCAGTTTTCTCTGCCTTGAATAGGAGGTTAAAGAGACATCTTAACTGTCACAATGATAACTACAGGTGAAATAAAAAAATTTTTTTTTTTTTAAAAAAAAGGCTAAGTTAAACACTAGTTTACTAAAGAGTCTGTCAAGAGGTTTGGAGACCTAAACTTTGACTTAAAAGACCAGCTGGGTTATTGTATTGCAAATGTCCTTCTTGAAGTCTCTGCTGGTCTGTCACTGTGCTTCGTTCCTCATGAACTCAGGATATGAAGATGCTGAACACGAAGGAATACTTTTGAAATAAATCAGCAATCTTGCACATTGAAGTACTACAAGGACTCTTAAAATGTCAAATATCTTAGAAGAATTAATATTGACAGGAAAAGATATAAGAGGCAGATAAAGTGAATTAACAACTGAAAAAAACTTTCATTTCAAAAAAATACTTCTACCACTAAAAGACAATGTGTTAATGATGAATGGTAAACTAATCAGAATGTCAGAAACTAGCCTTAGATGATGTAAAAAATACCAACAGAAGAATGGACTATGTTGGATTATTTAATCAGAAAGACCCATCCCTTCATCTCAAATAACCAAACAACCTAAACCGCTCAACAATTAAAACAATAGTAACAAGCATTCATTGGCCTGATCCTAAGAAATATCCCAACAATACCAAAATTTTAAAAACACATCTCACGCAGCTCCTTGTAAATCACAGAAAAAAAAAAAAAGGCAAGACTCAAAACCTGTCTCAAGAGTTCTTTCTCTTCTTTGCCTTTTTCTTTCTCTTTCGTTTCCCTCCTATTGCCACCACCAGATCAGAAACTTCCTTCACAGCCACAGCCTCATGGCTGCAGCACCCCCATGAGCTAACGACGAGTAAGACAGCTGAAAGCTATGACCGACTACTTCAGGCTAACCAGACTTCATCCTCTGCCCCTGTTCCTCCAGCAGTGAGTTGCAAATAAAAAGTTAACACAAAGGTGCATCTCTTCTCTTGCTTTTTTTTTACCTTCCCTTTATTGCGTTTGTCAGTAAAAGGAAGAAGAATCAAACTACCAATGGTAGCTAAAGCCCATCCTGTCTAGTTATTTTCCATAATGGGACATCTAAAGGACTGTCACATGTTGTGAAGGTTAGTTTTCTTCTAAAAAACTCCCTAGCTAGCATGAATACATTAAGAGATACTACTAAGGAAAATGTATTATTTAGCATTTTACACTTTTAATTGTTTTAATTGTGCCTTCTTTCCCTGGCACTTAATCAAGAGCTTTTAAGAGATTTTTATGGTCATCCTTTCCATAGGATTAAGCAGGCCCCGGTCTCTCTTCTCAAAACTTTGAATTTAACTGTTCAGCAATAGAAAGCTATGCTGTTACACTGCTTTCTTAACTCATTCATCCCGTCAAAACTGACAGAATATCACTCCTCTATTGCAACTCAACCAGTCTATTATTATTAATCTGCACTCTGGCAGCCTCCTGAGTGTTAAATGCTGTACCAGATATAAGACATCACAACCTCTTCTACACCAAACCAGAATTTTCAAACACTAACCAGAAAAAAGACAGAGTAAAGTAAAACAACGTACACGTTAGTAATACCCTATACAGACAGGGTAGGTCATCACCATGAGGTCAGAAGCACATCTTGCTAACTCAAGGTTCTTCTAACATCAAGTAGAGAAATGGTTAGCTTCACAATTCTATCTGAGAAAAATCAACACAATTTAATGAACAAAGAAATGAACTGAATTTATTTCTCCTAACCAGTAACAACATTGTGATCCAGCAAAGTTATTGGTTTGCTGCAAAGCCAGAAAGGCCCATGAGCTACTGATATTTAGCTCTCCATTTTACCAACTGCTACAATGTTCACATTGTAGTCAAATAATCTATTTTCACACTGATATAAGGCAGAGTAAACAGCAGGTACTTAACATTACTTCATTTTTATATACATATTAAGTATACTTTACTTTAAAAAGTTAAATCTCACTTTCCATCTCAGAAAAAAATAACTGAAATGATCCTTTGATTTACTACAAAAACTTTTCAGTACAGTTTTAGAAAGAAAATCTAAAAATTCATGTGGTGGGAAATGCTGGTTCTTCCTGTGCTTCAGGCAAGCTGTGTGCATCACAGCTGAGATGATACAGCACTGCCCTCCTAACCAGGAGCCATCAACGGGGAAATGACTGTTCCTCATCCACACTCCATAATAGAGTCACAAGCCACCATGGAGAATGACACCGATACATTTTATAAAAACAGTAGATCAGCAAGTCAATTATTTTGTTCCATGTTTACACAATTCAAGCTAGATGCTCTCTTAACTTCATATCAGATTATAACTGCTTTGTTCAGCATCCTTAAATAAATTAACTCACTACTGTATTTGCCATTTTTTCTCTGTTTTGTACTCCTTAATAACACAAAAGAAAATGTTACATAACGCATAAACAATTCATGAATAGACAGTTAAGCAAACTATCCTACCTATTCTCAACAAAAACTGTCAGGATGTAAAAACATGCAATCAATGCACAAATTCTCTTTTTATGAATTTAAGTACCAATTCTCTGTAATTTGTGAGGCATAACACTTTTGTAGAAGCATACATTCAGAAACAACAATCTTCTGATTCTCCCACAAATATATTTACAATTTAAAAAAAAAAATCCTTTACACTTGAGAGTGTTCTAGAGTTCTCACAGTGCTGCCAGAGACCATAAAATAGAGCAATTCTTTGTTTACAGTGTATAAAATCAATAAAAAGATAAAATTACTGTCTTAATATGTTCTCTTTGTGGTTTTATGTCACACTCCTGCTTTAATAGGTACATTTTCATGAATCTTCACCTCCACTAGTACCTCCAAGACAGCATTGCTCTGATGACAACAGAAATTTTATTTCAGTTTACTGGCCGATTTTGCACTGTGCTATATTTTATGTTACCTTTAACCTCTATTCATTTTTAGCAGAGTTATTTACCAAAATTCCTTTGCCTTATATCTGAATTTATGTATGATGAAGAATATAATGGGAAAAACCCATGAGTTTAACTTAAAATTCCCAGAATTTAAAGTTTAGAAACTTTAGACTTTGTTTCAGAGGGGTTGTTTTGTCTCTTTTCTATTTTCTGAAAGGTGATGCATTTAACCACATGTATGTGGAACTCCATACAGTCATTTTCACTTTGCCATTTTTCAAAGCATAACCACACGATGGGCTGCCTTTAGCCTCTACTGTTCTCATACAGTGCACCAAAGACCAAAGACTTAATATTTCATACAGAGAGCACCAGACCCTATATCCTAACAAACATAAGATTAACCTTATTGATTTTCTAGAGTAGATTTTTTATTTTTTGCAAGGTGTGTGCCATACTTCCTCATGAATTATTTTTTATGGTAAGAAATGAAAATGCATTAATCAAGATGTCACAATTTAAAAATGAAAAAAAGATGTATACACACATTAATTCAGGTAGGTATAGGTTAATGAATATTCTTCTTTACTACTAGACAAAGATGGCAATGCACTTTCCATTATAAAATACTGTTTTCAGCTGCATAAAACTTTGTCACTTTTCAGCCATATGTCCTGACATTCTAGATCAAAGGTTTTACTTCATCCTGCATTTAACAGCCTCTATAAAGATTTCTCTATTTGCATAAACAAAGCTGCAAGAAAACAAACTGCTATATTTTCAAAAAATGACATAAAAACCTGATGATATCATATTGAGCAAATTACTTTGGAAGAAGGCCTTAACATTTGACAAAGCATGTGCCACTGGTCATCATACAGACACCAAACCAAAAAAACCCTTTGAAAGTAACTTCAGATTACACAAACGAAAGAGAATTCTTAAGATTTTAGAAGCCAAATCCTCCAAACATTTCATCTGCAAGGAGAATCTCCTAACTGGGGCTGAACAAAACCATATCTGAAATGATAGTTCTGAGCTTCTATGAGTCATACCAGGTTTTGATCCAGAAACCTGAAATGAGAATCGAAAGGCTCCTTCTCCTGAGCTCCCTGCTCGGATCAGGCATCTTACAGGTGGTGCGTTATACTCCTCTGTAACTGTTCTGCGTGCTGAGGCCAAGCTTACCAGAAATTGGTTAAACATCTCCCTGCCAGAGCGAAACCATGAATCAATTACTTTACTTTGCTTGCACCTGTAGCTTTTGCTTCACCTATTTAACTGTTTTTATCTTGATCCCCAAATCTTCTTACCTTCCTTTTATTTCTCTCCCCACCCCACAGGAGAGGGGAGGGAGTGATCAGCTGTGCTTAGCTGCTGGCCAGGGTCAACTCACCAAAGCAGAAGAGGAAGAGCTTCCTCTAGTGCCTCTGTACAATGGGAAAAGGCATGATACTAAGGTCAAAATGATGTTCTAAAGACCAGTTCTGCAGATGATACACTCTAGATATTACACTAATTTTGAAAATTCCTTTCTTGTTGAAGCACAAGTCCAGAGAGAAGCCCATCTGATATTCTAATTAGATTGACCTGAACTGCCAGATTGGAAATTTATCTAGCGAAACTCTCAGACAAGTAGTTTTGAGACCTTTTTGCAGTTCCTTCCTATTTCTGAGCTCAAACGTCTGGCAATCACTACAGTTTTTCCAAACATGTCTTCACCCAGACAGATATCCAAGAAGGTAAGAATGGCTGTCTGACAGAAGGATGCTATATTGCATGCCAAGCAAGGCCTGAAGCCAGAATATTTTTTTAAGCAGCAGCTTTGTGAAGAAAATGAACTAAAGTCCAGGAAAAAGTTGTACGACATTAACTTCCCCACTGAATAAGAACAGCCAGGAAAAGAAAAAGTAAACAAAATGTAAAGAAATAAATCAAATACACAAACAAACAAAAAGAAGAGGTTCAAAACAAAGAGGAGCTGTTCCAATTTAAACATATGGCATTCAGGATGTGCCTCTTTCATTTGCATTTCTGAGAAAAGTGTATGGGGCTGAATAGGAGTATGCTGCACAGAAATCCCTAAGGATAATTAAGTTCTTAGGACCATTATAAAAATCACTCGGTCAATACTGGGAACTGTAGAACCATAAACTAGAAGGAAATAACTGTTCCATAAGTCATCAGTATTGTTCTTGACTGTGTATCTACAGATGCAACACTTACTCTTGTCTTCAAAGAATCAAGAGTTCTGGTAATCCCTGTAATAGACTACCTCTAGACTAATAGACTAATAAATCCTCATTCCCAGAATATATTTATTAAGAATTTGTACTTTTATTTACTGCTTCTCCTTGATTTGCTTCTAAAGTTGTGCAGATTGCTATGTTCTGCCCCCTTTACTATCACTAAATCCTGTAATAACATGAAAAATAAAAGAAGTCACATTCTTAGTACTTTCCCAGGTAAATGGCTTCGTAGTTCTCTGAACAACTTTTAATCCATCAATCTACTTCTCACCAGGGGGCCTTAAAAGTGAATGGAATATTCTAGCAAAGGTCACATAGAAGATAGCAAGAGAGGAATGGTGACACCTTCAAAAGAAAGGGCATTAATTCACGCACTATGCCTACATTAGGAATGTTATTCACAGATAAGAATTCAATTATACAACCAAAAAAATCTAATTTAAAATATATATGTATTATAAGAGAAAAACTATATTTGCAGAAAATAGTCCTTTCTACTGAACATACCATCCTGCTCAAAAAAGTTTAAACATGTCTGCATTCAGACTTTTCCCACCACAACAAGTTATTAATTACATTTTTATACCACTATTTATGCTAGCAGAAATCTGATCTAAATGTCCCAGTGGTGCTTGGGCTTCTATATGCTCAGATTACTTTTGCAAAGTTACCTGTCTTTCTGGTTGCAAAAGCAACTCCATGTTTATCATGCACTCAGCTATCTCCTGTCTGCCTCTCCCTTCAGCCTGCGTAGCAGTTACAAGATAAAGTCAGACTAATTAAAAAGTAAGTCCAACAAATCTTTTTCCTTCAAAAACAGTTGACTCTTGAGGGGAAAACAAACAAACAAACAAAAAAAACCACCAAAAAAACCACCTGGACTTAATTTGTCTAGATTTCAGTAAACTTTTGAGCTATGCCACAGGGAAATTAATTAAACCAGTTAGGAACTAGACCCCCAAAAGATGTCATTGTATCTTACTAGAAGCAGCAGCATTAAGCTGAAGAACCATAAATAGTAAAGTTCCTCTAGAATCTATCTCAAGAAGAATTTTTTTAACATTCGTCATTAATCTCATGTATAAAGGAACACAACACATACTTCTGATGACACCACCAAGTTAGGCACAGCAGTAGAACTCAAGCAAATCAACATTTTATGCAATAAAATCTTGCTGACCTGAAGTCAATCCACAGTCCTTATTCTCCAGTCATTCCCCCAAAATGCAACAGAAGCCCACAGCCTCAAACGGCTGCTGCTGCCACCTGCCTGTAAAGAACCTTCCAGAAGGGCAGGCGGAGCCCCTACAGCGATAGCCAATCATCAATCGCCAGAGATCATGAGCCAATCAGAATGAGGCAGTCTCTCCCTCACACCTATAAGTGACAGGGTGAGGGCTCACTGCAGAGTTCTAGCAGAAGAGGTAGTGGAGAGTGCAGCAGCTGTGGGGAGCAGTAAGGGAGTCACCCTTCCAGCTCCCCAGTGAGGGCCTCGGCATTGGGGACAAGGTGAGGGTATCTCCACGAGGGCAAGAGTGAGGGTCCCTCATAGCCTTGCGTCCAGATAACCCTCACCAGTTCAACCTTCTTGGGGCTGTGCCATTTCTCCTCACAGGAGGCTGTGTGAGGAACTGCTGACCCCCGGCTTCGCTCCTGGGCTGTGGCGTCTACCCTTCAGAGCAGGGAGGTCACATCACTTCTTAATGTAAAGTACATCTCTACTTAGTTTTTTGCTGGCATACAAGCTTCTTTCAGTCTCATTGCTCCCCTCTCAAACTGCTACAGCCAGTTGTGCTAAGTGCAAGATCACGCATTTAGGAAGCCAGCATACAGAAGGTGTTCGTGCTCACAAAATGACTAGGAATGGCCAATAATTTGCAGAATAACAGAGGAGAGAAACTGGAGAAAGCAGACATGGCTGGACTGCTTTCTCTAAAGGGTGGAGCATTAATACCAATGCACTGATCCTCATAAAACTTCACCTTGAGCAACACACACAATCCTGTTTATCCCTCTTCAAGAAAGATGAACTTACACCTGAAGAGTCAGGAGGATGATTAGGGAAGACAGAGCCTAAGTTAAGAAACAGGATGAGATTTGAATTGAATTGTAGTAAAATGAGAAATGGAAAAATGGAGTAAAAGTAGAGGCAAATATCACAGAAAGAAGAAAAATGTGAAAGAACAGGTATAAAATGGCTGGGGCTCATTTAAGCAGGAGATTAGATGATGGTTTCTGGCTCTGGAGAGAGTGATATACTAGCATGCTTTCAAATAAGAAAAGTGACAGCAAAATACAGTTAAACTAATTAAGTTCTACATGTAAAATAGTTATGAAATGGACTATTAAGACATGCTTGTCCGAAAGCTAGAGTTTGGACTTGGTGACCAAAGAATAATCAATTCCTTCTAGGGACTCATCTTCCATTCAGCTATGCGCTAAAAAAAAAAAAAACAGGAATTAAGAATAATTATCAGTTTTCCTTTTAAAAGCACAGCAGTCAATTATTTTAAATTATAACATTCAGTACTAAATATGTGTATACCAGTAGAAACTTGGCATTTCTCCACTTTGCTTCAAATACTTCCATATCTTTATGTGCATATGCCCCACACATAAAAATGTCTACATTTTCAATAGGTGGTTATAAAGGTGCCTCAGATATTGAAGCTTACTGGGGAGACTTAGAAAATAGTCTTCAGTAGCTATTTCTGTGCCTTATGTGGAATCCTCTGGCTTGTAGGAGCACAGTACATTTTTCAAGCACTGCACGTGCAGAACACAGTGCAAATGCAGTACAGTAGGTGCTTTATAACCTTCGCAAAGCTATCAGGAAACACAAATGCCAAATTTTCTAAATGTTTAAAAAAAACAACCCAAAACCCAGAGATGGAAATGGCTATTTGATTTAAATCAATAAATTTTAAAACATTAACACCTGGCAAGAGCAGCGCTTCATCTGTTCTGTTATTTAAATTATAGGCACGTATACCATTTTAACAAGATTTCCAGCTAAGTAAATAAATATCGTACTATGACCATATACACATATATCTATGTTCTCTAAGTTGTTCCAATTAGCACTGCTTTACCCCTTTTAAGGCAAACTATAAATTCTTTACAATAATTCTGAACAAACAAGATAGCAAGTTTTATTACATAAGGTTATAATCACATTTAGACCACATTTTTCATAATTTCTCTTACATTTGCATATGTAAATGGTGCAATCAAACATATAATAAGAAAATCCTCTCTTGTAGTCCTGAGGTGCAGAAAGATTTAAGTTCAGTAACTGGAATATTAGAAAGCAGGTGAGTAATATTTATATTCAGATCAACACCTGATATTATTGATTTAATAAAATTATCAAACTACGGGAATTCATCATCTGTATTTTACTTAGGACTAAACAAATCTGAGAAAACCTTAATATGTGGCATTAAAAAGCTTTAATTAAAATACATGGGTTTAATCCTGTATCTAGTACATTCTCAGTTTAAAATGTCAGTTCTCAAAGCTTGGATATTGTCATCTAAACACAAGGTTTTAGATAAACACAAAATAAACTTTGGTGACAAAATTCACCAATGGATCAAAGTTACTGGAATTTGAAGCTGATTGAGGAGAATTGTAAGAAATCTTAAAAGACTGAACAGACAGGTAACTAAATGTTAGATAATATTCAGTGTGGGTATGTACAAAGTAATGCACGTGCTAAAAGTAACTCTAGCTAGAGATATAAAGCTCACTAATACATTAGCTATTATGTTTCATGAAATAGATCTTATAGTAGTGGTTAAAAAAAGCAAAAGCAGTAACTGGGGGTTTATTATGAAAGACAATATATTACATAATGTATCACTTGATAAAAATGGTGTCTTTTAACTTCTCAGTTCTAGTTACCACCCCTCAGAAAGCATAAAATGTATTCAAAAAAACTAACAAGAAGGACAATAAGGGTGATTAGAAGCAGAGAATTATTTCTATATTAGAAAATCTATACATGATCACTTTAAGGGCCTAGGATCAAACTCAGATAAACTGAGATTGTCTAAACTGTAAAAAGAAGCAATTGTGGGGGGATATAACAAAGTCCATCCAGACACAATAAACGTGGCCAAGATGGATATGGCTTTGCTACTTTCCTCAGGGTAGTAGAGCTATGTGCTGCCTACTAGAACTATCGAGTGGCAAATTTAAAAATTTGGGGTTTCCTCCACACTGCTTTCACTCATTCGGTTGGGAACATGATACACAGTATGTGTTGAAACCAGAGGTATGAATGGATTAAAAAAGTGCTCGGTGGTGTGAGTACAATGCCCCGCTCAGCAAATCCTAGATTCTGGCAAAACCTTTTCTGAACAAGGGTAGGTATAAAAATGCCTGTTGAGATATTCTGCCCTAAACATTTATGCCTGGCCACTGTCAAAGATATCAGCCTAGATCTGGGTCCAGGGGGACCAATTTGATAGTTTGTATATTTTAATCATATAGTCTGTCATTCACCAAAAAATATTATTTTGGCTGTCTTTTGTATTATTGAGAAGGTGAAAAAAACCAAGGTATTTAACACATTTGAAGAGATATACAGTGCACAGGTAATCCAAATCATTCCCCACTCTGCAATGAATTGTAAGACCAGTGTAGTTAAGCCTCTTTAACTATCAAGATGGAACAAATGAGACTTTGTTCCAACTCTTACAGAAAACCTAGAAAAATGCAGAAGGAAATTATTTTTATTCACGTTTTGCAGGGAGAGGGGGGGAAAAGCCACATCTCCTCTAGTATTTAAAGATTAGTTCCTGTATTCCACTGTGTATTCTTACCAAGTCAGGTTACTACAAATCAGGGAAACAATAGTTTCCTTTACAATTTCAATTCCTGATGCCTCTGACCTTTGCAATATATACATCAAGTTATACATCAGATGACTCTGGGAAAGGCGTAGTGAACTGTTTCTTTCCCAGCACATTTATCAATGAACAATCAATAATTAGGTAGTACAGAATTTCAAATACTTATCAACACAGTAAACAGCTTGTCTGCCTTAACCTCATTTTACCATCACCTATCCACAATCTTCTCAAGAGAACGGCAAACTTAGTACTTCATATTCCTGTGGAAGCTGAAAAATACAACTTATTTCTTCACCACTATTTGGGGTAAAAATATTAAAAGTCTAAGGAGGCACTCACATGACATCCCTGATTTGAAGGTTGTTAATCTCCTTGGTACACGACCGTATCATTTATTGTATTAGTTAGAGCCCCCTGTGGCCCCAAATCAAAACAAAGTCTTATTTGCTTCTTCTGCAAAACCCCAATTTTTCTGATACAACTGCTATGTTCTATCCTTGAATAAAAGATCATTCCATAGCAAATAATATTCCAGATACGATGTGTTTTAAAAATAATTAAACAAATCAATTTCTCTATCCCCAGCTTCATCCAACAGGTTTCACATTATTTTTAATTCTGTTCCTCACCAACCAGTGGAATAACAAGCGCTAGTGTTACACACCTGATACCAAACTTCATTGCAAGCTCCATGACTCATGCCCACTAAACAGATCGATTGATAGGTATTACAAAATGTAAAACATATTTGGGTTGCAAAATAACTGCAGTTTCAGTGCCTTCTTGTAAAGCTACCCGCAGGACATGAAAATAGTAGTCTCAATAGCTTCTCAGCATGCATTTACACATCTATGACTATGTTGCCTCATGAATTAATTCTTTGTATCCCATCAACCCTAGTTTCTCATATGGCCTTTACCACAGCATATCCTGCAAAGTCTGAGAGATGTCATAACATTTTTGCATGTGTCATGTTCTGTCAAAAAGCCCTCTAGCTTACCCCTTAGATTTTTCAGTCTCTGACTCTGCTATATCCTTTCTCATATATTTCCTTCAACACTTCAGAAATCACTGTCCTAGCAACATTAAACCAAATTCCTAGCCATGACAGTTATCTTGGGCATGCATACTAGTCAATGTGATGCTTTCTGTATCATCTTATATCCATATCTTGGGAAATGATCACTTATAAAAATCTCTGTAACATAAGACTATTTAATGTAATATGACCCTCTGTTTAACACAAACTGTAAATCCTACTGTTCCAGAGACAATTTAGCCTAATGCATTGAAAATTTTTAATCCACAATTATTGTAGCATTTGAGGAAAAACTAAAACCTTTATCACAGCTATTGCAAGCCTAGGAGAGCAATCCCAACTTCCACATTTTGCATTTGCAGTAAAGACAGAATAACTTTTCTGGTTCCTTAATCTTTCAGAGGTACAACAGCACACCTAATCTGTAAATGCTAGAACATAAAGGTGAAACTACACCCTTAGGGATCCCAGAAGTGGCAAAAGAGCATTTTGCATAGACCCACAGAGTCATTCAAAGACGACTGGCAATGACCTGATCTGCCGGAGCTTGACCAGTGTTGAGATTTGGGTCAATAATATAAGGAAGAAAGAAGGGATGAAACAAGACCTAAGTATGGGCTTATAGTAAATTTAAAAAGAAACAAACAAACAAACCAAACCAAACCAAAACAAAATAAAAAAAAAACCACCACAAACAAAACCAAAAAAAACCCCACCAACAAAACCACATGATAAAATGTGCTTGGTGATTTTGCATGGCTGTATTACCAACAGACTTCCTGATCTGTGCCACTTTAGCCAAAAAAAAAGCAAACGCCACATTCTCCAACCTCCATAAAACTCTCTCGGAAAGTGCTGAGAATTCCTTTCGAATATATGTGCATAATATGGCACAAACTATTCCTCGTACATGGCCATATAACCATTCTGGTGGCCTCTCTCCTAAATGTTCTGCAGACCAAATAGACGACACCGGCTGAACACAAAATTAAATAGGAACTCTGATTTCAGTACACACTCTCAAAAAGTAACCCTCTAAAAATTGTATTATGCTAAGTTTTGACAAAGATCTGATACCCACTGTTTCTTCATTCTCTGTCTGGAACAAATGGGCAGTGACTAAACTCTAAGAATGCAAAGCTTTTTGATGGAAACACAGAGATTTCCCACTGGTCCTCTGTGATCTGCTTTGTACTTGAAGGAAAAGAGCCTACTTTTCAAAATGAGGACATGAGGAAATGTCAAATTTTCTCTTTATTCAGAATTCTCAAAATTTCTCTGTATTTGGCTTAATCTTCTAGTCCTTCAGACTCTTTGGATGGCCTGTCACACTCTAACAGATACTAAAAAAAAAATTTAAATAACCCAAATTTCCAAAGAACAGAAAGAATATGCTTTCAGTTCCATCACTATATCCTACTCCAGACAGAAGCCCTGAAAATCTTCTGGACAGTCTTCTCATCTTTAAGGACAATAAGCTTTTGATGGTTAGGCACCATCCAGCCACATAAGCCTCCCTTAGAAAGTACAACTCTTATTTAGAATGAGGAAGGCCTTCAAGATAGGAATAAAGTATCAAGCTAAAAGGTGAAAAACCCAGTTTGATCCAAATTTCTTTATGTGTCTTCAGTCTGCCATATATATGAAGTACAGAGACTGAAACCAAAAACTTTCAGAAAATCAAAGCTGATCACCACACCACAAATTATTTCTAATCCAAGAAAAAATTCCTACTCAGTTTCATGGATCTTCAGAAAAAAACAACCAACTTTTTCAAGAAAATTAATGTCTATCTGTAAGAAACAGTCTTGGCAAATTAGTTTTTATTTGCTATTTTATCAACAGCAACAGCACCGTAGCGGTCCATGCTTTCACACAGATTTGCACTTGTAGCCTGAAACAAGGAATAAACACAGTTCTGGAAAAACATGCCATAAAATCATTCAGGCTTGAAGCAAGAATGGTGAAAAAGAGCGAGAAGTAGTTGTATTCTCCCTAGTGCAGATGAGCAATGTGCTTCACCCACAAACTTCAAGCTTTCTTCATTTGGAGTGCTAAACAAACACAAGAGAAAATATGAAAATTAAATCCTCCAGTTTTCCCTAGGATATTGGTATAATTTCCTCAATGCCAGCATGGGTACTGAGAGTAGACTGTAATTTAGTCTTATAATAAAGGTGCAAGACCACATCCTCAGCTAGTATAAATCAGCATCTTCCAAAACACTTTTCTGACTAGGACACTCACACTTCGTCATTTGGAGCAAAGTCCAAAGACATTGCAGGAGAAATCCCATTTTTCTCCAAGCTGTTTATCTGTGAATAGCTCAGACAGATTCCTCCTCTTATTCTCTTGCCTCTCCTTGTGCAGCTACCTATTCTTTTTTCAGAAACTGACCCCTGACTAAGAGGGCAGCTGTCTGAGCCTGTGGAAGTGCACTGGTAAAGTAGTCCTGGGAGAAGAGCCCAACGTGAAATTCAGATGGTGGAGGAAGCTATAAACCAGGAAGCAGAAGGAAGCTATTCTCAGGCCCCAAGCTTTTTTATAAAACTGTTCCAAAATCTTTCAAATTCTGACAGTTACAGTGGCCAAAAAAAAAAACCAAAACCAACCTCAAAAACAGGTGAAAGTGTGAAAATACTGCTTACTTTTTATCTTAATCTCTTTGAATAGTATCTAGTGATAAAAAGAAAAAAAAATCCACCATGTGTCTGACTTAGTAATTACCTCCAATTATATTTAAAGAAACTGATTAACGAAGATGCAACCTTCAAAGAAATTTAAGGATGAAATTGGTGTTAGTTCTAAGTGTTATTTACTATTCTCCTGTTTCATTTATAAATGTTATTGTTGCCTCTTTGTATGTTCTCAGCATGAGCTCTCTTCTGGGTTATCCAAAAATTAATGAAAGGAAAAAGGCATATTTAAGAGGAGTTCCTTTGGGGAATGTCACTCACAGTTACATTTTAACAAAACTCGCAGAAAGGCAAATAGTTACTACAAATTTTAGCATAAGCCAGACTAGACGTGCACTTCTAAAACAACAAAAAGTCCTGTTAGCTGCCCCCAAATGCTCACAATATAAATTAGATAAGGAAGAATAGGGAAAGGTAGGCAATTAAATTTGTTCTCTATTATTCTCTAAGCATGGTACTAATTTAGTTTTCTGAGGAGTTAAACAATTTTCTTGTTCTAAATGAGACAACAGAAGGCTATTTGTTAAGTGATAACAATAATTAGAAGTACATTTTGTTTGTTGGCTATGCTGAATACACAGAAAACAATATTTAAACACTACAGAATATAGGTATCATCAGAGGTTTTATAGCAGAGCTTTAGACCACTATGCTATCAGATTCATATAGTTATGAAGCATTGGTTCAGCAAGTGATTTTAATCAAATAAATAAACAGAACATAAACAATTTAACATCGGATGCCTATTCTGGGTGTAAACTTTGTTGGTTTATGTAGCTTCACTAGTTAGTTAAAAGATTCCAGTCCCCAGTAAAGAAAGAGGTAGTCAGAGTTAATCTCTCACTGTACAGATTAGCCGGGCTGAATTGCTTTTCTTACCTGAGAAACATGTCAGATCACACACTCTTAACAATTCAATATTTTCATTCATATTTGTGAGAGCACTTTTAAGGCATAAACATTGTTCTGTAACAATTTTCTATAACTGACTGAAGTGAAAAATGTAAAAGAGAGAAAGGAGCCAGATTCATCTGAAATACCAAAAAAAATCCAGACAGAAAAACATTCAAAATTCACATAAGGAAAGGAAGATACAAGGTTCAAACCTAGCAGTGATTCTGTTGTATGGAAGAATGAACACCAAAAATTCAGAAATTTTCCACAAAGTGGAATTACTGGTTTTGACCTAGTTTAATTGGGAGTCTGGATTTTGAAACAAGCCACCTGACATGCTGCCCAGAACTAAGGGTCCTGGAAGCCCCAGCTGTCTCTGTTGCTGAAGAACCAGGGACTGAACGACTCAAAGGATGCAGAATACTGCTTCCCACCAGCCTGCCAGCGAGGCTGCCAAGGAGCTGGGGAGAGGAGCTGGCAGAAATTCTGGTTTCTCCCAGCAGAATCCAGATATCTAGCAGCACATGTCAAAAAAACCCCAAAAAAAACCCTAACGAAAACTGAAAAGATTTTTTTCGTTACCTCAGTGAACATGCAAAGCCCAACAAAAAGTTGAGAAGGTTTAATGAAGCCTTGAGTATACCCAAACTTTACTGAGGATCTGAAAACAAGCCAAGGAGCCCACAAGAACATACACAGTTGAAGTACTGCTGCACAATACACTGCAGTAGGAAATTCTATTGGTAGAGTTTGAAAATAAATAAAACCTTAAATAAAACCTTGAAAACACGACACACAAGAAAGGGACTTTCTCCCCTGAAGAACTTCCTAATGTCACTTTCCACCCGGATCTGCCTTTCAGCAGTTAGACAGAACAAAACCCAGATGTTCTTCCTTCTGCTTTCCTTCTCTCATCTCTCTGATACTGTGTGCCATTCCTACAAAGAAAAAAGTCATTGTAGAAGTGGAGTAATGGTTGCACTGGACAAAACCTGCCTGTGTCATAGAAAGCTCTTAGAAAGAACAAGCACTGCAGAAAAAACGAGGAGAGAGTGAAAGGAAGTCTGAGAGAGAGACGGTGAATGAAGAAAAAAACCCAAGTGCTACCCAGTGTTGGCAAAATCAGAATAAACATATTGTAACCTTAAATATTACACATGAAATAAAATCTTTCCCATACCCCATTTAAAAATATACAAGGATTTTTTGTTCCTATTTTAAACAGAGAGCCCTCAAAAGATAACCTATATTGAAATGGAATGTTAGACCATGAAAGAAATTGAAAAACACAGGAAAGATTCTGAGGCTAGCTAACGAGATCAGGAATTAATAATACTTTGTCACAGATCACTTCTTTGATCACTTCAATTGAAACCAGAGGAACTAATAGCAGACAGATTTAGTGCTGTGGTTTCTCCTTTACTTGCCCTTTTTTTTCTTTATATTTTCCCTTTTTTTTCCCCTCCCATGTTATATTACCTTTATTTCTGATCCAAAGAAATTTATGGAAGTGAGCTAAATTCATCCATCATAAATGTCCTCACAACAGATAGCATGATTTATAAAATATTTTTTTCTACTGTGTATGAGGCCTGAAAGGACAGGTCAATTAAACCCCACCTAATACTATTCAACATTAAAACTGTTAAAATAAGAATAAATGCCATTATTCACTATTAGACTACAGCTAGGGGCACAGCAAGCTAATTGCTTCATTACAACGGACGGATTAGATTATTAAGAGTGAAATGATTATCAAGTGCACAGTCATGGGGTCATACTGGATTCTTCATTTCTCCTGGAGGCACAGTTGTACTGATGTCAAAGAGTGGTTTTAAAACCTTAAATATCCAGGAGGCTACACTTTTTCTTTTCAAATGAGGACACTGTCACTCTGATTCATGCTTTAATCATTTCCTGATCAGACTACTTCAACTTTTTCTAACGAGGATGAGAAAACATAACTTGTATAAAATTCAGCAACCTCCTTGTTGCTGAATAACCTGAACAAGAATAACCTGGGAGAACACACCTCATCACACTCTCTATGGTTAAAAACATCACTGCATGCCAAACTACAGATTTTGCTGCTATAGATACTGCTAGATAGTAGATACTAAAATTCAATGCACACTGCAGGTAATGGAAGTCAGAATAGGACCTAGGTTGAACCTAAACAAATCTTTCATTGTACACCAGGACCCAGATACGCTCCCCTCTGAATCATCAAAATCAGCTATTTTTTATAGCATGCAATGGCTCTCACCTGATTCACACGGTGATGCTTCCTTTTTGTGGAAACCAGGGCACCAGGAAACTGGAGAAAATTGGTGCGCACTTTAATTTTCATCCATTCCAGAGTAAAACCCTCGAAGTTGAGTTGCACACCTGAATCCAGACAACTGGGACATATACCAAGCTGAAGATATTGGGAAATGTATTCCGAGAAACTCCTGGATCCTCAGTACTGAGAACTGCATTCTCAATATGGAAATCAAGTTTTGCAACTATTTATTTGCAAGTACTAGACAGAGCTCAAATTCAAATGCCCCTAAAAATGAACAGTCTACCTTCCCATTGAAAACTTTTTGCAATAATGACATTCTTCCTCAAGGACAGAAAATAACAGAAGCAGAGAGAGACAAAGATGAACACACTAAGATATGAGTCTCGTGGATGATCCGCATTTGCTCTATTTTTACCAAAAGCCCAGAGAAAGAACAAAACCTACTTGTGCTGCTTCAGGGGCAACATTTGTTCAAGGCTGTGAAAATGTATTTTGGGAGTGCAAAGGAATAATCTACATCAGATTTGTTCTTGTTTCTAATCATTTCCTTCTTTGTGAGAGTGCAGACAATCCCAAAACTTGCTAACAAATGTTAAGGTCAGCTCCCTTTCCACCTCTGCCCAGGAAACACCCACACAGCTGCTGGAGATGAAGAGCAGCAGACCTCCTTCCTGGCCCTGAGAAGAGCTTTGCGCCCCTCTTCAGCACCCAGTCAGAAACAGGGCTGGGTGATCTCACTGCATGTTCAGCATTTTGGTGGTGTTCTAACAGGCGCCTTGACTCAATCCATCCATCTTCTGGAGAATTTAGATCAATCTGCTCTAACTCAAACCGGATAAAACAGCTTATTAAAATAAGGAAACCTGGGAAAACAAAACTAGTGTGGAAATGTAGACTACAACTTCCTTTAAGTGTGTCTGACAGATTGAGAGAGCACAAGTAGGTTGTAGCAAAGCAAGAAAGTGAATAAGCAAATGAAGAGCAACTGAGAGCATCCAGACTCTCGCATTTTGACTGGCACGGCTGTCTGTCACAAGCAAATTAAAAACAGCACTTCAGTTTGAAATGGTGCAGCTGACAGCACAAAAAAAAAAAAAAAAAAAAAAAAAAAAAAAAAAAAAAAGCTTCAGCTATCAAATGCCAACTGTTAGAAATAACATTAATTAAATACCTCCTTTTCAAATTTCTGTACTTTGATTCTTACTTGACTAAACTGGATAAATTAACTATAGACAAGAGTTAATTTTGTTAGCATCCATGAAGATGTATTCCTTTAGCAACAGACATATAGGAATTTGTCACTAAAAAGAAAGATATTGGGACAAAGATAATTCAAGGCTATAAGACATCTATTTTTACATATTATCTACTCCAGATAAAATAGCGCTAAGGTGTTTTATAGTGTAACACAGACAGTAAAAAACTTTCAATCAGAAAGATTTTCTTAATAAGACCCCAAAAGTTATTGACTTTTAGTTGCTTATTTTTCAAAAATAATTGACATTTTCCATAAAAATCATATATACACACATACAGAGGACATTTTAGATTTTTAATGTTAGACAAATGCATGTATCATTTTTACTTTGCACTTTATTAATTAAATAGCTTTCTTTTAGCTTTAATTCAGAATTAGTCTTCAAATATTTTTAGAGTCCAGATAAAAATTGTATAAAAACTGATTCAAGTAACTCAAATACTGAGTGTGCTCTTAAAGGCTAGTTAACTGGCTGTAAAAAAGAAAGAATGAGAACCAGTGAAAGCCCTGTTGTCCTCACTTTATCTACTGCAAACAAATAAAAACCTAAAGCTGTATCTATATACAAGATGATGTCATAAGTGTAGATATCAAGTTGCAATTTCCTTCAACTCACTTACTTTTTATTATTGTAAGCACAATACTTGCTACACATGTGATTATTCTTGAACTTTGACCCCAAAGCTTTGTGATGTTTGTGGAATGTACCCTGGTTTCACTGTTTGTTAAATTGCTAACCTTCATGTTGCACGAACTAATGTTCCACAAAAATATCTGCAGGTATAGAGTAGCCAAAGATGCATAAGAATAATGAAGTATTTAAGATTAAATACAGTAAGAGCTGACACTACAAAGCTTGCTAACTTCTTCACTGCTTTGTAAGTTTGTTTTAAACAGGTACAGTGAATAACTTGATTCATTTCAATAGTTATAATGGATAACTGTCATTTTGCTCTCTTGCTAGGGCATTCTGGGCAAATTGTCTCACTTTTCTGTATTTATTTTACAGATTTTATCCACTTATCTACATCTAGTGGAACACTAGACATTATGATCTTTATCCCCTTCTAAGAAGGGAAAACATTATCAATATTTGAAGAAATTACCAGAAAACACCTTACTGTGTAAGAATAATAAAGACATCAGCAAAATATCAGCAGCCAGCCTACAATCCAGGATTTCAATATGTACACCTCCAGCTCAAGCAGTATTAACAATAAATGTAAGAAAATTTGGAAATCTGTACAGTAATTATAAGAATGCGATATGGTTGTCTGTGTCAAGTGAAAATGGTAGAAGCCCTACGAGACTAAAGAATACAATTCCTGCATGACAAAATGGGGTTTTATTTGTTTCAGGATCTCGCCAGGATGGGCACTACACCTCACTTCAGATTGCTGTTCTCTCTGCTCTTCCACAGGCAGCAACGCCAGTTCAGGAACTACAAATTCACTGCTTAAATTCTACAGGAGAGGAGTGAGGCTGTCTGCAGTCTCTCACTCCCGCATAGCCATTACAGGTTTTGACATAAATGATGAGGAATAATGGGCCTAATTTTTTTTCTTTGACAATAAGATTAAATCAGAAGTGATCTAATGCCATCAGTAGACTTATAACAGAATAAAAGAATGCAAGTTAAACCAAAATCAGGCTCAATCATTTTATTAGGGAAACAAAATTTTCAGGAAAGCATCACAAAAAGGCAATAAAGTGTTTTATTTGCCAGTGATGTGGTCTAACTCAAATATTTTCTTACAAGTTCCACCCATGAAAAATGAGTTGGGGAAAGTGTATAATTTAAAATTAACCTGTATTAAAATCTATAGGACTGACAGACTTAAATGCTCATCTCCCATAACCCTTTTTTATATAAAATGGATATAAAATTTTGGAAATTGGAAAATCCTATCTTGTATAACCTAAATGGAAGTAAAATTAAAAATATTAAACCAGCACATATAATTTAAAACATATTTGGAGCACTGGAAGAAATATATCACTTCCTGGATGGAAAAAGTCTTGTTTAAGATGAACATGCCCTCCATAATATCTTCCTTTTTTCAGAATAATTCCATTATTATCTCAGGTATATCTCTATTGAAGTTCCAGCCTCATTTTCTACAGAGAGAAACATCTAATACAAGTGCATCTTCTTTAAATACAGCATTACTAAGAAAGACCTTTTAGTACTTCATTTTACAATAACACAGGCATTCAAGCCAGCAGCACAAACCAGTAATGGAGTCACTAATCCAGTCAGACACTGGACATTTGTTCAACCAGCCACTGAGACAGTCTGAATATTAACCTGTGAAAAAGTAAAAGCCTACTATATCCTCCAGAAATTTGTGTCTGATATTTATAGAAAAAATGTTGAAAAGAAAGTTGGTTTTAATAAAATAGCTGGTTTCTGAGTGATTATGACATTTTAAAATTGTATAATTTATTCATAATCATTCCAGAAGAGTGGGCTTTGATTCTGAAAGGAGGACCGCCACACTCATTTTAGGGGCAGAACACATGTTGACATGTTAAAATATTGCTTCTGTAGTAATTTTTGCCAGCAGTCTAGAGGGGAGGCATAAAAAAGGGGACAGCTGTTTTATTTTTCAACAAAATGCAGATCAAAGATGACTTTTATAGCAATTCAAGAGGAAAAAAAAAAACCACCACCACAACATTTTCTAACCAATGGTAGCATGTAGCTCCTAATGAATACTGGGCTAATATTAGCAACCAAGTAGTACAAAATATGTGAATATTTAATAGTCCTACATAATAGTCCTAGTCCTGATAGATTTATTTCTCTTCTGAAAGAATGAAATGTCCCTCTAAATATAGCATTGCTTAAAAATAAGACAGCTAGGTAGGCATTCAGAAAATTGCTACTAGCATGGTGACATTTTTAATTGCTGTATTTCTCAAACAGTAATTTTTAAAAAAAATTCAATTAAGCCAATGAGGCGGCATATCAGATGCACAAGTCTACAAGTTTATAACTTAGCAGAATCAATTATTTTTATTACAGTTAGAAAAAAAAATAAATGCTTTGATGCAATGTCTGTCTTTTTCTTACGTGTTGGCGTGGGCAGTAGCAATGGTAAGTTCAGACTTTGTGTTTTGCTGCATGATCTTGCAAACTTTTGGTAGTTCATGAGTTCATGACCCTAGCATACTGAAATTCAGTCATAATGGTTGCCAATTACAGGATTCACTATTTAAAATTATGTTTTAATAACAGATTAAATTACAACAAAATTATGTATATGTCATTTTTTAAAAAATATCAGTGTAGCCTATATTTCAAGTAAATTGCAAACAAACTTAAAGCCAAAGCCATCACATAATTTGAACAATCAGAAGATCTTATCTCCACAGAAAAACTTAAATACTGGGGGCAAAGCAGCTCTCCCATTATTTTACACAATAAAAAGAGTGTCCGGTCGCCTGTGAAAATATAAAAGCTCGTGTGTGCAACAATTACAACTAGGACCTTTACTACACATCTTTCATTATTTATGTCCCAGATCACATCGGAAGTTGTAACACCACAACCTTCTAGAGCCCATCCACTTAGCTGGCTTCACCTAAGATATTTCCTCTCTCCTTCCTTTCCACGTCGTATGAGCTGAACAAACTTATTCCATTATGTCAGAAAATCAGAGTTTTAAAAGTGTCTGAGAAAAAAAACAACTTGCATATGCTGTTTGATAGAGACACAAAACTTAATTCTATCTGAACTAACTCCAGCAACGGTCTTCCACCTCCAGTTATTCCACCACAAAATTTTATAAGCATATGAGCATTTTCCTTGTTTTCTTCATGAGAAAAGCTCTGAATGCTAATTTTGGCTGCATCCATTCATAGACCTCAAACGGCACATTCAAAACCAGAAATGAGTTTTGTAAGTGTTGACTGCTGCTTTTCTCAATGACTGCAACATGACCAGTCATTGCAGACTCTGGAAATAAAGGTAGAATAAGTCCATTGCTCCCAGAAACTCCAAAAGTACTGCAGCTAATCTTTCCCAGCCCCTCAGCTGTGCTAGCTCAGCAACTTGTGGGACTCTACAGTAAACGGGATCAGTTCCTTTTTGTAGATTAAAAAAATGCTCTGCCAAAATGGTGAAGGGGAAAATACTTTTCATCAGCTTAACTTCCCTGGAGCAGTTTCATTAGACAGTTCATCAGACACCTGTAACAGGGCCATGATAGTGTCATGGAGGCAGGAAGGAGCAGCTGGGGTGGTGATGGACCTGCCTGTGCTGCACTGACAGCAGAGAACTACCCAGGTCCCCGGAGCTGAATTTATTCCCTCAGAGCTGCCTTCTGGAGAAGCCTCTCTTTCTCTCACTGTGTTGATTCCACAGGGAACCCAGGAAGAGTGGTGTCACCAGGCTCAAGTTAGTCTTTGTAAATATATTTGCAAAATACTGTGGTGGGTTGACGTTGGCTGGCTGCTAGAGACACATCAAGCCACTCTCTCGTTTCCCTTCTTCAGCAGGACAGGGCAGAAAATAAGATGGAAAAGCTTGTGGATCAAGATAAGGACAAGAAGATGGCCCATCAGTTACTATCATGGGCGAACCAGATTCCACTTTGGAAGATTAATTTAAATCATTGCCAATTAATAACATGGTAGGACAATGGACATAAAAACAAAGCTAAGAAACACCTTCCCCCACACTCCTTCCTTCTTCCCTGGCTCAACTTCAACTCTCTGAATCTTTTACCTCCACCCCCTAAGCAGCACATGTGGATGGGGAATGGACATTTTTGTTGGTCTCTAACACTTCATCTCTGCCACTCCTTCCTCCTCACACTTTTCCCCTGCTCCAGCATGGGGTCCTTCCCATGGGATACAGTCCTTAATGAACCGCTCCAACATGGGTCCTTCTCATGGGCTGCAGCTCTTCAAGAACTGTTGCAACTTAGGTCCTTCCGTGGGGTACAGTCCTTCAGGAATGGACTGCTCCAGCATGGGTCTCACCACAGGCTACAGGTCCTGCCAGGAAACCTGCTCCAGTGTGGGCTTCTCTCCATCGTCTGCAGTTCCTGCCAGAAGCCTGCTCCAGTGTGGGCTCTCCACAAGGTCACAATTCCCTCCAGGGCACATCCCCCTGCTCTGGTGTGGAGTTCTCCACAGGCTGCTGGATATCTCCTCTCCTGTTAACCTCCATGGGCTGCAGGGGGACAGCCAGCCTCACCATGATCTTCACCACAGGCTACAGCACCTCCTCCCCCTCTTTCTTCACTAACCTAGGTGTCTGCAGAGTAGTTTTACATTTTTCTCACTCCTCTCTCTCACAGCTGCTGTGCAGCATTTTTTAATCATCTCTTAAATACATTATCACAGAGACACCACCAGTGTCACTGATGGGTTCAGCTTTGGCCAGCAGCAGGTCCATTTTGAAGCTGGTTGAAACCAGCTCTGGCTGACATGAGGACAGCTCCTGGTGTCTTCGCAGAAGCCACCTGCAGCCTACTCCCAGCACCTGGACACATAAATCCAACACAAATGCTTACTCCATACCAAAAAAGATACGATAAAATTTTTAGTGATGAATCTATCTTTCGTATAAATTCCCAGGTAAGTTTCCATTTAGTATGGCACTATGAACCTAACTAAAAATTAAAAGGCAAAGAATAATCAGGTTGATGGGCAAGAGTTCAATAACAACCCTTTCCTCCCTTTGTTTCATGCACGGAGTAATTGTTTGAAGAAATACTTTATTAAACTGAAATGAAGGCTAGAATACGTTTCAGTAATGTAAATATAAAAACTATTATGCAGATGTTCAAATCATCCCTAAAAAAGACACTAAGGATGACCAAACGTACTAAGCAATGGAAATGCACAGTAGAGCTCTTGTATAAACCTCTTTCCACATCATGATAAAACCATTCAGTAACTTTATAGATACTGAATAAAAATTATTTATGTCCAAGACAGAAGATATTTGTTGGCAATTTCCCTCTTTTAACACAAGCAACCATCTTTCTTGTGGGCAGCTTTACTGAACTCAGGAGTGCCAATGGGAGGCAGGAACTATTTTAAAATAGGTCATCATTATTAAGGAAGTGCTTAGTCTTACTTGTGTTAGAAACCGCATCCCCTTTGAAAGACAAGTTTTTCATGTATACTATAATAAAACACTTCTAAGCCCTTGTTAAAGAAAAAACTTGTGTTTATGAAGAGTGACAAAAAATGCTAATTCTAAACTACACTTTCTCATTTAACCTAAGAATAAAATTAGGAGTGTATTATTCAGTTATTTCAACAATAACACCAAAAAAAATATGCAACCATGCCTTTACTCATTTAATAACCCACTGATCTAATGAAATTTATTGGTAAAGTTTCAGGAAATCCTTTCTTATGAAAAGAGTAAACTTTGTGATTTGTAAAGCATATTGTATATTCTTCATAAGCACAATGGTTAAAAACTTAAAAAAATCCAAACTGATTATTAACTATCATCACTCAACTCCATAGTGAAACTCTACTTTCAGTGGATGCTTTTTATATATTTATTTTGAAGTACTATTGGGCAAAATTATGAAGTCTAAACAAAGGCACTATTTTAACCCATATTCCTTTTAAATAATGAATCTCTTACTTGCAAATAACTGATTCTGGTCAGTTAAGAAATAGTTACTTAAGTCTGAGAAGTTAAGTTGGGGCATAAATGTCAGTGTGATCATGGCCTAATTTCTACAATTATAATCACGTTTGTTTGTGCAGAACAAATATAACAATTCATACTAATAGTTAAAAATCTAACTAAATGTTTATTTTGCTTTCCCCAAATAGAATCTTGATTTTATAGACGAGAATTTCTGTGTTATGAAGAACTTTCAAATATGTAACTCAGGCTAAATTTAAGACAAGAACACAGTAAATTCTGCAGAAGACATGTTCAAATAAATACTACAAAGTACCTAAAAACACTTATCTTCCAACCACGCCTAAATAAATTCATAATATATAAAAGTACATCAGTGCTCAGCTATAGTCCATTAAATTTCATTCATCTTTGGCCACCTGCATGTTCAGATATCAAGCAGACAGAAGAATCCAATGCTTTCAAATATCAAGTACTTTCTCTGTACTCTACCCTGAAAATACCTTTTCTTGGCTCAGTGCCTTCACAGCATCCTCTACAGCATTTTTTCAGATAAACCATAAACAGGGCCAGAAAAAATATATTTGAATTTTCTAATACATATTTTTAAACACAGAAGACACAATTTTTAAAAAGAAATGCGGGATACTAGGTAAAAATAAAATTCTCTTTCAATCATATTGGGGTTTTATTAACTTTACAACCTGCTAACTTTTGAATCTCCATGACCTTTTTGGTAAAGTTCAGCAGAATAATTAAGATTAATGCGCACTTGAAGTATCTTCTGATGTGATATATATTAGTATGGAAGTAATATCAGCCCTTGAGAAATATTTCCCATTCAGTTACATTTAGCTCCTCAACCCCACCACATATATGTAGATAAGACTATCAGCAAAGCATCCACATGCATAATTTTACAACCAATACAAAAAAGCCAATAAATTATTATCAGAACAAAAAGCTTCATTCTATTCATAAATTTAAATTAAGTTCTTTTTAAAAAGCTCATATTTTTTACTGTGATATTTCCAATCTCTAATGCTACGAGTAGTTTGATAAAAAGTAAGATTTTCCTGAAGCATTTTGACTTGAGTACAAAACACGTGTTCAATAAAAGTATAATCCTCAGCCTTCTAAACGTGACAGTGATGCTATTTTTCTAGCTGTTAGATAATACATGGTTCAGCTGTCACTTACTGTGCAGCAGTCGGTTACACAGAATGAAATGAATCATAATCGCAATGACTAACCAAATTAATGAAAGCATGCTGAATCAAAACCCATGCTCCCAAACTGTCTTAGGGCCTGATTCAGCAAAAATATATTTGATTTCTATACCACACATCATCTTCCACAAATACTCATTTATCCAGGCTTTTAAAGTAAGAAAGTGCTGAATTCAGAACGCATAAATTCTAAATCTACCCTCTTTCAGTAAAAACCGTTATCTGTAAAGAAGAAGACATTCAAAGCACATGTTCAATGAAAAGCTTCCATTGCTACCTGGCAAAAGAGACATGGTGTGTGAGTTGTGGAAAGAAATTATCAACTTAAATTGAGTTTATAGAGTTTTGTTTGCATCTTAGAGTTACACTCTTTTAAGTTTACAAGTAGTAGAAAAAGCCTGTGTTTGTAACTTATCATCTAGCAATCAGACTAGCTTCAGCTATGAGGGTCTATCTTCTGGCATAAAATATACACCAATCATTCTTACTAGTGAAAGACATGTGAAGATTTTCTTTGCAATGTATTTTTGTTGATAGGTATGTTTAATCCCACATGCTGGAAAGATCTTGTATTCCAAAGTCGTCTTTTAGATCTCATTCTTCGAAGGCTCTCTGAATTTAGTATTAAAGATCTATCAAATCCTAGGAATAACCTTGGACTAGAAGAGAAACATACTCAGGTTCCCAGCAGTAAGTCTTAAATAGTAAAGATATGGATAAATGAGTGTACTCTAATTAATAATTGATTGAAATATAAGCAAAAGATACAGATTGACAAATGGGCTTCTAAAGAAATATGGAGAACGATAAAAGTCAGTGCCAGTAGGAAAAGTGGCTGTGGCACTCTCATAAGACCCAATAGTGAAGAGCTACTCTCAAAGCCAGAACTCTGAGGGTGAGATTCATCTTAACCAGCTCAAGATGACTACAAGGCAGACCTCTACATCTGACACATTCACTCTATCTTCTTTTTAAGGCCATAGCAGAAACGGGCTCTGAAATTCATCCAGCCTGTTTGAAATGTCTAATTTAAGATGAAATGGATCACATCCTAAAGATATCCCTTTATTTCCATTTGCTTTAAATTGAATCTAAGCAATATCAGGTGCACAACACTTACACTGTAGATATTCACATCTGGTCAGAACCCCAGAGATTCTCTGGGCTCTGTCCTTAACCCAAGCTTTAAATATTGTAACACGGGAATGAAAAAGATACCATAACTGAGGTAATCATTTTAGTTAACCAAGAAGTTCTGCTGAACCTAAATAAGTCTGATGTTGTGAGGACTCGCAGCTCATAATTATTTTATTTTGATGACTATGGTTGGTTATTCCCTGTAAGGACTCCTCAGTATGTAACAAGGTGCAAGCAGACTTTTCCACAGTCAGGAGTGTGGACAATTCCTTTCCACTACCCATCTACTTATTTTCATTAGACTCTTACTAATTAACTATCTTCGGGGTCTTAACTTTCCTGTCAAATGGGCTCTAAGTCAGCCAACAGCTTCCACTGATTGAATAAATACAGCAGAGGACACAACCATTTCCCTTACAACAGCGTAGCAGTTATGTCTTTCCAAGGAGGTGCAAGACCTGTGTTGTAGACTCTTCTCAGCTTGAGGAGATTTGAGCACAGCTCTCTCTTCCCTGACAAACAAGTTATAGGCAGAACTGGAATAAGATTATTCTGCATCCTAGCAGTGAAGTTGTGTGACTGTGCAGTCAGGAACGTGAATGTATGGACAAGTAAGAGAAAGTCTGAATAGCTCTGTGATTAGGATACTCTCTAGAGGCAAATCCTCATTCTTGCTCCAAGGGCTGTTTGTGCATTTTATTTAAGCACTCTAATGCAAAATTCATAAGAGGCATCTGATACAGACAGAACACAACTCAATGGGGATGAAGACAAGCACTATGCATAGCTGAGGTAATCAACTTCAAAATACAAAACAAGAAATGGTTGACTCAGCAGCGGTTCTGCAAAAAAAAGTGTGTTGAAGGTATAGTAGATCACAAGCTGACCATGAGTCCATAATGCTATATCACAACAAAAAACCCAAATACACATGACACTGACTCTACAAGGAAAGTGTTCTGTGCCAGACACATCGTGTTACCCTTGTGTTCTCCCCATACACTTTTTTTTTGGAATACAGTGTCTAGTTTTGGACATTTTATTTCAAAAAAGATCCGTTAGAAATTATATAAAGAACAGCAACAAGAATGGCCAAAAGTCTAGAAGATATGACCTGTTGAGTCTACAGAAAGGAGATGATGAGAATCTACCAGAGGAGATGTGATCACATTTGTGAAATATATAAAAAGTTGCTACATACAGAAAAGTAACAGACTGCTCTGCATTTCCACTGAGGGCAAAGTAGCAAAGAGCAAGAAAGAGATTTAGGGTTAACAGTAGGGGAAAAAGTCCAATGGTAAGGATAATGACTCTGAGCAACTGAGACAAATTACCTGGGGAGCTCAAGGAATCTGCATCCCTGGTTAGGTCACTAGTTTGATTCGTTGTTCACTTACCTTTCAGTAGTAAACTACCAATTGAAAAAACTGTTAAAGTTTCATACAGGATCCAAGAGCCCTAAGATCTGTTTGGCCCACTTCTCCTATGTAGGCAGCACAGCTCTTCCAGAGCTGATTAACTTAAATTCTGTGTATTGTCTGTTACGTGCCCTTGCTTCTGCCATGGCGCCTATTTATTTTGCTGGATAGGTGGGCCCTCACAGCTGGGAATCACGAGATCAAACAAATAAGTGTCAGCAATTCCCTCATAGTTGGTAATACCTCAAGGCAAAGGATGAACTGGAAGTCCTCTTGAGGTCCCAACCAGCCCTATTTTCTATTATTCTATGTGTTATCTGGGCTTTAAACAGCTTTAAAAGCATTACTTTTCACTGATACTTTTGGTAAAGAGAAAAATGTATAAATGCACCAAGAGTTAGAGAAATTCTATATGGAAAAAGATTTCTTGCTAACACACTAGAGTACTTATTTCTGAAAAGTTATATGAAATATGGTTGCAAAATATTTAAAAAAAAAAAAAGCCTGTCTACTTCTAACTCACAATTTTATTTAAAGATAAAAACATTTGATTTCCCTCATATGATTAAGAAATACACATTCTAAAGAAAGACTGCCCTCGCAAATACACAGAACCAAAATGTTACATTATATCAAGTACCTAGCAGTGCTGTATGACCTGAGATAGTCTGTGTACAAATACAATACAATATTTGTTGCAAGAAACCACTCACCTCAAAAACATTAATGTTAAATAGAGAAAGAATAAGTAATCAGGAAATATTTAAGCAGCTTAATAGGAGATAAAAGAACAAAGAACCAACCCCATGGAAACAGTTAAAAGAAAACCACTTTTTAATGTTTTATTTAAAGTTTAAAGATCTTCTTTGTGAATTTTCTAAACAGAAGCACTCAGGCTTTTTTGAAACACAAGTTCAGGTCTCACTAACACCTGCTAGAACAAACAGGGTATCTCACTATGGTTTTAATAAAAGAGTTTACAGACTAAATCAAAGATATTCTTTAGGGTCTCATACGAAAACTTCAAAACCCCAAAGACGCATAAAGTCAACTATTATAAACTCCCCCCCAATCAAAATGCATTTATTTGATTTCACTTTATCAAAATACAACTAAGAACACTCTGCAAACATGGTTAGGCAGAGAAAAGCGATGACAGCTGGTATTTGAATTCAAGACTATAAAAGAACTGTCTTCCACCTTCAATGAAAACAGAAGAGAACACTATAAATTACTTTGAACACTTACTCTTCAAAAACTATATGGATTAACTTCTTAAATGCACAACTACTGCCCTGTACAATCTTGTGTTGTTACATTAACTCTTATAATCTCAGTCCTGACTGATCCCTTTGCAGCTTCAAGACAATACCCTGGAGAAACAACATGAAGAAAGAGTCACAACATAATATCATGCAGAAGAAGCTTTTGAGCATAGTGCTGATTCTGCAGTTTTATTGTACAACCAAAAGTTTAACAAATGACGAGATGCGGTTGCTGGAGTTTACTGAGTTTACAAAAGCACTACCAGATTAGATGTAAACTGGTCTTATTAATAAACTAAAATATACCCTCAACAGACAGTTATACTTGAAGGACGTAACAAGGTGTAACAGTTCCTCCTGTTACACCACATAGTCCTGCAAAAGAGACAAAATCTAAGCTCAGTAAGCATTGAAAACAATGTGGTTTGATTTAAACTTAAGATTTACACTATGAATTAATTTCTCTGAAAGACAACTGGTTTTGAATGCCATTTAAAAACAATTAGTATTTAAAAAGATTCTTCTTCCTTACGAGTCTAAATTAAGAAGACTTATTTTTGCCCACTTTTAAAGAAATTAGGTTGTGTATGATAACTTGTAGCTATTAACCATGATATAGTAAGACATATGATTAAAACAGCCCACATGATCTAATCTTAACTCAAAAAATCATCCCCGCCCCAAAGCTCATTGTTAAGGTGTAATGTCTGTTGCAGTCAAACAAGTATAGGAGAGATCATAACTCATCATTTCTTGTGTTCTTTTGGGTTTTATCTCCCCAGGTTCCTGTCAAAAAAAGCCATCAGAGAAGATGTTGGGGGAAAAGGGAAGATGGCAACACAGACAAAAAATCCTTCATAGAAAAGCTAGGCTTAATGGACTTAGAAACTTTCATAGCCTTCTGACTGACTGCAAATAGAATGGTAAAATTTTAAGGAAGCCAGTAAAGCAGAGGGGTGAGAGGAGGCATTCCACTGAAAATTCCCAAGCCTCTCAGATCTACCCCACAGATTAAAAATTGAGCATTTATATACATGGCTAATTTCACATTCCACTGGATTAAATTCCAAAATTTAAACTATCACAACTTTTTCCTTCTTATTATAGAACTTTGAATAGATGCAAGTATTTTAAAACTTCATCAGCAGGGTAAAAACACATTTTATATCAGCTCTGTAGTAACCTGCCACTTCTGTGCATTTTTGCGCTTACAATATATACACTAATTAAGCTGTTGTTTCAGTGGAAAAATCAATTATTTGACATTCTCAGTTATTTAGACATTACCCGGCTCACAAATGCATGCAGACAAAATCCAGAACGGACCATTCAGTCCCTTAACCTCACCTCCAGAGACCACTGAATTTCACCCAGTCACCCAGTCTAGGATACAGTCCCAGCACCTTAAATTATGATCTACACTCTTGTCTTTCAGATGTAAAATTCAATTCTTTGGTTTCAAAGAAGAGTAAAAGCAGGTTTATTTGACAAGGTTTCAGAAAGCACATATTGGCTGGTGTTAAATATCTATTTTTTGGGTTCTTTGTTAACTAAATTTTTCAGCCCCGTATAATGTCAGGTCTTTCTACATCCAGCCCATCCTGCTTGTACTTCTTGAATACGGGAACATCAGCACTATTGCAGTCTTCTGAAATTTTACTCAACATTCACATTAGCAAGCCCAGTAATTAGCGTAACTGCCAGTCTGTATAATCTCCAAATACATTCTGCTTAGTCACTAACAGGAAGTACTACTGCTATTATTTGTAGACAGTGCCCAAAAATGTGCTAGATGCTTTAGGGAACAGTTGTAAACACTGGGTCTTCTTGAAGAGCAAGTGGTACAAGTCATAACATCCTGACAAGTAGTACCTACAGTATAAAATGTCTAAGCATGTGGTAAGACAAAAGAGTGAGGAATAGTGACAATTTTGAAAGTGGCCCAAAAAAGCAGTACAAATTGTTGGAACAAAAGAAAGCGGAGATGACAAAGAAAGGAGGAGGGATAAAAAAGACAGAAGGGAGCAAAGAATGAGGTAGTAGGAAGGGAAAAGGGCAGGGCAGGGTAGGGAAGAGGACAATTGTCTTCCTCAACTTCACCTTTATGTATAACTACCGCTATCATTTATTTTATACTGCATGAATTTATTACTTTTAAAGTCACCTTGACCACATTTTATTTTATAATACATAGAAACAAAAGCAAAATGATGACTGGTATAGCAATGGATTGTTCTGATCAGCTCTCCAGAATCAGACAAAACACAATGTGATTATGGAAGCATAACTTAAACAACTAAAATTGCCCGGAGTCCTATTTTACTATGTAATCCAAAGCAGATCTTTTTGCATTACCCTATAAACTTCGGAAATTCCCATACACATATCTCTATTTTCAAAAAACAAAACAAAAAGCACCACCAACATGTCTGTCATCCTTCCAGCCCCAACCCCCAAATCCTAAACATACAATGCTTTTAAAGCAGCATAAAATCGCTGATTATTTAGAAAATTATTCATAAAGCAGTACAACAGCTTTGCGAGGCGGATATTTACATTGCTGTGACTCACAGCCATCAATCTATTGCTTCCTCTCACCCAGGCCCAGCATCCTGCCCCACAACTCACTCACCCATGGTGCCACAGAGAGCCAACACAGTCTTTGACACCTGCGTGTTAGAGATTTTGTTTCAATCAGTGTAGTTACCCAGTTTTTACCATGGCTGTGCAATCACGGACACAGCTACTGAGCACACTCAAGCCTGCAGCCAGTTGTGCCTTCCTAAAGCTTACTCTGGACTTGACAGTGGTCGCTAATGGAGAGCCACCATTCTCTAGCTAGCCCACCACATTTCCATCTGTCTTCTCCCCCTGGGTAAAGCAGATGAAAACGCCAGTTGATTTCAGCCACACACACAATACAAAGAGATCTTTTCTAAGGATGCTTTTATGAAATTTCTCTTGGGAAAACTTGTTTTCCACTGGGCCAAACTGTCCATACCCATGAAAAGCTGAAATGCATGTATTTTCAGAGCTGCAAGTCTTGACTTTTTACAAGGAGAGCATTTTATCTTCAGAATAGTTAGGCAAAGGAGCTGGAAACTGGTGATACTGCTAGTACAAAAGTTTATATGCACATTACACAGGCTGAAACTTAAGTCTTTAAAAATAGTGTCAGCATCCTAGCATCTTCTACAAATATTTTTTTCTGTGTGCATCCTCTCAAGCCAGTCTTTTGGTACAGAAATAAAGTACAAATGAAAATTAAAAACACACAAGACTGATCCCACAAATCAATCTGTATGGAGGAAACGTGCTATCTAAAATCTGTTAGAAAGCTTACACACAGAAAACTAGGCTTTGTAAGAGGAAGGATGTGCATAATGCAAAGGAAAAGCCAGCATAAAAAGTTCTATTCAATATGCATGAAAGTAAAACAACCACAAATATAAAAGTTGAAAATATGTAAATATCCCTATAATGGCAGAGAAGGACTTACACCGAGTGTACAGACATAAATTCACTCTCTCAGAGTGTCCTGCATTCTGCATATTAAATATGCAAAATATATGTTCAATAACCTTGTCAAAAAGGTACCTTCCTAATATATGACATTCCAAATGCACTCCAAGAGTCCCAAAAATTCCAGAAGAGAGACAGTCAAAGCAGCAGAGTTTGCTGCCCATCCTCCTTTTTAAAGTGAAGCTCTGCCACGGGAACAGAGTGCACAACTGTAGCTGGGCGTATCTCACAGACCGAACCAGGCCAAAGGAGAGAGCAAATCTGGAAAGCTTCTGCTTTCCATGCCATCATGTTCCAGCAAATCCTGGCAAGAATTCATGCTGACCTGATCACTATTGCTACAGATTACAACTCAATACCATCTGCATTTCCTTTCCCCAAAAAGAGTAAAACAGGCATAAGGAGAAGAAGTTATGTATCTATTTTAAATCCACACATATTTACCCCAGGGAGCGAAAGGAAAAGGATAAATAGTCCACATTACAGATGTGAGTCACACTACTTAATGCACTTTTGGAAGATGCTCAAATACCACAGTGATGGGCACAGCATAAGAATTTGAAAAGCACAAAATAGAAATAGAATGGAGAAAGGCAGTAGAGCCCAGGGACCAGCCATTCATACTGACATTCAATTACCATAAATTATCAACAAAAAAAAGAAATAGAGGAAATCCATGGGTGCCCCTTTCTACAACATTTGAACCGTTCTTGCGATAATATCTCTAAATGTCAACTCTTGTTTTCAGCATCTTTTTTTATCCTTCCATATTTCTCCATGGAATGAAATGACACAATTTTATTGCTTAGTCAGACAAAAATACCTTCCACTTCAAAGAGAGCTTGCCTTCGAGGAGAATTACACTGGAACAAAAACTGCAGGATTTAGCTCTGTATTTATCTCTGTGCAATAGCAGTAGTTCATTCATATAAATATAGGGCTTTTTCTTTCTTCTTTCTCTTCTCTTGACAGAAGGAAAGCATCTGTCAAGAGAATTAAACTCAGTAATATCTACCTAAAAATGCAGAACGAGCACTGGTATGACTTTGGTGGAGGGTTGTGCTTAATAAATCTGTAGATATTTTCAGAATAAACATGTACTTCATGGTTCAAGGGGCCACTTCACTTTAAGAAAAATGGAAGTGGTGAGTTACTCATCTGACATCAGATCACTTCTCAGTATCCTGTAAAATATTGTGGGCCATCTATCCAAATTCCATTGGCAAAAGCATTTCACTGAGAGAGCCGTTGCAGGTTATCCTTTGTGTATAAAGTTTACACCATAGCATACCTCTCACAGCTTACGCAGAATTCAAAGCTTTAGTGACACATAATGAGAAACTAAACCCCACATGAAATTTATAGCTAATCTTTAGATTTGATTAAGACCTTTCTGTTGTCCATTGCCTGCTTCCAAGATTCTGAAGATCGCAAATGAAAACAGTTCTGTTTCACTTCTTCAGTTGGTTTTACCTTGTCATTACCTGAGAATGGTTTATTCTTCATTTGAAGCTGATCCTGGTATTGTACTGAAATCGTACTTTATATTGGATCATAAATATTATCATCCACAATAAAAGTTGCTGGAGCCTTCTTCAAAACCGTAATGCTATTATTATATATTTAAACTGCAACTTGAATAATTTTCCATTTTCTTCTTTGTTACTGATTTTTAAGAGTTTAGAGATTTTAGACTAAAAATTTGCATTTGTTTTGATATGCCACATGATTTAGCAACGTGAGGGAGTCTAAAGTGCTTTAAAATAAAAGGTGATGCTTACAATAGCAAGCAAATTGTATAGCATGAGCCTGGGAGATATTTAGTGATAAAACGAGGTGTGGCACTTTATTTCCAGTGCTCACATTACACTGTCATTCTTCAAAATGTTCACCCAATAAAGTATCTTTTTTAACAGACATTGAAATGTATTTAGGAGATCACCTCACAGTTTAGTAGCTGTCAACAAATGATATCTGAAGTTTTCATTATGACACTAACAATAATGCAATGAATCGTGGAAACAGACTTCCAAAGTCAGCAACTAAAGCCCAGAAGACAGCTTCCAGGTACCGAGTGGGAAGGGCCAGCTGCCCGTTAACACGTCCAAGACACAGCACTAATTTTGGTATGAAAAACCACTTAGTGCTTCAGCTTCACGGCGCTCGTAAAAGTCATGTCCACGCCACTAGTAGCTTTGCTTATTTTTAAGCCGTTAGAAGCCAGACTGGCTACTTCGCCAGGGAGGGAGAGCACTTTTCTTGCGTTTGCTGGCTGCCGGGCTAGGGAAGGACAGGACCCGCGCCGCTCGCTAGAGCGGGACCCCCGCACCTCTGACACGACCGGCTTCCCCCTCGCCGCTGGAGCACAGGGCGAGGGGAAGGATCACGCCTTCCCGTCCCCCGGTGCCCGGGCAGCAGGGGCAGGACCAGACCCCGCCACGCCGGGCCGGGCTGCGGGGGCAGGACACCTCCCGGGGCCGGAGTCGGGCAGGGGCGGACAGCTCCCGGGGCCGAGCCCGGCCACCACGGACAGCTCCCGGGGCCCGGCCACCACAGACAGCTCCCGGGGCCCGGCAGCCGCCGCCTCCCGGTCCCGCGGCGGACGAGCGAGCGGCG
>VXAK01009205.1:45086-71995 GCA_013399435.1 Arenaria interpres
GGGGAGGGCGGGGAGATGCTGCGCCGCCGCCGCCCCCCCCGCTGCTCCCGCCGCCGGGGCTGCCCGGTGGAGGGTGGGGGGGGCGCGGAGAGGGGCATCCGCTCGGCGGGGCCCGGCCCTGAGAGAAGCCCTAGCGCGAAAGAGGTGGCGGGGGCAGCGCCGGGAGGAGGAGAAGGTGGCAGAGGGAAAGGCGAGGGGGGAAGCGGCCCGGGAGGGCGGCGGGGCCGCCACAGCCCCGTCCCCTCGGAGGCCCGACGGCGCGGTCCGCGGTTTAGGCTGAGGAACAGAGAGCGACGGGGCTCTCTGAGAAACAGAGAGCGGCTCCGGCTCCCCCCGGGCCGGGAGGGACCAGCCCAGCAGAGATGCTGCTCCGCCGCCGCCCACGGAACGTCCGACGGGAGCGCCCTTCAGCCAACGCAAGGTGTGAAATTTGCCCCAGCGTCTGTCTGGACAGAGTCCTCCAAGCCAGGAGAGCAGGAGCATGACCCCAATGAGAGAAGAAAAGTCCTCCTCCCGCCCTGGAAACCAGGCGGGGGTGGAATAAACCGCTCAAAATGCTTTTGCTACCTGTGAATCCCCCACCTCAGCAGTCATTTTGATGGCAAGAAGTCATTTACGGACAATGCTCCAAATGCCATCCAGCCCAAATAAATGGGAAATAACCTGTCCAAGAATGCCAAAGAAACTATTCAATCCAGATCTGTGGATTTTCAATCTATTTTGCAGACAGTCAGTACAGACAACGCTGCTCCCTCATATCATGAGACATAGCTCCTATTTCACATCAGCACTGGATATCTTATAAGTGTATGTAGCAATAAAAAAGTCCTTTTGTAAGGTTTGGTTTTGACAGTTTGAACTCTCCACCACAGATCATACATTTCTGGAGCTGGCACTATTTCTAACTGACTGTGATACCAACTTATGGCCAGGTATAAAGGCCTGAGAAAAAAAATGTCATCTTCCTGAAAGTATCCTGGTCCTCATTAGCTGTATTTCCACAGAGAATAAATTCTAGGATGTACCTTCTTTAGCTACAGAGTTCTGCATGCGATGTTGGGCTGAAGACATCATTCTTTTGGGAAAACAAGTTATGGAGGAATAGATCACCAGAGCGACGTGATAGGTTGGCTGTGGTAAAGCAAGTCTTAATAGCAACCCACACCTATTGTCATGCACATATATGCATCAAATTTTAGTTTTGTCTAAGAAATGTCATTGGCATCCTTAGCTGAAAGGAGCCTGTTCCATTTCTTGATGTAAAATTATGTATGCAAAATAATGCACCTTTGTTATTATACATAAACCATTGTATAGAAACTGAGCAGACTATATTTCAGCAGATACCCTTGCAAAATAAACTACATGATTTTTCATCAAGTCCTGAAAGCACTCTGCTCTTCCAGTCCACATCACCTTCACCTTTCAGACTGGATTTCAGCCAACTGGCTCTCACCCAGTTCCTTGTTTCTTCCAGGCACTAGATAAATCTGGCATCTAAGACAAAAAGAGGAGGAAATGTAGAACCGTGTGTCATCAGATTCCCAAAGATAGTACAGTCCTTATCAATCTATAAATGTTGAATGGAAGAATTAACTGGACTGATCTCTTTGGGAAACTACGCTTTATTCTGGGGAAGTGAGGAAAGAGAGAAATCACTCAATTGCTTCTAAGAATAATTAAAAAGAACCAGACCACCTGAAAGCAATCTCTCCATCCTGTCAGGTTACACAGTTGTTTCAAAAATATTTTATGCCACGTCTCAACCATAAACACTAACAGTATTCCAACCATAGTTTTGGTTGCAAGGCATCACTGCAGTTCTCTGTGCCTTGCTTTATTCATCTGAATTTCTTTCTGATGGATATTTACCTCTGAACTTTCTGGATTTGCAGTGCCTGCTTCTGTAATCATTTCAATGCGCCTGTGATTTTTCATCCACAAATTACAAATACCTACTCCCAGTATGATTGTAGAATTTCAAGAGCTTTCTTTCCTCCTTGGTATTTGCCCTGTTCCCCATAAATCCTGTACCATTAAGCAGGTAACTATAAACAAACAAATCGAGGGACGGGAACTCTAATCCCTTTATATTATCTAACTATTTGCTTTGAAAAGAGAGAGCAGATTCAGAGCAGAAGACATCCTGTGACTCACTGAAGAAATGGTTCAACTTGACCTTTCTGTGCTTCTACCTTCCTTTCTTCCCATCAGTTCCACCTATCATTCCTCGCATTTTCCTGCAATTAAATTTAAATTGTATTTGTTCAGATTCCCGTCAGCCTGCACAGAATTGTCTCATGCTGTTACTGTTATTCACATTACCCAGGTGACATACTGATGAAAACATAGTCAGAGCACAGACCTCTCTACCTACTCCAGAGTAATGGTGTCAACAATAATCTACAGTCAACCAACAAGACAAAATACTATCATGTAGTATGAGCATTTATGAAACATATTTTTAAGGAGCATTCATTTGTAATTCCCTCAGTAACAAACCAGCTATAAATTCTGACCTTCACTTCCTCATGTCTCCAGGTGCCTGCCCTTCCTGTTCATCTCAGCTCTCATTCTGAACTCACCACAACACTCTGAAAAACCAGATTTCCATCCCTGTTTTACATTCTTCTGTTGGAATTCTTCTTCCACTGTATAATCTGCAACTGAAAATTCACTCCAGTGAATCAAGGTACATGATACTTTCTTTTGGTGGCTTCTCTAAGTCATCTAAATGCACTGACATATAACACAGCAGTGTTATTAATATAAGTTTTCTGACATCCTTTTTTTTTATTCTGTTCCTTTCCAGTTCTGTTAGACAAGAGGAGTTCCCAAGGAAACAGCGGTGTTGTAACCTGGTTTTATATATCACCACAAAATGTCTTTCACTGAGGGTCTCATTATACTTACTCCCATTTCCTTCCTCATAGCAACTAGAAGAGTAAATGAGTTGGTAGATTCATCATTTAAGCATGCTAAGTGTAATTCTTTCCTGAAAAGGTAAGCCTAACATCTGCTTTATAATGTTTTGTATAAGGGAGAAATCCAGTGTAACTAATTCTTTCCATTATTTTTGTCCCAAGTTGAAACATTCACTTGGAAGACATCTTTATGTAGCTGACATGAAAGGAACTTCAAAGTATTCTCTTATGGATCAGTGAATGGAGAAAATGCTAAACATGTTCTTGGCTGAAAACCTTCAGTACTCAGACTCTTGATGGATCAACTCAGATGTATAACCAGCAAGAAATGCGTCCTGTAGGACTCTTCCTGGAGGCATTTTGCCTCAAATTCCTGTTGAGAAATGACAAAACTTTACACTGCAACAATTTGTGATTCCCTGTACTATAGGGAAAGTCCTATACTGAATGCCATCGTGGACTGGTTTACTCGTGCAGTCTTGGTCCTTTCCCAGTTTTCTCCTATCTAAACTGAGAAAGATAATTCTATTGTATAATGTCACCTACATTTCCTTTTGGTTTCTTTCAGGAGGATTTTCCTTACTCTATATGCAATTTTTTTTCTACTCCAAGTAAATTTCTTTAGTTGGATACTTGTCCGCAAGTGATTTGAAGAATGCTAGATATTTATGGCTAAAAGTTAGTTTTCTTTGTTACTCTCATTTCTCATAAAAGAGGGTTATCCATAGTTTACACAGTACTGTCCATACCTTTATGTCAACTATAGTCAATGAAACAACCCCCTCCCGATTTTACTGGTGTGAATGATCTGTCTGCAGTAGATGGAAAAACATTGGTCTTTTCTCTAGTGCCCCCACATTTTCCTCCTCTCCACGGATATGATCGGTATCTTCACAAACTCAGAAGAAGGGGGAAGTCCTTAAGTTGTGCTGAAGAGGACACTAGCCACTTCCAAACCCTTTCTCTGCTCAGGAAGTACCATTAGCAAAATTTTTTTGGATTAGAGGAGTGGGGACTCACCATGGGCATCGTAGCTGCTGGGGGTATGGAGGAGTTTCAGCCTTATTCCTAAACCAGCCTGGGTGGTGAGAGATTGATTTGCCTTCTCTCATCAGATTGAGGAGCTAATATCCAGGTTGTATTTTGAAATGCAATGTGGGAGAGGCCCTGGCACGTAGGTGTTCTGTAAGCACAGTTGGCTGAACACCAAAGGAAGGCTCAGATCGGTTAGTTTTCTGTTTTAAGGCTGAGAGAATTGGAGTTGTTCAGCCTGGAGAAGAGCCTGGGGAAACTTAGGGGGCTTAAAAGGGGCTCATAAGAAAGATGGGGACAGACTTTTAGTAAGGCCTGTAGTGATATTACAAGGGGTAATGGTTTAAACTAGAGGAGGGTAGATTCAGACTAGACATAAGGAAGAAATTTTTTACATTGAGGGTGATGAAGCTCTGGCACGGGCTGCCCAGAGAGGTGGGAGATGCACCATCCCTGGAAACTCTCCAGGTCAGGTTGGATGGGGCTCTGAGCAACCTGATTTAGTGGAAGATGTCCTTGCTTATTGCAGGGGGGTTGGACTAGATGACTTTTAATGGTCCTTTCCGACCCAAACCATTCTATGAATGGGATACTTGATAAGCATGATTTTTAGGGCTTGGGATGTTTTGTCTAGAGGGATTATACACAGACATACAGTTCATAAGATTGTAAATATGATAAACTCTAAAAACTTTATCATGTCTCATTTTTGCAATTCTGTTTACACGCTCAGTTTGAAATATTCTGGCTGAACTAAGCGTGACATACAACATGCTGAATTAAAGGTGGAGGTAAAAGTCTTTACTGGATTTTAAACTTAATATTTTCTGTCTGAATTTGAAAATTCAATTTTGATTGTTGTTCAGTTAGTCAGTTGAAACTCAAAGGAGGAATTTTTGAAAGAAGCCAAAAATTCCTGTATAATGAGAGTTCTTCAGTTAGACATTTCTGTTTGCTTCTTGACCTGTACCACCAATGTTTCTAAGTAACTGGGCAGTAAATTAATTAAGAGGCCCTGATTTTGTTTTCAACAGTGTAGCAGTTGTACAGCTAATTTTCAAGAATCCTACCAAAACCGTACAAGATTTACAGGCCATTCATTGGTATTTAATACCTTCATTGGTATCAAAAATTGTCCCCCAACTTGGGCACTTTGCTTTCTTTTTAACTGTTCTGAGTTGTCAGATACTATATGGGTTTCAAAATCCAAACGTATATAGACGTTATTCAACACAAAGTGCAAGCTCACATTGACACAGAAGGTGCTTAGAACATTACCACGTGTCCTTCACAGAATCACAGAATGATACGGGGTTGGAAGGAACATCTGGAGATCATATAGCCCAACCACCCTGCCAAAGCAGGTCCTCCTACAGCAGGTTGCACAGGAATGTGTCCATTGGGTTTTGAGTGTCTCCAGAGACAGAGACTCCACCACCTCTCTGGGCAGCCTGTTCCAGGGCTCTATCACCCTCAAAGTAAAGAAGTTTCCCCTCATGTTTAGATGAAACTTCTTATGTTCAGGTTTGTGCCCATTTCCTCTTGTCCTGTCACAGGGCACCACTGAAAAAAGACTAGCCCCATCCTCTTGACACCCACCCTTTAAGTTTTTATAGGTATATTTATAGGCATCCTTCCATGTTTGCTGCCTTCTAATCCCTCTTCCCCAAACCCTCCTACGTTTCTGAAACTCAAGCTGCTTCAGAAGAAACACCAGTGTTCTTAACTCCCGTGTGATTTATCTTTTTTTTATTCAGTCATAAGATTGTCCTTCAGAGTTGGTACAGGGTATCCTGTACCAGATCTCAGGAATATATTTGGTCCTATTGTAGTGTCAGCTTGAACGTTCCAATTCTCCTGATTTTATACAAGATAGAAATTATTGTTTGCCTTTTTTTTTTTAATGCATTCTACTATGTGATTCTGTCTCTCAATTCATTATTCATTACTAAAAGTAGTAATAATGTCCTAGTCATGTATGAAGCATCTAGTGCATTTTTTCATGAACATTATCATAAGATGGGGTTAAATTGATCTTTGAAGAAAAATAAGGAGAGAGGGTTTTGGAGGCAGAGCGGCGTCACTGGAGAGGAACTGTTTAAGTTTTTCCCAAAGTATCACACGAGTGGGAGGTTCTTAAGGTAACATCCATCCATGCAAAACCAGCCCATGACTGAGGTCCTTCTTTTACTACAGGCAGTTTAAGTTGTGGTCTCTCTGTTGGCAAAAGAAAGGAAACCCTGGTGTGACCTCTTATTTTCCTCAAAATCCAAGGGCTTTACCTGTTTGGATTTTCAACTAAGGTTAATTCTTGCAGACCTGGAATATAGCAGCTTTGATAATAAAAACATGCCTGAAAGGGATGATAATTAAAGCTTATCTAGACATCTATCTATCTAGGATTCACATCTGCCAAATGAACAGAAAATTAATCAGGAAGTTCACTTAATTCAAATAACAGGTAAAGGCAGAAGTGGTAGCACTGCTAAACTGCTTCTAAAAGCATAAGGGAGGTTGGGTTTTTATTCAAGCAAACAGGCTTTCATTACAATTTTGGCTCTGGTACATGAAGAAAGGAGCCAGTATTTGGTGAAAGTTCATTTTATACTCCAGAGACAGAAAGCACTAGAATGACAAAAGCTAAAGCCTAATTGGAAAACAATTTCTTTCTTGTGTATTGAGATGATTAGCACTTATTTGACACTTTCTAGTACTGTTTTTCTGAAAAAGCTCCCCATGATACTAGTTGACATACCTCGGATAAAATCAAACTGTGTAGCATGAAAAGTTTATGAAGAACAGTATTAATCAACATTAATCAACTTTGGCATTTTACTAGGCTAAGGGAAAAAATGCATTAGGCCAAATGAGAGTCAGCAAACGCATGTTAACACAATGCTGCCTGCTTTGTGTTCTGCTCTCCAGACCAGGATTCTGCCATACTTAAAAGCACAAGTATGATTAAAACAAGATTCATTCACTAGCTACATTAGTATAATTACATTCATAATGATTTCCTAATAAGTAGGGAATCAAAACATTCTGAGAAGGGATTCATGTGCACAAAAGCTTGGCTATTTTTACTAGCAGTATTAGTCTAAGAAAATATACATCCTTTGAGTACAATTATTACCTTTCCTAGGCTACAGTATCTTACAAGTTGACATGAAAAGTATATGTTAGGATTCCTGACAGACAGTAAAGATCTTTAAAACATCAATGGATGAGAAGTTTATGTTTTTATTTTTATTTCCAGCTTTCCTGATGACAGTGAGGTAGGAGAAGCAGCAGCTTGGACGCATTATCTATTTTCACAGTGGACAGAATAAAAAGCATTCTCTATGAAGAACTGTCTTGCAAAGGAAGGGATGGAAGGGAAGAGGTAAGAAAATATAAGCTGATTTTTGACCTTTCATCTTGCACTTCAAAGAGGTATGTCGAAAAAAATTGTAGTGAATTTCCTTCTTTGAATGTAAAGAGAGCTATTTCACTCTCAGTTGCAAGGAATCTCTTAGTGAGACAATACTGTAGACTATCAGCTGTTAAAGCCTGCCTTGTCCCTTATAAAAGGGACCACATCCACTATGAAACTAGTGGTTGGACGCTTTCAGAAGCAGGGGGTCTATGAGTTGGAAAAGAAAAGAACAGAACCAATAACTACCCTAATACCTAGAAAGTACAAAACACCGAGCTAAAACTGCTGCTTAGCCTATATTTCATTAACTGCTGTACTACAATTCAGATTAGTACTACAAATCCCAGACAGAATGACTTCCCAGCCTCATCTCTACTTTTGCACAAGGAAGATTTCCACAGCAAATTTACGTGCTCTCCCACAGAGCACAAGGAACAGGCATTAAAGCTTTCTAGCACTGACCACACAGTGGATTTAATTTGTCCTACGCTTTAATTTAGGAGGCCAATAAATCTGTTGCATGTGAAAAAATCAAGAAGGTATCCAGCTGCACTAAGAGTCAGATGTTTATAGTTGTTTCAGTAAAGCAGTCCTGTCCTTATAATTCTCGTCCCATTACTGTGGTGCTTCTCTCCATAACAATGGATAGATGAGTAATATTTTTTATTTTCCACCAATGTGTTAACAGCAAATAACCAAATACATTCCTCTCGTTATCTATCTGCGTTCTTTCCCAGATTTCTTTCTTGAATGTGAGCTGTTCTGATGAGTAGCTACCTTTCTGTGTGCAGATTCTTCCCTGTGCCAGCTATTTTAAAGGGTAGCAAGCAAGAAACTACCAATAACAATTGATAGCATTTTGTTGGTGATACTATGGATTTCATAGGTATTTACCTGTCATTCACCATCATTTTCAAAAGAATTACTGCCTGTGAGCAGTTCAAAAACCATAACAAGAGTAGCCTGTAACACGCCCATATCCAAAACTCAGTCATAAAAGATAGAAAAATGAGTTATATATGGAAATAAAGCATTGCTACTTATGTAAAAATCACTGGACCCCAAGAGGGGTGTAGGAGAAGTCAACATTTCACAAGTTAGCATCAAAAGCGGGTTACTTTTCTGGTGATCTAGTTTTAATAAAACTGGCAACCTGCCTTCTCCAAGGAAATAATTATTTACAGCAGTGACCTAGGAGCTTTCCCTTACTATATGGACCATGGATCCAGTCTCCAGGCTGCAAGCTTATACTAATGATGTCTTTTGCAGAACAGAACAGAATCAACTATTTCAGTTGAAAGGGACCTAAAACGATCATCTAGTCCAACTGCCTGACCACTTCAGGGCTGACCAAAAGTTTAAGCATATTGTTCAGGGCATTGTCCAAATGCTGCTTAAATGCTGACAGGCTTGGGGCATCGGCCACCTCTCTAGGAAATCTGTTTCAGTGATTGGTAAATAAATGCTTCCTAATGTCCAGTCTAAACTTCCCTGACACAGCCTTGAACCATTCCCATCCATCCCGTCACTGGATCCAAGTGAGAAGAGATCAGCGCCTCCCTCTCCACTCCCCTCCTCAGGAAGCTGTAGAGAGCAATGAGGTCGCCCCTCATCATCCTTTTCTCCAAACCAGACAAGCCCAAAGTCCTTAGCTGCTCCTCATGGGACATTCCTTCCAGCCCTTTCACCAGCTTTGTTGCCCTTTATTGACCAACAGATGAGACATTTGATTTGACTTCAAAGACAACCCACTTCAATACCAAAAAAAAAAAAAAGTCATTTAGGCCATTGTCTGCAGCAGAACATTGACAACCTCATTTCAAAATAGGCAGTCAGATTTTGCTGACCTGGCTATTACTGAGAGCACTACCATTGCTCAACACCTCAGCCTTTCTGTTACAGAAGAAAAATGTAAATTCTTTCTATCCTTCAGCAGATGCAGCCTCAGATTTACAGAAAAGCTGCATCTAACCCATAGTAGCAGACAACTGCAGGCCAGCTAGGGACGGCACTGCTGACTCACATCCCGAAGGCAACAAGGACATGTTGGGCACAAAGCTGCTTGCTTCTCTCACAAGGAACTGTTCCTCATTTCTAGCCAGAAAGTTGCCTCCTATGACTTTGTCCACCCTCTGTAGCACCTAAGGCTTTCATATACTCATCTGCTATTGCCCTGAAGTCTGCACTGTTACTGCCCGTGATTTCATATCCAGCAACTATTTAACTCCATTGCTTTAGGTCATGTGTTTGTTTTTTTTTTTTTCGGATGAGAAGCATATGCAAAGATGTCTCAGCTTTGCTTTACTTGTCACAAAATAGCTTGAAGAGGAAAAGGTAAACCTCTTTGCTACCTGACCAAACCTTTTTGTAGAGAGAAATACATTGTGTCTCTATCTGGTGAGGCCCACATGTTCTTATCAATGATCTTTTGCTGCCTGCAGACCTTCATCCTCAGAAGCAGGATGAAGGGAGCATGAAGGAATTCTGTTTGTGTTTACATTAAGTTTTTTCCTATTTGATTCTATACCATGTATACACTGATTGCCTCTTATACTTCCCAATTTTAGTACAATGAATTCTACATTATTTTTGAAAAAAAAAAAAAAAAGAAAATCAATACTACTTTTTTCCCCAAATTAAGTAAAAAATACATGATGAGAGTAGGGTGCAACAGGGCTAATCACTGGAGAAAGCAAGATCTGGGGTGATAGGAGGCAACATTTGCATGACTCGAGGAGTAGAAATTTCTACAGGGCATAGATTCATGAGTCAGAACCACATACAGAAAATAAGCAACAGACAAATTTTGATTTATAGAGATATAATTCTATTGAGACTTTCTGTTAACTGGACCATAAACCATCTGAAATTCACTCCTGTGGTTTATAATGTCACTGAAACCTCTTGTTATAGTCCATTATGCATCTTTATTTTCCCTCATATTCTCATACGCACACAAATGTAGGAGTCTGCAGGACGTGAAGGATTAGTTAAACACTGAAAGGACCTACTTTATCAGATTTCTAATCACATGCTGTTTAGAAGTATTTTACTTCAAGACATTATGTGAAGAAAAAAGCATTTCAAAAAATCAATAATAGTCCACCAGTCAATATATAACAGTTGTAGTATTTTCTATGTAAATTAAATTAGCTGATGGCTGAGAATAGGATTTTTAAAATCCTCTAAGCACCAGATATGAACAAATAGAGGAAAAGCTAAATCAACCTGCTTAATTCTGAGTATACTAGAATACAAATGGCCAGAATTATGTGGAGTACACATACGTGCGCGCGTACACACCCCCCCACACACAGAAGCAAACCCATATTTTTTCCCCATTTATGAAACTAGTACCTTGCTGTGTTGGGTTGCTTAGGAGACTCCGATCCAAAGAGTTATCTCAGCAGGATTATGTAAACTCCCGACAGGTCTACCAAGGCTGGGTACATCAAAGATAGAGGCCAGACAGAAATTTCTCTCTCGATTCTTCAAGCGTGGGAGCTAGATGCAAGGCTGACCACCTTCCTCTTTCAAAAATATTACTGGCTAAGTCTTCACTTTGTCTCCATGACAATTTCCATCTCAGTTCCTTGGATTAGTGGATAGTCCCAAATCTGTGCAACAAGCATCAGTCCGATCCTGCTTCAGCAAGAAGCTTGAACCTTGAAGAAGCTGCTGCTCCAGGGTCACTCCGTGTTATGTATAAGATCCTGGCATGTACATACAATGCTGCAAGCTGGAAAAATCAGCTCAAGTTATGAGGGAGATGGAAAATTACAGTATTGATATTCTCAGCATGAGTGGGTACAGATGGTCAGGAACAGATTGTATCAAATTGAAGAACAATAATAAAATCATGAACTACTCAGGTTCCCCAGCTGGAGGGAAAGAGGGAGTTGCACTGATTGTGAGTGACACCCTGTAAAGAGCCCTGCGAGACAGACGAGGAACCAATTAACAGCAAAGGAGCGGGTACACTCTTCAAGGTAGTAGGTGAGGATGAAAACCCTCCAAGTGCTACCACGATACAAAACCACTTTCTGAAACATCTTACAGAACCTCATTAGCAGCAGCAGGCCCTCATTGATATGGCTGGGCACGAATGGGAGAGCAGAGACAACTAATTATGGACTGAACATGACTTGGGTATCTGGAATTTGTTCACACAGTAGCACCAATGAAGAGCTCATCCAACTTTGATAACTAAATCATCCATTGATGGCAAGAACATGCTCTTCTCCTCACAAAATCACATCAGGCTAATTGTAACAAAACCACACACATACCAGTTTTTAACCTGCAGAAATTTTTGTTCCTCTGAATGTTTGGGCATGTAAGTCGTATGTGCCGACAGTGAGTACAACATATGTGCTGCCATCATGAAAATAATGTTAAAGAAAATAATTGCAGAAGCAGCAAATAAGAAAATCACCACTCAAATATATAGAATTCAAATGTCAGCTGTTACAAAACAGGTTTTCCACAGATAGGCATAATTTTCAGCTTTCACATAAATGAATTCTAGTAAAACATGTTAGCAGAAACAAGATTTTTCTGGTCTTTTTCAATGGCTAGAAAAAAGGAGGGGTGTGTCACTGCAATGCTACAGAGTGGCATCATCAGCAAAGCAGAACCTCCCAAATGCTTAGGCCAAAATGCCATTAAAAATGGAAAAAGGGAATAAATGGTTATAAAGAAGAGAGAATCACATTGGCAGGCAGCAAAAAAGGGGGCTCCTGAGGATTGTCTTCCAACCACAGATTGCAGGTGATTTTAATCATAGCTAGAATTAATTACTAAGAAACAAATGAGGAAATATTATTACCATCCAAAACCAGAAATTAAAGAGAAGGCTTTCACTGCATATTGAAACCACTCTGTCACCTGTAAAAAATAAAAAAATAAAAAAAAAAATAAAAATCGATGATTCAAGTAAGACAATAACTGTGAGAAAATCATCTTACATTAAGCCGAAAATAGCTTAAAAATGAAGAACTGGAAGGCAAAGTGTAGGGAAAATCAGATCAGATCTGCTCAAAGAAGGCAGCAAAAAGGAACACAAAATGACGCTCTAAATCTTGAACTAAACACAAGAGAATGAGTCCATTGTAGAAGAATGTAGAAGAAAAAACATCAAAAAACTACGCAAAAGACACTTTTAGCAATTGTAAAACTGACATAGCATCACAGCCCTCTCCAGAAAATTCTTCTACGTACTTAAGCTGAATTGGATTTGCAACATCGCTGCATCTTCAGGTGCTATAAGAACAACAGGTATCTTGTGACAGCCTGATCTTATGCTGACGGTGTTTTCAGGCTGTACACTGTCACTGAACAACTGATGCACACCAGCAACGCGTGGCACATACCAAACATACCTAGATTATGTTGACTTTCATAAAGCTTTCAAGAGGAACTATGATTATTTTTTTTTGGTAGCCCTGTACAGTACCCAGAAAAAATTGTGGCTTTCATTAAGATACCAGGTGGCTCAAGCTCTCTAACCAGTTAGTTTGCAGTTAATAATGCATTTACCATATTTTGGAGGTAACAGATCTTCCAGACAGTGAAATTCTGCGGTCAGGTCACGCACGTGTAGGTCTGGACATTGCTGATGGTATCTGCCTCCTGGAGACAGTGATAAAAAACACACCGCTACGGAACTGTCAGAACTGAATAAAATGTCCTGAAGTCAGAAAGTCAGAAAACAAAGGTGGCGAAAACCAGCGTGACCCCAGATGATTGTATAGCTCCATGAGAGGGAAGTCTTTAAGAAGCATTGTTCATTAGCTCACTTATTAAAACGGCAACTTTTGCATGGTTGCATCTGTAAGTGACTCGAGTGGAAAGCCTTGCTTTTCCGTGGCTGGCCTCCAACAGGGAAATCTAACGCCCTCCACGACGAGCTGGGAGTCTTTTGTAGCTATGCATTAAACATATACCTGCGGGTCAGGACAGAATGGATGGAAAACTGCTTTTGGCATTGGTGTTCCCCTTGGCTACCCAGAATAAGGCAGGCCCTGTGCGTGGGCTGGGCACAGCTTCGCATCGGGACATTTTCAGCAGAGTAGTAACCGAAGCAGCAGTTTTGCAAGAAAATTTGGAAAACAGTGAAGGCATCGGCTTGTGATAGCACATCTGAAAGGCAACTGAACTCTTCCACTTCTGGTGATATGACAAGTGGGTTGAATTGAGATAAAGGATAACATGGGAACCTGACTGACCTGCAGTTTCTTCCTTCAGATACCTCTTGCTGAAAGACTTAACCACTGCACACCATTTCAGCTCTTCCCATCTTGTGAGTAAAATTTCCAGTTACAAAACATTTTAAAAAAACTTTAATAGGTGGAGTTTTCTTGAGCGTTTAGTTCTGTTCTGCCACATCTTCCCGTATCTGCCACCATAAATGCATCCCTTAGCATGACTACTCAATTGAATTTTGACTCGGTCCAAAATTTGCTATGACATTTCTTCAACGTACAGAGGTCAGTGGAAAATCTGTCTGGGGCAGTTCACATAAAAGACTCTCCACAGAATAAGGTATTTGTCTTTTGAAGCAACACCATAAAGGTATTTGTCTTTTGAAGCAAATTACTATGCATTGTCCGTAATTTAAGGAATTGTCACTGAGCCAGATTCCTGATTTTATTCTTTTTATTCCTGGAGGAAAAAAACCCCACCCTCTTCTAATTAAACCCTAGTTTCAAATCACATTTAGACACCCAATTACTGTATTAAGTTTATTCCACAGTTTGACATCAATATCATAATCCAGTTACCTACTCCATGCTGCTTTAACTTGCAATAGTGAACATTTTCTGTTCAAGATACTGTACCGCAGCCACTGGACAGCCGTAACTGACAGGATTATGTAAAAACAGTGGCTTATCATGGATGTCCTAACGTTTTCTGATGTTAAATACTCACTTGAGAGTGACGCAACTGCAAATATTGCCAGTGGTTTTGTTTGCCAAGGTTATATTTTGCCTTAAGTGATGCAAAAGAACACAGGCTCCATTCCTGAAATAGCTGGTCTATAAATATGATACCTTTAGATATCCAGCTGAGCCAATGAATCTTTTGCCTTCATACTTAAATGCTGGATTATCCCGTTTGTGGGGAAAAAAAAAAAAGTAGGCATTTTAGATATTTTGCCTTACATTCTTACAGCATAAGAGAGATTGATTTTTCCCTATTGTCTTTACTCAAACTGAGTGAGAAAATTGCTGACACACTCCTTCCTTTTCCATCTATGCCTTGCAGCTCCCCCGACTCCTGCCATGCCAAACCCCACCCCTTTGGCCAGTTTGCAAAACCTTGTTATATTCTGGTAATAATCCTTCCCCTTTGGCTCTCCTCTCTTCTCATCCTCCAAGCAATCTGGAGACCAGGTTTCCTTTCCCCTAATACATCCCAGACACTATGCACACCATAGTGTGGATTCACAGCCATCTGCAAATTATTAAAGCCACCATAGGTCTTCCAGAGCCTAATGATTCAGGGTAACGTCCCACCAGATAATATTATATGGCAGAAATAACCTCAAGAAAGAACCAGTTCTGATTCCTGGTTAGCACAAGCTCAGCGATACAGCAAAATCAATGATGACCATAGAGGAAGCAGGAATTTCTGAGGCGCTATTTCGGGAAGCAGGGATGTGAAGAGAACAAAAGCAGAAGAGAAAGCAAGCCGTACTGCTGGGAAACCTGCAACCCTCTGACCAAACCAACTTCACAAATAGGAAGCAGCGGTTTCATCCTCAGGTACTAGTCAATCTCTACCCTGGATCTCAAAGTGCAGAAAACCAGCAAACAGCTGTTCCTGCAGGAGGGAGGGGAAGGGCAACGAGTAATGACCCAGCGCTGCTGCCTGGCTACCCAGGCTGTTTGCCCCAGATAGTAAAACCACGAGCGCTCAGACCGAGAATCTGCAGCTGGTGATAAGGTCTGGCTCCACCATGAACCAGTGGACTTGCCTCCTGCAGGTGGTTTGATGCGATGGCCCCTCTTGGCAGACCCAACAGATCCCCTATCCCTTGCTTCCTCAAGCTGTTCACTTGTACCTCACGCCGTCACAGCTTTTATATGCTGTTTTGCAAGTTAATGGTAATTTTCAGGCTGCTGAAAAAAAAAAAAAAAGTCAAATTCTACAATAAGGCTCTTAGAAAAAACATCACATCTTCAATAACTCCATTCTGCTTCAACACAAGTTAGAGGCTTGGATGTCAGTCTTGTAATAAATACATGAGTGCAGCACATCAACTAAATCTATATTAAATCTGTGGTTTTCTATCATATTGTGGTTTTAATCACATTTTTAGAATGACAGTCAAAATAGCATCTCCATCCATTTATCTTCTTAATAATCAGCACCGCTCCTTTGTCTGCTGAAAGATCTTTGGTTTTGCCCACACAAGCCCTAAAAGTAGAAAACATGATGCAACGTGCTATAAACTCCTGATCGCATCCATCTACCCACTGAGAACACATCCTTTGCATCTGCTAGAACTGCTCCAGACTTGGACAAAATGGAATCGTTAAGTATACTAACATTTATAAGAAAAACTTAAAAACCTAAGCTCTTCCGCATTATATCCTAAAACCCACAGAGATCTCAGATCAAACTTTCAAGGCACTGAAAAACACCTGCTCTGCTTAAAGTCAATATAACAGTAATCACCTTGGAAAATAAGTCCTTAAGTTTGTTTCGAACTGTGTAAAAAGAACACGATCTTCAACTCAGAGGAAATGTGTATTTTTCTTTTCATTTAATATCATAAGGAATGACACTTTTAGCAGTTTTTAGTTGGTGGTATTTAAACTATGATCTTTGATTTTGTCCTAGAATTCTTCATGTACCTTCCAAAGCCCCAGAAGTCACAGTCTTTTTCTTTCTAATTAAAGTCCTCCTTCTTCAAATGTCTTTCAATCTTTCTCTAGTGTAACATTGAGCTCTTCAAGTTTCCCACAAGCTATTATCCGCAGAAATGTCTTTGTCCTCAGTTACAGAGCCTCATTCATCTCCCTTCAAACGTTTTTAGACTTTTACAACGCTGAATAGCAGACAGGAATTTCCGGAAGGTGTTCACTTGTCTCTGGTTTTGCTCGTCTTTAAACCTAATTGCCTCTGTGTGCAATTCTGTCCAAATCTAGATACATATTCAGAAGTTAACTAGCCACCTTTCACACATTATCACAATGCTAATTATAAAATAGAACAAAGTTTGAATTCATAATATAAATGCCTGAAGTACAGGAGAAACGTCCCCTAAAATAACCATTTAACTCCACCGAGTACAGAGCGAGATCAGGTGCACAAAGCTCTTCACCCTGCCTGTGCCACGGACATCTAAGGTTGAGCAAGGTGAATTCTATTCCAACTTGGCCCACTCCTGGCCTACTCTTCTTTGTCCATTAATTGGGCTCAGAAGGCACTGCAGGTGTATTTTCATATAGCAGAGTGTGTTAGGTTATCTGACTAAAGGTGAAGCAAATTAAACACACGGCCATGGCAAGGATCAAAAGAACCATTAGTGAAACCTGAGCACACTGACCCTCTAGTCCTAAAAACACCAGAGAGTGATTCAGATCATTGTCCCCGGTGCAGTGCCCACTAAAACAAGGGTAGGAAACTCCCTAGAGGAAGTTGTGCAAGCTGAGGGATTATCTAAAGGGGTATGAGACTGCTTACAAGATACAGGAGGGCGAGAATTTAGGGACAGAACAGGGAGAGTTTGGGGACTACATAAAAAATTCCAGAATAAATTTTAAGGGGATTGCAGCAATGTGCAAAACGTACTACAGGATAATTAATAAAAGCACCAAAGGTGCGTAAAGGGAGGGACTAAGGCAGACTGGAGAGAAACAAGCATGGAAAAACAGAGGATAAAGGGAGGCCGTCCCACACGGACAGCTTACCCGCTACACCTCAATGCATGAAACCTGCACTCCACGGCCGCAGTCCAGCTGATACTCTTATTGCACCCTGTTTCTCACTGGTCTGGTGCACACGCACGTGTCAAGGCCAGCAAAATTCAAGTGGGACTAGCCCATGAGTAGGACAATAGGAGTATGAGCCGCTGGAGCAGGAGATGTTTGGAGGACGTGAGGCTTAGAGGTAGGAAGAAGGTGTAGCTGTCACATCTGAGCACAGCCTGTGTTCACACGGGTGCCAGGGAAGGCGCTGCCCTCTTTCCCCATGTTGGTTTGGGGCTGGCCATGGGTTTATTGTGTGGTGTGTGTAGGTGCACATGGCTGTTTGTATTGTTATGGCCTTGTGGATACAGAGTCACAGCAACCTGGGATCCTTTGGATGGGGAGGGGAAAAACCCCCTGGTCCCAAAGGCCAGGGGATTCTGTTACCACAAACAAAGTGAAGAACCCCCACACGGACACTGGCAAAAAAGCTCCATTTTTCACTTGTTCTAAACTTTATATCTATTTCCATATAGACCTCAGAAACCCGAGTGGCAGTTTAGCTTGTTTTAGATACCTAGAATATACACAGAATAAAGAAATTAATTTATTCAAGTATCTATATAATTACATAGCCTGCCTACGATAAAACAGGAATAAAAGTGTTGATGACTCCATATATGCTTTATCATGAAGCAGCTAAAATTCACCAAAGATATGAATACTGATTTAAATATTTCTGTATAAAAGAAGTTATTTCTCTTTCAAACAGTCTTTATGTATCTTCCCAAAATGAAAATACCTACAGAAGTTACCTTTTTTTAATCCGCAGGTATGTAGGCACTGCATTTGGTTTAGAAAAAAGTTCATAATCTCCCCTTTTTTCTTCCTTTTTTTTCTTCCTTCAACCAGCCATGCTAAAATTTTGAAGACAATCATTAACAATTTCCTTATATTTTCAGTATCTCATGTGATGCTAAGGATTTTATCCTATGTACACTCAGATACACATACATGCAAATGCATGTATCCATATTCTTTTGCATATAATGATTTGATAAATCTAGGTAACCCCTTTAAGGTGGTTAAGATGAGGCCTGATTACAGCTCTCAAATCACCCGGGTTACAAATAAAAAACCCAAACCGACTAATAGAAAAAAAAATAAAGAGCTCCAGCTCCTTCAGTGTAATTTCTAAACCATTTCAGTGATGGCCTGTGACAGACTTGCATGAGCACTTCTCGCAAGCAGAGCTACCACTTGGCAACTACTATATTTAAATAAGTTTAGAAACCCTACTCTGGGTATCATGGCATTATGTGTTTTTGGTGGACGGCCACAGGAAGTGTTGGAGACCAACTGCGTTTCCAGAAGGGACAAATCAACAGCAGGTAGCCCAACAGCATACAAATAAATCCATGGCCAGGGATCCTCTGAACAGTCAGACTCCAAACACCACCTGCAAAATTCCAACCAGAAAGCCCCAGCCCACACCTACACCGCTCTTACAACCAGGATGTTTCTATAAGTCATAGCAAGACTTTGGAAAGCCGACATGCTAAGAGGGTGCCCCACCTGATGACAAGACCAAGATCTCTGAACAAGACCACACCCACTGAATTTGGAAAAAAAATTCACACCAAAATACACAGCCTCTGAGTACTCTTAATTTTAAAATTCCTTTTTTCAGCATGCTGTTACAATCTCTCTAGCAACATTTTTAGCCAACCCTGATCCTTTGAGTTGCTCCACTTGGGAGGCCTGTCTGTAAGCAACAGCAGACAAAGGTCTTTGAACATAAGAGCCTTTGGACACAGCAGATGCAGTAGAGCTCCACACCAACACCACGCTGTCACCAAACTAACTTCAGAACTGAAAGCTCCCTAGTTATATTCAGAGTTCTGCACCAAAAGCTAATAAATTCCAAGCGGCAGGACTTGTTCACACCAGAAGTTATCATGACTCAACAAATCCACAACCAACTACATCAACTCGAGCTAAACTGACAAGGCTGAAAATTTTTAATCACATTCCAGAAGATTAGTCTGGTTTTGCAAATTGTGCAAGACTCGACTACAGCTGTGTCACAAGCCATACTTTGGACTGCACACTCTCCCTCAATTTTCTCAGTGTTTCAGGAAGGAAATAAACCGTATTTGGCACGGAGTGCGCTGTATTTGTACAACAGGCACAGAGCCAGCATCAGTCCGTTCCCTGATGTGTTCCACTGCTTCTCAGCACCCTACTTATAGCTCTTCAGATCGGCCTCTCTTCCTGCATCACCCCATAAGGCAAGTCATCCAGAGAGTAAAAGACACATTATGGCCTCTTACCACCAAACAGCCATAATTTTGCCACAATCATCCAGGAATCTTGCCCAAACAGTGCTGGAAGAGACAAGTAAAAGAGTAAGAACTAGAAATGCATATGGGTGTTAGTGCCAGTAGATACATTAAACAGGATGCTATATGAAGGCAAGTGATCAAAGTGCTCAATTTCCAGATTAAAAAAAAATAAATTAAACTATAAGGTTTATTCTAATTAAGTTCATAAATTTTCTTGTGCATAAGCTCAGCAGGGGGTGGGGTGTAGTTACAGGCTGCACAGCAGTGCAAAGGCTTAAAAAATCCTTTTATACAGAAGATGCTAAGGAACACTTAGGGTTATTAAATCTATCGTGTTTCTGCAAGAGAAGCCTTCAGCCTAGAAGGCCCAGTCAAATTCCAGCAGAGCTTTCTGATCACCTCAGTGTCTAAAAGCGTAAGCCTATCCCACTGGAAGAGAAGGAGACCATTTCCCAGCCAAACCATAAAAGAAATCCAGGCTACAGGAACCTTGTGAAATGTGAAGCTTTTATTTTTTCGTATATATATATATATAAAAACCCCAAATAGAAGGCTTGTAATAAATCTCACCTAAGGAAGTTTCTGGGTTTTATATAACTTCAGTCATTTTCATCCCAATTTTAGAAGTTTTAAATCAGCTAAAGAGAAAAGGTATTCAACTATGTCATTATTAACAACTTCAACAGTCTGAAGTTTTTTCAATTCATGTAACAATAATTAAGAAGACAGAACAAAATTATAAATATATTTACAGATATCCAAAAATCCTGTTGAATTCCTTTTGGATAAAAGAAAAATAATATATTATACTGTAATAATTATAATGCAGTATACATGTCAGTTGGAATAATCACAATCTAGTCCATTGCCTTAAGGTCACTTGTACTTTATTAGATTTGTTAAAAAAAAACAAAACAAACCCAACCAATATATGGACAACTGATTTTATAACTCTGTAAGGAACAAAGATTTTTTTGCCTCTGACAAATGTGAATCTATTTCATCCTTCTTTTGTAGTAACGGCACCACGGAATAAGATTGGAACTACAGATATCCTCCACCAACTGCCAAGTTATCTGCATATATCAAAAGGGTCAAACTCCACTGCAATACACAGCGTTGGGATGGTAACCTCAGACGTGGAAATGGCTATAAAAGATTACAGGGCCAATTCTTACGACTGCCCAAAGCAGACGATGGCTTCAGAAACCAGAGCATGTGTATACTTGGAAGAAAAAACCATGTTTCTGGAGCCGTATGCTGTCTTACCAATGTCCATCAATTTTTTTTTTTTTTACAGTGGATGCAGTCAATAATGATATTTTCTTTCATTGTGACATTTTGTACATGTGAAAACAATTATTTCACTACTGCCACAATATGTTTCTTCCTCTCTGGCACAAATGGCATAGATCCTGGTTTGCTGTGCTTACGACGATTCAGTTCCCTAGAAACAAAAAACAGAAGGGTGAAGTTCAGTAGTCAGCACAAAGATTTAACAAATATTAAATTCCTCCTTAAGTTACTAATGAGTTATACTACAATTAAAAAAAAAATTGCTCTGCTTTTATTAATCAAAAGCCACATACTTCCTCCTTTAAGGACTGTCCCTTTCAAAAATAACTTTAAAATTGGCTAATTTTGAAAAGTTTAAAACTGAGCCTTTCTTGGAAGCTCCACTTACTTGGCTTCCATGTCAACACGATTTGCTGCTCAAGTTTGTAGAATCTTTCTAGCTGAGAAAGATGACTAAAACCTACCAGTTTTTAGTTTTACTCTTAAATTTAATAGCTACAGCAAAGCATGCCACCTTCTGCTCCTAGAAATTCCACTATGGCCATGATATAGGTGATAGAAAACATGCATCCTGGAATCTGGTATTACAGAAAAAAAAAAGGACAAAACCCCAAAACACCTCCACGCATTTACATCAGCTCATTCTGTTTCCATTGCAATGTTGCATCATCTCATGCTTAACAGAGCATTGTGGCTTCTTCCAACATGGTATTTGCTCCTGTTTCCTCAGTGAACTTTTGGGAAGCAGACAGTGCTCACTGACTCTGGCATTTGACTGCATTTTCCTTATAATCAGAGGTTAATCAATCCCGTACTTCATGAGCACTTATTCAGATGTTAAAAGTAGCTCATTGTTGTTCCTCCCACACACTGTAGCTCTATCACTCCCATACATTGCTGCTACAGCACTGCAGTGATGCATTTTGTTAAGATCAAGAGAAAACAAAGCCAGAAGAGGAAGACAAAGACATACTTTCGCCGACGAGCTTCTCTCATGATACGTTGCTCTTTGATTTGACAATATATACTCTTGGGCAAGTGACGGTGTTGAGCAATGCGTCTGATCTTCGGGTGATACTGGAACTTCTCCTTCAGCTTCTGATTGTAATTCATAGCTGCCTTCTCTCGTGGTGCAAGCTACGGGGAAAGCACCACAGACAAGCATGTTATGAAAGAACAGGGATTTAACTGTCACCATTTTCTCTGCAAAACATAATTTTAAATTTTCTTTCAAATGGATTCCTTCTAGCAAACGGCTATAACCACACGAACATCAGAATTAGGGTAGGTAAGTATTAAAAAGTTACAATTTCAACAACACTCCAATGCTCCAACACAAAATATTATCATAATTTCAAAGTTCAATTAAGTAACTGAATTTACTCCCTGATAATCAGATTTTAATGTACTGCAGAGAAAAGGGGAATGGAAATAGCTGATAGTAAAACCTCTTTGATCAGAGTCTGCCTGCTTTCCTAACCTCTGATGATGATAAACTTGCTGTGAAATAAAGATTTGCAGGCATTTTAATCACTAGCCAATGTAAGTTAAAATGCTATAAATGAATCGTCTTCATTAACAGCTTTACAGACAGCTCCTTAGGTGGCTTAAATCTTACCCAGCGCCTTGATCCATTAGGAAGCACAGTGCATATATCAGATTTCAAGTATTAGCTTGACTATATGGCACACAGGGAGTTCCAACTTTCATCACGCAGCTAAAAATATCTTAGTATCAAACACATAAAATACAGGTAAACTAGTATTACCACAAGAGACTTTAATTTTATCCACGTTTAAAAATCACGTCTGAGCCACTATTAGCAGCACTAAAAGCGAGAAATGCCTTTTCTTGACAGCTATCTACAGAGGAATTTTTTTTTCCCAAGTAGGCATGTTTCCTTTGGTCCTAATACTTATTTATTAAAAGTATAGGGGAAAAAATAATCTGTGTGTGCTGTATTTTTGTTAAAAGCATGCACTGCTTCGCAAGGAATATCAGTCTCTATGTATTTTGGATTTGCTTGGACCTATGGGAATTTCAGCTGCCTTTCAGTCTAGTGAGCTTCCATATAAACAGAAAATCTGTTAATATTAAATATTAATAGAGGATAATCCTATCAGCTTCTTCCTACCCTCCTGTCCAAAATACACTCTAACTCCAGTATTTCAGACATATTAAAACCCTTCGTATTTTCAAACAAGCAGTGGCACAAGTCTTTTGCCCTCCCACATTTATTTCATCCACTACTACCTGCACCTAAAGTATTAAAAGCAAAATAGTTCAGACAACTTTATTTGTTATTTTCTCAAGAAAAAACAGAACCTGACTTTCAGACACTAACAAAAAAAGAAGCAGTAACAAAACCCACAACTTTATTACACACAGAAAAACTTGGAAATTCTACCTACATAATTATGAAACATACTTTTCCCCAACTTTGAAATCAGCAATTGGCTATTTTCCACTCTGGAGGTCACTTTTAGAAGTGACTTCTGTTGGAATATTTCATGAATTCTGAAAAAATAAATATCACACTCAGATAACTTTGGTCGGAGATGTCATTAATGGTCTGAAAGCAAGTATTAATAAAACATATGGCAAAGGAGTTTCTCCTTTGGGACAATAAAGAAACCAGGTACCAGATGCAGAGTTGTTAATCGCTCAGAAAGTTCTTATTCAGGCATCGGAGATACATAATGCTCTTAACCTTTGTTTCTCCACACCTCCTTATTCATAAAAGACACATCCTTCTGCTTTGCAATTTGAGATAAATGTAAGTAAGTGAGCAAATTTTACAGTCTTAACCCACTAAAACTATTCCCTCCCCCACCCTTTACTGAAATTCCTTCTAGCAAGCCAGCCTGAGTAGCTGGTTCACTCTTAATAAATCCCAGGTGTTCCCACTCTGCAGAAAACTGCCAACATAATCCAAATTAAAGAGGTTTTATTTTAATTAAATGCAATGATTTTAATTTAAGAAGAGCAAATTGCTGCCGATTTCGTACAGCCTTGATGATTCTACAGACAAGAGGTGAATCTGTAAATTAAAGATACATCCAGGATTTCCTATTTAAAAAATTAATATAGTTTAAGAGGTGGTTATGCTCGAGTCTGATTACATTTTTATGTGTAATGTGGTGTAGAGAAAAGCATGAAGCTGGTGACTTTCCATCCAACTACAGAATGCCAGCGCCCCACATACCAGGCTGCGCTAAGTGCGCCCTCATCTACATGATGGTAAAAGAAAATTTTGCAGTAATGACAAATTTCTGTCTATTTATGAGAGACAGCAGGCAGCACAGAAAGCAGACTGCAATAATGCACTGAATTCCAACCTCTCTCTTGCAAGTCATTTTACAAAGGTCAACGTAAAGAGCTGAAGAGAACAGCAGTACTTCCCATTCTGCTTTGAGCTGGAGATGGTGCCGCGAACACAGCACGATTTAGCAGGATTAGAGATTTTGCTTATAGGGACTAGAACACTCTACAGTATAATAAATTAGGATTTATATGACATCACAAGTGGAAGATATGCTCAAAGATGATGTATGACTCTTATACGTGCAACTTTCTTCCTTTATCACGGAAATGGAAATTATGTGGCAGAAAGACAGCTGATTTGTGCCATTACCACAGCAATACTTCACAGCAAATATCTAGAGTGAAAAAGGGGGGAAAAAGAACTCTAAAATGCAACCAAGTTGTCACCAGTAGGAAAATGTGTCCTCAAATAAACTGCCTATGACTCTCTCCTCCCTCCAGATGATAGAGGCTGGTTATTTTTTCCCATCTAAGCAGAAGGAAGGTAAGCATTTTTCCAGAGCCCTGATTGAAGGGCTAAAACCACCTTTACTGAAAAATTTTCCTTTTAAGAAGAGTTTTATTCGTACTATACAGTATTTAAAACTCCACACTATTACACTCTTGTAATTCAGCATGAGTATAAGAAATGGCTGTTTATCTATCCTGCCCAGCTTGCCCTTCTAGGTTAGGGCAGACAGAGCATAGATGCAACATATTTTTAGAATGCGAACGTATCCCAGCAGTTTTCTACACCTTAGCTCGTCTTTATTTCCTTCTTTTTTTCCCCCATTGCTTTGCTGAAAACACATTTCTAAATTTATTGCCATAAAGTTTATTACTCATTGTTTCCTTGGACCAAAAACTTACAGCTTCTTTACATCTAAATGGATGACAAAAAAAAAAGAAAGGTAATGCAAATGTTAAGAGCACAAAATCATAGCTAAAGGGATGAAGTTATATGTGCACTGAATCACAAACCCGAAATCACTATGAAAAGAATGCCATGTCACACAATATCTGGTACTGCTTGTTATCAGCCTTATCTCACAAAATGGAACCGTATACTAGAAGCAGACTGAAAGGACATACAATTACTTAGTTTTGATGCACTCCTGCTTATGCACTTTGCTAGATCCAAACCATGAGTTGTAACTGCACGTTCTCCTTTTTCAGTCCTCACTCAAAAGCTGCTATTTCTGCATCTTGAAAGAAAGCAGCAAACCTACGCTCCACTGTTTTGCTCACTCCTGACACCAGTTTTACACTCACTGAAATATAAATAATTCCCAAACAGAAAGTTGTCTTCAGTTGTCCAGTGCTCTGTTCTAATGCTACTTTGGAAGCAAAACAGAGCCAAATTTTGCAGCTGTTACTCACAGAAGTGATGTTACTACTAAACATTTACACTCTAAGAACTGCAGGTGTAGATATTTTTTTCTAATAACATGTCAATAGATTGAAGAACAATACAGCTTTTTGAAGTTTTACTAATGGCTCATTGCTTTCACTACAATTAAAAAAACCCCTAATCTATCACTTTCTTTGTATTGATTAGATTAATTGTACTTTATTACTGCTGCTTTTCCAGCCTTTTCATTCAGATGAGGCTCTATTTTTCTCTTTTCCTCAGAAGCCAAAGTCATTTATCTATTTTAAAGTGACTTCTGCTGGGGCTCCAGCACTGAGATTTGGGGTTTGTTACCCCTATGTAAAACCCATGCAGACTTATTTGTCAGTGGAATGGAAACACAGCATGCCTCTGGCTCCTCCAGAGACTTTTGTTGTTACTTTAATGTTTCACTGATTTTGAATAATGAGTACGATGCCAAATACATTAAAAACCAAAAGAAACATGCATGTCAGAACTGATGACTGCTAGGGCAGCCAAGATTCAGAAAGTACAACTTTCCAACTGCATAAATGTTCATCAGTCACAACATAAGCACTATACGTTCACTATAACTTCCGGGGAACCCAGCGACACCAAAACCAAGTAAGACTAAGTACTCACCGAAGGAAAAAAAAAAAAATAACATGTTTGATTGCGATTTTTCTTTCAGGATGATGGTTTCTATCCACCCCCACCCCAAAAATATCCATCTTAAAATACAAAGTATTACAAGATGTTAGTGTTATATCAGAAATACAGTGACCTTTGGATGAGTCATTCAATCAAATCTTCTCAGCAAAGAAAAATAGCAGACCAAGCAACTAAGCATTTAAGACACGTTTTGACACTTCCGACAGAATTACTGGATGTTCAGCTTTGAATATTCAGAATGTTCAAAAAATAGCCACAGACTATGGAAGAACTGGACATTTACAAAATGAGCAAGCATATGTCTATGAAGATAAGAACACCAATCCTCTAAAAAAAGAGGGACCATGTACTAAAGAAAAACAGTGGAAACCACATAAATAGCCATTAACAGTTGCAGTGTTAAGAATCACAGGAATTACCAGGTTGGACCGAACAAGCACTGGCACAGTTGCCTGAATCCAAGCAACATTTTCAAGATATATAGAAGAACAAGATAAGCCATAAAGTTTCCATTTTCAAGTCCCATTAGCAACAACTACTCTTGAAACATTTGAAAAGTAAAATTTCATAGTAATTCTGAAAAAAAAAAACACCCCACAACACTATAGCAGCTTCAGTTACTAATTTAATATC
>VXAK01009205.1:72045-113860 GCA_013399435.1 Arenaria interpres
CTTGCTAAATTCAAGGCTTCAACAGCATAACGCTTGAACACATTTCCACACAAGATATGAGGATGTGAAACATTACCTCTTCTTATTATAAAATAATTCTTTACAAGTTCATTAGCATCGTCCATGTGAAATGAGAGCAGTTTTTCTACATAATTCTCTATGTCCCTTGTAAGTTCTTCCTGTATTCCTAAATAATTTTGCTTTCTTAAGATATTTTTGATGTTGCAAGGTGGTTTTTTGAAGATAGGATGACAAGTTTTGTATTCTAAATGATGGGATGATTTCTGACAGTAAAAAAATAAACAAACACAAATCCAACAAAACCCAACAAACAAACAAAAAAAATCAAACAAAAACCCACATGCCACTTGACCTGTGCTATAGATAGCTATTGACTTAGTTCTCTTCAGAGCCAATCGCCAAAGAGCTTTGACAGAAATGCTTAGGAACCCGTACACGTATGCATGCGACAAAAGCTGCATTTGTATGATCCCACAACAGAATTGAACTGTATGCACAGTCTCCAAGAGGCATGTTAAGCAGCAATAACATTTACAAACAGAAAAAAAAAAAAGAGGCAGGTTATTTTATGTAGGATTCACTGTCAGGTCAAGGAAGACAAGAGTATTAATGTCCAATACCCGATAGTCATAACTGGTAGCACTTTTTTAGGCCCATCCATGGCCACTTTTCTGTGATGCAAATAGTACAGAAAACAGCAGAATGTCATTTACCACTCCACATTTTGAGTACTTCACCAATATCTAAGTTGTCCTTCTGGTACACAGTATTTCTACAATGCAGGAGCAGTTGGGTTTGCCATTACTTCCCGGAGCCAAGTATCATTACTCTTTCAGAAGAAAAAGAGCCAATGACATTTAGTAGTCAATAGAGTGGATTTGCTGTTCACACCTGAAAATACTAGGCATCATTCTATATGAAAATAATATTTTCCACATTCTTTTTACCCACTTGCCCTTCATCCACAGGGCAAAGGGTAAAGATGCAAGTCAAAAATACCAGACAATTCTGTAACAGAACAACATCTTAGAGAGACAGCATGCTCTCTCACTAAGAATACAGTAAAAAAAGACAGAAAATTTCCGTTAATACTGTAGAAGCAGGTAAAAAGGGCATTGCCATGAACATATGGATATGACAAGAAGAAAACAGGCATTATTTCTGCCCAATGCTGCACTGTCTAAGCAAATTCAACAAAAAAATTAAATCAAAAAGTAAAATCTATAATGAGCTTTGCAGCATCCTTGGAATTAGCAAGTATGGGACAGATATTTAAATGCTTGACTGAAGCCCTACATGGGAAAATACCAAGAAACAGTTCAGAACAGAAAAAAAAAATATCAAAAAAGCATCCTCAACAGAAGAGTTATTCCATTAAAAAAATTAAACTTAAATAGTAGTTTGCAACCACAAGTACTGTGCAAGCTACAAAGCTGTTTTGTTGTTTTGGGTTTTTTTGGGGGTTTTTTTGGTTGGTTGGTGTTTTGGGTTTAAGTCTATTGCTCTATAGCAAAGATGAGAAAATTAATAAGACTTCCAAATACCTATGGTAGACCATAGCTAATGATATCCAAGTTGTTTTAGCTGTGCTACTCCACACCCAGTGCACAACAGTCCATGAATTATCCCATTCCGCACTGTAGCCCTCTGTACTCCTGCTACTCTCATTCACCTCCACTCTCCCAGCTCTGCTCCACTTCCCTCTTACTAAGATACTATCACTTGATGGAGCTTCAGGTTATCACAAGCAGCCCTAGACATGACTATGCAATAAATTCATCCCCTTAACTGTACAATATTCTTCCCTGAATTACAGCTTCCCTCTCCTCCTCCCTCAATCTTCCACAAGATCAAGCAGAAATTCCCACAAGCGTTTTTTGACAGCTATGCTGATGGGATCAGAAAAAGCAAAGTAAGCACCTCCAAAATACCCTAACAATATAAATCTACAGAAAGGGATTACTCCCAGCTGACAAAGTATCAAATTTTCATTCTCCAAAGTCATTCATACTTTAACACAACTGTGCAGATGAATATATGCAAGGGGTAACCGTAACAGAATGTTTTGGCCTTGTCTATATGTGAACCTTTGAACAAGTGTAAGGGAACAGACATGTATCTAATTAGACTGATGTCTGCTCCTGCTAGGAACACTTCAGCCAAACTGACTTACATTGAATTAAATAGACTTCAGACACCACACTAGTTTGCCCACTTGGTACCGGAGAATTATATAGGTTAATGGCAAACTCATGCAATGGTCTATTTTATAATGCAAACTCTTATCAGAGTATGAACTGCACGTGAACCAGTCACATTCCAGCCAAAGTTTTTAAACGTGGTAACCCTAAGCTTCAGTAGAATGACTTACGCACGGCAAAATAGAACTTACTGCTTTTTCTCTAGTGCAAAGGGATGAATTCTCACCTGTAGCTCCCAAGTAAAAAACTCGAGTCTATTTAGAACTGATCACTATTGTTAACATTAAACAAGGATCAAAAAAAACCTCACCTCACCTCGGCAATTCTATGATTGTGTAGCAATAACAAGGCATGTAATTTTTTTTATTATAAGTTGTAGTAAATGCAATGAACTATACTGTGCATGGCAGTTTTCAAATTAAATAAAACCTACCATTTTACCTTTTCCCCTTTAGAAACAAGGTTTTAGAAGATGAACAGACCGATCAGTTGTAATAACAAAAAGTCTCAAACATCTTGTCCCATGATAACAAAAAGCAAAATGCAACTCTTACCACACCCAGTTTTTCAGAAGCATTAGCTTTCCACAGACGAATATTCATCTCATCTGAGCCACACAGAATATACTTGTTATCTGAAGTCCATTTTACGGTGATGACGTGCTGCATTCGCTTTGTGTGATATACCTCCCTAAAGCAAAGAAAAACATTTTTAAATGATCTATCATCACTTTTCCCATCAACATTACCTTTTACATAGCAGAAAGCATTCTGTTCAATGCAAAATATATTTCTTACTTTTGTTGGCTTTTTTTTTTTAAATCTGACTTCTTTTAAACACTGTGCTGATGTTAAATCGAGAGAGAGAGATTCAAATAAAGTATGATGGCTAGACTGACAAAGGATCACCTAGGATAAAATGCTTTTAAAATAAGTGTTTTCATAGAAGTCACAGTAAATAGCTAAAGAGTAACTCCTTCTGCAAAACATGCCATGGATGTACAATATGATACGCATCATATGCACAATATAATGTGCATACCATTCCCGAAATAATTGAAAATAATATGCTGTTGCACTGATCAGGCATTACAGAACGGGACTGCAGAAGAATGGGTGCCAAAGAATCTGACAGCACCGTTATAAACAAGAAAGAAAACACTGAATAAACACCTCCAGCTGTCCATTTATGAAATGGCAATGGACTGGCTATTCTTCATTGTGATTGCCCTCTTTTCCCCAAAAATGGACTCCCTTATCATTGTCTAAAGGAATCCTAGGAAAAATTTCGTAACGCTGAGAACTCAAAGGAAAGTCTCCAGTCCTGCGAACAAAAACTCAACAAGAAATACCAGCTAGTATACGAGGATCCAGAACAGCTGTGTGGCTATTAAAGCATAAATTACATTTAATTTCTGCCAATTAGGCTCCTGCTCAACAAGTACTGTCACTTCTTGAAAAATGTTTCTTGATGTTACATTTAAACCAATATTTAAAGGAAACTCATCTAATTTTCATTAAGTATGTATCAAACAAGCAGAACAGTATTATTCACAAAGTTATTCTTTTATTTCTGCTATAAAAATATAGAACTAAGTATACTTGTTGGTAATTTAATTATTTATTAGCATTCTAAAGACAAAGAATAAGTAAGGCCTACTTACTATCCGCTACTACCCACTCCTTTGGTATATCAGTCATGCACTGCAGCTTATAGACCATTCTCTTTCTTTTACTTAGTTATTTTTACAAGTAAAATCTGAGTGGTAATGGAAAGGAAATATGGAAACAACATCTATTCAAGAGCTGCAGAAAAACTAGACTGGCGTAAAGCTTGAGAAAAACAATAGTAATCCATATACTAACTTAAATAAGCTTTAATAAGCTTAAACATCTCTCGTAATTCAGTTAAGTGATGCTCTACAAGAACCATGGGGAAGAGTGAGCATGAGTACTTTCAGAAAACATTAATAACTTACATCAGCATTTTACTGATGTTGCTGTTTAATAGCACGTGTGCACAGACACATTTTCACAAGCATTCCTATGTTCACTTTTATTTTACTATTTGGCTCAATAACAAAGCTTTTTTTCACCCACCTTTGGGGAACAAACTACTTTTCCTCTCCTTGCTCTGAATTTTCAGCCTTTGTCTATCCTGTTGCTGCCATCACAAGTTATTAAATATTCTCAGGGAAAGAAAAACACAAAACATGGCCAAATAACCAGGATCTGTCATTTTAAAAGTTCACACAGACATCCAGTTTCGTTTACCAAGAATTTACTAAATTTAATCAACTTCATGATAAATCTTATTTCTTATGGCTAATCAATTTCCTAATTTGAATTTTCATTTTAAAATACAATAGAAAGCAATGGAAGTTAGGAGTCTTTCAGACTGGCAGAAGATCAAAAGTCAAAACTGGAGTACCGTTAGGATCCTTGTTTACAGATAATCTTAACTACCTCCTCACTTTTCCAAGTGGGTTCAGATCTTCCACTTAAAGACTCTTCGTGGGATTAATTTCAATCTTGTAACTCTGAAAAAGCCCAGCTTCTGATGAATTTTAAGTGTCCCAGTCAGCTTATATGAGGCTAAGTTCTTCACTTGTAAGGCTCTTCCTTACTACATTTATGGCCACCACACAGAAGGGGAAAAAAAAAGGGGGGGTGGATAAAGAGGATAATTCCTTCCACAGACTTTGGCAACAATCTGCTGTAATGTGGAATAAAGCCTTTTACTGCTGCATTATGGGGTCTGCAAGCTTCCCCTCAATGATGTACTTTAACTTTGCATATCACCACTTTTGTGAACTATTGCATAGAAAGGAAAATCTGTAGAACACAAGAACTGCTTAATACAAGAATTATAAAAAAAAAACCCAAACCACAACAAACCAACCCACAAAGGAACTGTAATACTTAATTACATTGAAAATATTATTGCAAGACAGGAAGAAAATAAAAACTACTCATAGATTAGTTATAAAGAAAAATGTAAACACACAGACCCTGTCAATCTTTAATGCAGTATAGGAGCATACAAACAGTTACACTGAATAATGCATACATAACTGCATCAATCAGTAACAAAAACATACTCCTCCTCTTATCAATATTTCAACATCACCACCACCTAAACCACCTAGAACTTGACCCAGTAGCAAATTTTTGAGAAGTCAAGTTTGCAGAGAGGAAGGCAACTAGAAGTAAAATAAAGTTAAAAATAAAGAAAAAAGGGGAAGAACTGACAGAGAATAACAAAGGTAGGTTTATGAAGAATAAATGATACCAGACAGATCTGATAACTTCTTCAATTTTCAAATTGAAAAAAAAAATACAGTAACAATGGAGACATAGTAGATCAAATCTGAACCTCAGCAAAATATTTAATACAGTGCTTTATGAAATCTTACATGAAAAACTAATTCAAAGTTAATTGTATTCAAAGCATTGTCACATGAATCAAAACCTGGTTAACAAAATATAAACAAAAGGTAATAAGCAGACTGAAACAGATCACAAAAGTGTCCTAAAGTGATCCTCAGGAATTCATACAATGAATCATCTTTAGCAATTGATCTATAGGGGACAAAGACAGTCCTTAGATAACCAAATGCTACAACGTTGTAAGGCACTGCAAACTTAAGTGGTGACAGATACAGTACAATGTAACCTAAAGACATTAAAGATATATGAAGAGGGAAATAAGATGGGATTCATCTTGGTAAAATACAAATGAGTATGCCCAAGAACAATCCACTGTAATATTAATCCAAAACTGTCTAAGTATTGCTATTTCTTAAGCAGTTCTACTCTAATGCATACTCCAGAATTATCTGTCAACCTCCAGTCATATACAGAATAAGATTTCAATATTCACAGGAAGTGAATGCCCCAATGAAGATGTTAATGAATTAAGAATTTTGAGGGAGGTAACGGGAACGAATGACAGCAAGAGAAAAAGGTGTAAAAATCACTCACCTGCTGTGACCTTTGTCTACAGGAAAAATGCGGACAGACTTATCAAAGCTGGCAGAGACGAATTCTTTCCCAGTGGGTGAATAATCCACATCAAGAACAGCAGACACGTGATCCATGTGCACCATCACAGGTGATTCAAGAAAGCGCATATCAAAAGTATATAAGCTTTAAAATAAATACACCAACAGCTTAATACCTTAACAGCTCCTAAGTAAATAGTACATTTTTGCTGAACAGATACTTTAATCATATGCAAAAGACACTTAAGGAGAGATTCATACTGTAGAGGGAACTCTTTAAAACTGCTCATAACACATGAAAAGAAAGAATGATGCACTGTTTAGGGCTTGAAAAAAGTTTATTAATCAGAGGCTTTAGTTATTGGATCAATCCTAGATCTTGCTCACAGTCGAAGAACAGATGGTGTCCACTATTCCCTTCATGTCTTCATGGGTCACTGACCAAACCCATTTCTCCAACCACCACACTGTCCTCCCTTACTCCATCTTCAGCTATAAGTATATAACCTGAACTTGGACAAGCAGCTCTGAATCATTACGACAAGCCTATCAACTCTCCAAGGTTTCTAGATATTCCCATATTGGGAACTCCTACTAATTCAAAATCTTCTGTGAAGTTCCCATTTGGTTGGCACCCTCTCCTACTGCCTAATTAAGCCAGACAAGGAAAGGAAAGCTTGGTCCTTCACTACATGGAGCTGTTAGTTCAGTAGAGCACACTACCTGCAGAAACGCATTACATTAAAAATAAACACACACCTTGTGGACCACAGCTGGTTTGCTCTTAAGCTCTTCAATACTCAGGCGAGGTCTACCTGTACTGCCTTTGAATCAGCAAGCCCACTGAGACACAGCAAGGCGTAATGACCGAGCAGATCATTAATTTGCCTAGGGTCAATAAGCAAAGTGCTTTACAGACAAAGCATTTAATGAAACCTGCTTAAGATATACAATTCATCAGAATTACTATATGAAAAACTTGTGATTTAGCAGGTTTCTCACCCTCCTTTCTGTGGATGAATACATAACTAGAATTAATTCTACGTCTCTTATTCAATAGTTCACTGGCAACTATTGCTTTTTCCTTCTAAATTCCCCAAGAAAAAAGTACGCTAGCATCATATTCAAAACCACTACTCCATATAATCAGGTAACACTTGCATATGTGTTGCTGATACATCTATTTGCCATTGCACTTACATGAACTGTAATAATTTGCAAGAGGACAGTTGCCCCTGACAGTAACAGCTACCATTTTCAGTTTAGCGGGGCAAAGGGGAAAGATTTATAAACAAACAGATTAGATACCCTGTTAGCCTTAGCACACCATAACCAAAATAAGTGAAAAGCAGGACATTAAATACAACACCCACTGTCAAGGTCTGAGCCAGATCTCATTTCCTTGGAAAAACAGCCTTAAGTGATAAAATTCTTATGTTCTAGAAGAAAACAGTGATCTATTGTTAGATCGCTGACTTCCTGGAAAAAAGGATGTGAAGCACATTTTGCAGTGGCCTAGTTTTGAAGAGAGAGATTTTTCAATATCAGATTAGCTGTTCACATGAACGGTATTGTTCAAAAGTGAAAAAAACTGCTCTGAGACACTGAAAGGATATTGCAGTCTCTGGAACCGTTTCACAAAAGACTAGTTTAGGTTTTTTAATTTTTTTTTTAAGAAAGGGTTTCATTAAAATAGGTTATCAGTACAATATATCAAGCTTCACAAGAGCTGGCATGAAAATAATCACTTATATTGCCTCAGACTAGATCAATAGTATTTATTTTCCAGGTGCCATTGCAAGGTACACTTGCATGGGTTCAGCTGCACTTTTGGTAAGTAACACTGCTTTTTTTTCCCTGGATACTGAAATTTAGAGAAAGAGGCAGTCTATTATCAAATTATTATTTTTTTTTAAATCAGTGAGCCTATAATTATCTAGTTATTACTTAAATGATTCAAATTTAGAATTCAGGTAGGTTTTAAAAATGTATTTTAGCATGATGATAAATAACTAAAATACCAATTAAAAACGTAACATGATCAGGATTATCAAAAAGCAAGGTCACACTTACTTGTAATCTTCATTTGCTGCAGTAAAAATGAAAGCTTCCATGGGGTTCCAACATATTGTGTTTGTCCTCATATTCAAGATAACCTGAAAGATATTTACACATTGCTACCTTTTTATAGGCAGTAAAATACTCACTGTATTCAAAGCTGCCTATATCACATCAGACAAGCACTCTCTAGATACAGAGCTATGGCAGAGGAATAGAGACATGACAGAATGTTTCCTTCGGAGTGTTAGAACTGGGACTCAAGACTCCCTTGTCTCTCATCATATACTCACTGCTTTGTGCTATGTTGCATCCAGCTCTGCAACGCCCAACATAAGAACATGGACCTGTTGGAGCAGGTCTGGAGGAGGGCCACAAAGATGATCAGGGGGCTGGAGCACCTCTGCTATGAGGACAGGCTGAGAGAGCTGGGGTTGTTCAGCCTGGAGAAGAGAAGGTTCTGGGTGCACCTTATAGCAGCCTTCCAGCACTTAAAGGGGGCCCACAGGAAAGATGGAGAGGAGTGTATCAGTACACTTCTATCAGGGAGTATAGGGATAGGATGAGGGGTAATGGTTTTAAGCTGAAAGAGGGGAGATTTAGATTAGATATTAGGAAGAAATTCTTTACTGCGAGGCTGGTGAGACACTGGAACAGGTTGCCCAGAGGAGCTGTGGATGCCCCCATCCCTGGAAATGTTCAAGACCAGACTGGATGGGGCTTTGAACAATCTGGTCTAATGGAAGGTATCTTTGCCCATGGCAGGGAGTTGGGAGTAGGTGATCTTGAAGGTCCCTTCCAATCCAAACCATTCCATGATTCTATGAATTAAATTTTCCTCTGCAAGTCATCTTAGAAGCAAATTCTTCTGAAGTGGTCACTTTACATGTAAACATGTTAGCAGTGAATATGTAAACCAGAAACTTCTGAAGAATTTCACTTCATCATATTTACAGGAACCTTTAGTTAAGTAATCTATAATCATGCCTAATTAAATGGTTATTTCAAAGGATATAGTCATTAATTGATGCTGTCAACCAGCATTTGTAAAGCTATTACAACATTTTGATATTCTCCCCAATTATTACCAACCCTTCATTATTTTATCTCTGAAATTGCAGTTCATGAGTTCTCCAGGACAGCTGCTGTTTCTTGTTGAAGCACTATGCAATGTGTGTAGAAGTTACTCCGTTGTAATCTACTCACCACCACCACTGTATTAGCAGCGAGTCATTTGCTACACGTTCATAAGATCTGCTTGCAAGCAGCAAACAAATGGCTACAAAGGGGCCAGCTTGCCTTCAAATGGGAGGAAGGCAGCTGATGACAGCCTCATAAGACCCTTCTTTACTAAGAGTGGATTAAACATGAAGTATTAAGAAGCTGTGTGTTGGATACCCCCACCTTGGAGGACAGCTGTGGTTGGGCTGGTCCTGTAGAAGGGGAGGCAGGGAGGAGGTCATCAGACACCCCATACGACACCACAGCTTTGGTTTCTGCAGAGTCTTAGAGGAGCTTTCAACTATTGTGTTTAAAAATAAATCCCATAGAGTATGTCTGACACGAAGCAGATGCATAATTACAGAGGACCTTATTAACAAACTGAACAACTCTAAACAGGATTTTCCACAATGCTCCAAGTCCAGCCGTAATCCTACTTGAAAATCCTGAAGTTTGGGTGTTTAACGCCACAGTACTCCAAACTCATTTTTGTTTTCAGTTTACTATACCAAACACCATAAATTTACATACATATTCCAAAGTGTAGTTGTACAATTATAACTTTTACAATAATGAACACAATCTCAAAGCAAGTTAATAGCGATGACATCTACTGAACTGCCCGCCCCCAAAAAAGATCGTTATTTTATGAGTATGTGCACATTCTCCTTAAGTCCTCATTTCCCAGGTGACATTACCCTGCTCAACAGGAAGTCTGTGCTGCAAATTACTGCTCATTATCAGAAACTACATGCATCCAGAACTGAATGTTATTATCAGATGCCTAAAGTGATCTCTGCTTTAAAAAGTGACTTTTCTGAAAGGATAGGCCACTGAAAGGCCCTATCTTTACAGTAATGTGACAACTAGAATTTTCTTGGATTACAGTATTGTTCTTTATAAATTTTGTTTGTTTTTATAGCTATAAACCCTGCACATATCTGGGAAGCCAATAATCAAGGAGCGTTCTTTATTCTTCCCTGTCCAAGTTTTTCAGCTGCTGCAAAATGAGTACACAGTTAATGTTAAAATACAACGTGTTAAATCATGCCACAAAATAACTCTGATACTGCTGAAAAATTCAGCTCTTCTTCAAAAGGGGTCAGGTTTGGTCAAAGTCCATGCTGCACATGTTGCTTCACTATTTTTTCATCCAAATTTGCAAGCATTCAGTTTATTTCAGCAGTGGCATTTGGCATTAGAATGGGACCTAAGGAAAGGATTCTCTGAACAGTTCTAGCATTATATTCAGTAACAACTACATAAGGCAACCTGGGCTGGAAGCGATTTAAGCTGCTGTATGTTAATAACAGCATTTCAGAACTATCTAAAGCTCTAGCAGAGTTTTATTTTAGTTATTTTGACACTATTTTTTAATAATTGAAGATACACTTTGGCATTTCATAAGAAAAAGTCTTTATTAAGACCAGCCAAAGTTGTGAAGCCCTGAAGACTTGGCCATCTTGGTTTATTTATTTTAACTGTGAGCACTTGCTTACAAAGAGCATCAGCCCAGAGATTGAGGTTAATTGTTTGTGTGATCCAGTTTTGTGTTAAAAGTGATCTGTCCTCCTTTACCACCTACCAAAGAACGTTAAAAGCAACAGAAAACACAGTTCCTTTCAGCAGTTTAAATGCTAAAGTCTATGTTTAAAACACCCTAAACTTTCCTAATCCCACAGGTTGCACAAGAATGACTTCTAAAGCGTACCAACTTTTATTGAATCACCTTCTTCTTGTCATGCAACAGGAGTGTTTCCCTTCATCTTTTCCCAGCTTTTTTAGACTAGCTCTTGTTTTGCACTTAGGCAGCATCTCACCTGTTCCTCTTTGAAACTTAGGACTGCAAAACTCACAGACAGGATAAATGAGCAAGACAGCTACTGCTTCACGATGTGTACAGAAGTTGAACTCCTATTTCCCACTGAGGGGGAAGGGACTCCCACTGAGTTCCAAACTCAGGGCAGCGTGTGAGCCGCTTTGCTGATCAAACACCAGGAACACAGCCGTGCTAGGAGCCAGCACCCATACAGAGGTACGGTGCCTCTAATAAGCAGCACCCTTCTCTTGGGAGTTACAGAGCTCTTAGCTCTCAATGCACAAAGGGACATTCAACCTGCCTCTCCGCAGCAGAATCAACCCTACCCCAGCAGGAAACCCAGCACTATATCCAAAGATGTAAGGAAGTATTCATCAGGATTTTACTCCTACAGCAGAAAAGGAACATAAGCATGCTGCTTACCACACAAGATACACATATATATAAGCACATGTATGTACACTTTTATATATTTAGCATATATACATATGTAAAATCCTATTAGATTCAAACTTAGCTCACAAAGGCTCAACCCACATCCTTTTAACTTGTAACTACAGATCTACAGCACTGGCTGTGTTCATTTTGACATTCAGGTCTCCAACCAGCATCACAGACAATTTTTATAAGCACTGTCTCAGTGGCCCAAATGAAGCATCACTAAAAATTGTTGGGGCACAGGGAGAGAAAGAAATACTGCTAAGTAAGTAAAGTACCATTATAGTGTTCTAGTGTATATCAGGCCAGTGTCATCGCAGACAGTACATAACATACCAGAAGGACACTAAGTGTATGTACACTCACAAGCCAGAATATACTTCAAGAAAATTGTTAAAATAGTTCTGGAGCTCAAAAATACTGAACTTGAGGTTAATATGCATGTATGAATTACTGGCTTCTTGTTTTAAGTAAATACATACATTCCCTTAAAATAAATAGGAATCTTCACATCATTGGTAAAGTCCACATATAAATAAAATTTTTATTTCACTGCAAAGGATTTCTGAATGTTTATACTAGGTGCATGGCGGGGGGGTTATCTCCACATGAAAGAAAAACACCTTTTCAACTGCAGAGCCAATGATGGAAAGGAAATGCCTTAGAAGTTACCATGTTTGCTTCTGACACAGAGGAGAAAAAAGTTATATAAAAAACCCCCACATATACGCAGACAGAATACAATCTAAGAACATAGAGTTCTTATTGTGAAATTGCTGTCAGGTCAGGCACTTTATCAAGAATTACAACAGAGTAAGCATGACAGTTCTACTGAATGCGGAAAAGGGCCCTTCTAACTCTGCATGGTTTAAATCCCAAGATTAATTCAAGCTCAGTTAAAAGACTCAAAATTAGACAATGAAAACTCAGTGAACTCACAGTTCAGAGCCTCCCTTTATCATCATGAACAGACTATTTACACGTTCACATGATTCTTAGCGCCATTAGCTTCTACCAAAAAGAAAAATATTACCTTCTTTAACGGAGTTGATTTTCTCATATCATATAACACAATATTTCTGTCAGAAGCACAGCTTCCCAAAAGGTACGTCTGGAAAAAAAAAACCAAACCACAGAAAAATCAGTGTGTAGGGTGTTCTAAACACTCCTAGAACATGGCTAACAGCTTACATTAGATACCTAAGCTATTTCACAAAGCTGGTAGTCAAATAGTTCATTTTTCAGTCAAGGAAATACATTGTTCTTTCTGTGCAGCTAATTTTTCAGCACAAACATTTTAAATAGCTTCCCCTGTAAGACTGTGAATCCAGCCAGTCCTCCCTACTTCAAAAGTAACAAGCAATTTCAGAAGTAACAAGCAATTCCTTGTAAACACTTCATTGACAAGCACAGTCCAGCCATGAAGCATATAGGAATTCCTGTAGAAGATCAGATGCAATTGTTTTGCCATGGAGCGGGGGAGAAGTTTTGGTCATGGGGGTACAGCACTGGAACAGATGAGAGCTCCACAGCCACATAACCACTACATTGTATGCCTGAGATTTGCATTGCTATGGGCAGGACAGAGACCATCCCACTTTTCTTCTCCTCTCCCCCATTGTCAGAGACAAAAGATAAAAAGACGACAATATATGGTACTACATATAGCCATAAAAAAAAATAAAATGCGTATACACCTTCTTAAAGGTTATGTTAAAACATATGTCAAAAACTAAATTTGGAAAAAGGTATTGAAGATCACATTATTAGAGTTTAGATCTTATACTGGAAATCACTATTTTTCTTGATCAGTATAGAACAGAAACATTACCTCAACAGGATTAAATTTTACACTGCTTATGCTATCAAAACCCCATGTCAAAGAACACATGGGACTTGTCCTTTGCTCATCCCAAATGTCCACTTGATGGCCACAGGTGGCAAAAACAGCATCCTTCCAGTGGTGATCAATTCCTGTATACACTGTCTTTAACAGAAAACACAACATCAACAAAAAAAAATAATTTACAAAACAAATTGTATAAATAAATATGCAACTATGTCCTGTTACAGAAAAGATCAACATATCACTGCCTATCAGGTCTCCCATGTTTACATTCATTTATATTACTGAAAAACAAGTCACCACTGCTACCAGAAATTAAGTCTTATCAGATGTACCCTTACACAACAGACTAGCTTTCTGTGTACTCACTTAATGAGCACGCATGCCCTTCTTGTTCATTTACAATGCAGTCAGCATTAGAAGCTCATTCACAAAGTCCTTGTTGACTTTTAAGCAAATGGCAGTTTTAAGGGTACAACTACAAATTTTCAGTGGGAACCTGAACAGATTCCATAGACAATACAATAATTAAAGAGTTTCAAACTATCTATTTACAGAAAGCATTTAAATTCGTTCTTAAAATAAGCTATCATAAATTGAAAGTGCTGAAGTATCTAATTTTAGTCTGCTTTTGTGAAAAAGAAAAACGTACAGTTAAAATTTTCTATTGAATGGCTGTGATGTATTTGCAGGAAAAGAAAGTTATTAATGCAGACTACACACTGACAACACACATCCGAAGAGATGTATGAAAAGAAAGATCTGACCAGATCACAGAAAAGGCATGATTAGTAGAGACAGATCTAAGCAGTCTCTGATGGCATTTGAGAGATTCCTTTCTGGTTACATGTAAAATAAATGTAATAAAAACTTGAAGATACTTTAAAAGTGCCATTATAAAATTTGATGCCATCACCTTACAACCCATTATGGTAACAGGTGACATAAAACCATTTCTCTCTCCTCCAAAAGCTAGATAAGAATTGGTTCAAACTTAATTCAAAAGAAGAGATGTGGGAATAACCAAAACTTAGATTTACTACCTTTCCAAGAATTGTGTGAATAGGTTCTTCTTCTTCTCCATATTCTGGGCTCTCCATTTTCCACTGCTTCACAGTTTTGTCATCACCAACCTGAAAATATTGGAGAAAGCATGCAGAGTTTTACATAAATATATTCTGTTTATTTTACTAGATGTGCTTTGCTGTTAAGTACAAGCAGACTTTCGAAAGAGAATTATCTATGACATACACAGAAGTGCTGCCTATTCACTGTTCTCTTTCATATCTCTAAGCTGAAGATTAGTTCTTCTTGTCATAATATTTCACTAGAAACTGAGCAGGTACATGTACATCATTTGGCTGGAATGAAGCTACCATTCCTCATAGCAGCCCATATGGCACTGTGTTTTGGATTTGTAGCTGATAAGGCACCAATGTCTTGGCTACTTCTGAACAGCGCTTGGGCAGTGTCAAGGCATTTCCCTGCCCCAACTCTGTCAATCATCATCCCTGCTTCCCCCGTGTGGGCAACAGACCGGGAGGGGACACAGGCGCGACAGATGACCTGAACTGGCCAAAGGAGTATTCCATTCCATGTAACATCACACCCAGCAATAAAAACTGGGGTAGCAGAAGAAGAAAGGGGAGGTGGGCTTCCAAAGTGGCTGCTGCTCAGAGACTGTCTGAGGATGTCTGCTTGTGACAAGAGGTGACCGATTTCCTGTTTGCCACTGTTTCCCCCACCACCACCACCTTTCCTTCACCTATTCAACCATCTTTATCTCAATCCACAAATCTTTTCCAGTTTCCAAGAAGCACTTACAGAGTTGAATAGGAAAAAGGTGAGCTGGAACAATGACTATTTTTTTTAGTGTACATTTTGTGATTCTTAATCAAATACCATAGCTGATATAAATTAATAAAGCTTAATTAACATGGAACCATCTTGACTTAATCAGCTTATCTTTAATCATAGTATATATAAATGGTTACCTTTTAAAGTGTTTGTATTTCTTTCAATGAACATAATCTACTACTTTAATGAAAACTAGCTTACTTAAGTTTTAGTTACATGACCATCTGTTAGCAATCTTCTGGTATTTATCCCTTCCACAGTCTTGAGTAACATCCGTATCACAGCATCAAAAAAATTTGATCAGAAACAGAATTGTCAGGTTCACTACCAAATTCAGTAAACGTATTCATACACTATTTAAATATTGTATGGCAGAGAGTAAGCTGCTCATTGGAAAACATATGGTGAGCAGGCACCCCGTACTGCTACACTGTACTAAGGAGACACATTATACTTACAGTAAAGAATGATGTACCGCAGAAACGAGCACACATGCCTCGAACAAAGCCTTCGTGGGCTTGTATAGTACGAATACACTGTCGTTTGGTCAAGTTCCAAATTTTAACCTGTTAAAACCAGAAAAGTATTTTTTTGTTATTTAAGTTTTTCTACAGCCCACAACTGCAGCTCACAATTCAAGTACGAGAGATCACACGTGTTGTAATGAAATGGCATGGCTTGCTTGAACACCGGCCAGATTGTATGTTAAACTACTTTTTTAAGAAGGGAATAAATTAGTATTTTAACAACGCGTCTCTTTCCCTCTTACCCCTTCCCCCAACCCAAGCTATATACTTACCATAGTCTTGCATTCCCTATTTTTGAACTAGAATTCTTGCTAAGAGACAGCAACAGTGATAATTTTTGCAAAAATATCCCTCTAAAGAGAGGAGGGAGCACGAGGAAACAGCCTTTGGAACCAACAGAACATTTTCAGTCCAGCTGCCGCAGTACATTTTATATAGATGTCCACCTCTCACAGAGGTTTCAGTTCCAAAGTGTTCAAGCCCATTTAAAAAACCAAGAAATGGCAACAATTTTTTATATTTGCATGTATTTATAAGTACACAGTACTTTACTTGCTCTATCAGTGCATAAGAAATCTGGTTAATCTTTCATATCAATTTATTCCCCTCTTCTCTGAAAAGATTAATCTTCTTTACACTACTGCATGACCCCCTATGCACCTTCTATAAAAAGCAAAAAGCAACCAGCTACCCAGAAGACACCTTTAAAATATACAAGTACTATCAAACAAACAATGTAAGGGTGAGAAAGGACAGAGGCAAGGCAATTTTTTTCTGCAATTGACTCCAATTAAAATGCTCTTGCTTGCTATTTGTAATATTTATGCAAAATAATCAAACAAACAGAGGGTCAGCATTTTTAGGCAATATGGTAAACTATTATTCCACAAAGTTTTTGGTTGTGTGCCCCTTCCCCCTAGCTCATCTGACTTCATATAATCTTCTGAACCTGGATAGGCAGGGGGTACTTAAAAGGGAGAGTCACATGGGCAGCAAAAAGCAATCACCATGGACTGTAAATACTAACATTCAGTGCTCCAACCTGAGGAACCGAATGTCACACCCTCTGCTCACAGGTGAACAGCTAAAAGCTGCTACCTAAAGATTTTTTAAACCCTTTGAGTGCTGGGAAGTTATAACCTGCAGTTTGAGAAAAACTACCCCAAAGTGGGTAGAGCTGCACCTTCTTATCAAAGACACAAAGTCATGCTGAACAAAGATACAAAAAAAAAAAGATAGGCAGGGGGTACTTAAAAAACAAACAAACAAAAAACACAAGAGAGGAAGGAAAAAAAATAGAAGGAAGAAAAGTACCTTGTTTGTTGTTTGTAACTGCAGCTTACCTCTCCATCACAAGCTCCAGACAGCACTGTGGACAAACTCTTTGGATGTTTGGCCATGCAATTAACTCCATCTCTGTGGCCATCAAGTGAGCTAAGAAAGGGTTTTGCAAACACACGTTCTAGCTTTGTTGCATTCAGAGCTCTTGTGTACTCTCGCGGAACTTCAAATGGATGCAATACAGGGTCATAGTTTCTTGGAACTGCAATAGGAGCAACACAGACGTTAGAAACCCACGCTATGTAGCATAGTTTAAGGTAAAGTGAATTCAAAAACTTTTCTCTTTGGTTTTCCTGCTATGGGAGAATTTTCTACAACACTAAGATTTTTGCCATTCCTACTGTTTTGAAATTGATCCATGGGTTCATCAGTATGCTCACTTAACAAGTTCAAAGTTTAAAAAGTCTGAAATAACTCTAAAATTTTTTATGTCCTTTTCAAGAGTATAGTGCTAAGCTAAGGAAGATAGGAATGTATGCAACCAACTGGAAGTTGCAGATATCTTGCAACTATTATTTAAAAGAACAAACACCACAAAGAAAAAAGCAAAAACCCCACCACCACCAACCTCCAACTGCTAAACCAACATCCACAGAAAGGACATGGTTACATGGACATGTACAAAGAGAGGCAACCTAGCCCTCTTCATGTTTAGTCAGCTGCCAGAGAGACCTGGCTTGGAAATGACACTCATTAGTGTCCTTGGCTTTGTCCTCTGCTAATGCTATCTGGTTTCTCAGACAAAAGCGTTTACATCCAACAAACTTCAAGCAAGGGTCTCTCTGTATTCCCCTACATCAATACACTTTAGAACAATCGGAGAAAGAGAGTGGATATTGACATTGTGCTCTGGGTTTTGTCTCTTTCGTTCTGTTTCATTCAAAGAGGTTGAAAAGTCAGCAGAGCAACTGACAACAAATCACTCATTAACAACTGGTACTTAATTCAGCCTGCTGGTTTCCAAAAAGTATTTGGCACATATTAAAACCTCTAAAATCTCTGATGGAGTAGGGTATCACTCTGTAATAGGACAGACAATTTGAATCAACAGCTTACACACAAATCACACTTGGAAAATTAACATCTATAATTACTATCCCAGTAGGTAACTTCAATAATATTTTTCCATGTTATGTTACCACAATTAAATAACTAGAGGATGCTACTTATGGTGCTACTTCACACAACACAGCCACTTACCTCCCATTCAATCAAATAATAAAGTATATGCCATTTAAAATACTATAGGTGCATTATCCTGCTAAAAATAGTTTGATTTAGTGCACCCAAGACACCCAGAGTTTTATTCCTGCTCTTTTTGTCAAAGGTTGGACATTTATCAAACTGTATTTCTGACACCAGGTAGAAACTAAACCTCATTTCTATCACACGGCAGAAGTGGAACTGCACGTCTGTGTGGGATCAGTGCTACAGAGGATGAGCAGAACAGAGCATGGGAAGTCCCTGTCTCATCAACCCGGCTACAGCTGTTGCATTTATGTAAAATGCACACAAATATTGCCACTTTTAATACGGGATATGCAAGAAGAGCATGAGCTGCACCAGGGAAGAAACTCCCACCCCCAGCCGCTCCAGACCACGCTCTGGCACCCTCAGAGCCCGAACTCCAGCTCCTGCCGGGCCGGCTGACGGGACAGCGAGCCCCCAGGGACGGACCCCCACGGCTCCTGCCGGTGGGCAGAACGCGCCCCACCGGGGCAGGCCCGCACCCCGCCCGGCGCCCCTAGGCCCCTCCGCCGCCTCACGGAGGGGACAGACCCCGGCGGGGCAGGCCCGCACCCCGCCCGGCGCCCCTAGGCCCCTCCGCCGCCTCACGGAGGGGACAGACCCCGGCGGGGCAGGCCCGCACCCCGCCCGGCGCCCCTAGGCCCCTCCGCCGCCTCACGGAGGGGACAGACCCCGGCGGGGCAGGCCCGCACCCCGCCCGGCGCCCCTAGGCCCCTCCGCCGCCTCACGGAGGGGACAGACCCCGGCGGGGCAGGCCCGCACCCCGCCCGGCGCCCCTAGGCCCCTCCGCCGCCTCACGGAGGGGACAGACCCCGGCGGGGCAGGCCCGCACCCCGCCCGGCGCCCCTAGGCCCCTCCGCCGCCTCACGGAGGGGACAGACCCCGGCGGGGCAGGCCCGCACCCCGCCCGGCGCCCCTAGGCCCCTCCGCCGCCTCACGGAGGGGACAGACCCCGGCGGGGCAGGCCCGCACCCCGCCCGGCGCCCCTAGGCCCCTCCGCCGCCTCACGGAGGGGACAGACCCCGGCGGGGCAGGCCCGCACCCCGCCCGGCGCCCCTAGGCCCCTCCGCCGCCTCACGGAGGGGACAGACCCCGGCGGGGCAGGCCCGCACCCCGCCCGGCGCCCCTAGGCCCCTCCGCCGCCTCACNGGGCTGGCGTGAGCAGGCCTTGGGCCGAAGGGGACGGTCTCCGGTTCTCTTCCCACCGATCCCAACGCCGAATCTCTCTCTCCCCTTCCCGGGGGCTCCAAAAGGCGCTGTTCTCAGGCGGATCGGAGCAGGTCAGGCCGTTCCCGCTCCGTCGCGGCCGCCGGTGCCGTAGGAAGCAGCCAGACTGTCTGGTTGTAGCGGGCAGGTTGTCTCAAGCCAACGGTCAAAGCTCACCGTGATGCCGAGGATTTTCAGCGCTCCAAGCGGCGCCGTGGTTTTCCAATAATCCCGGTTGCTAACGGGAACGGGGCGGTTTCGCAGAGAACTCTTTGACTTGTTTGCTTTTCCGCAGGGAAGCGTGTCAGCTTCTCCCTCCTGATTTTGCTGTTAACACAAGAAACACCTTGCCCGTTTATCCTGTTCCTCTTGAAGGTGATACACTCCGAAATGCATTTTTGGTGCAGGTTGAAGCATTTTGCTGCATCTTTGGGTTGTTACCTTCAGTCAACGCGTGGGTGTTTAAGATATCCAGCGCAAGTAGTGAACTACCACAGGGAAGTTTTGCACGATTTAAAAGCGTTACATTTCCAAACAGACTTTTTTTTGCAAAGTTGAATTTAAACGCTTTCCTGCATGTCCTAGCGCGGGCACATCCTGGGCTGTGTTATGAAGGGTGTAGCTAGCAGAAGTCCTCCTTTATTTCGCACTTGTAAGAAGGCATCTGAAGCACTGTGTCTCGTTTGGGGCTCACCAGTACAAGGAAGACATTGACATACTGGCGTGACTCCAGTGGAGGCCACCAGGCTGGTGAAGGGGCTGGAGCAGGCAACATAGGAGGACAGACATAGGAGGACAGGATCCGTTTGGCCTCACCAAGAGAAAGCTGAGGGGAAATCCTATTGCAGTCTGTGCCCATGTGACTGGAGAATACAGAGAAGGTGGAGCCAGGTCCATCTTTGAGGCAACTAGTGATAGGACAGGAGGGAACAGGCACAAGTGGGAAGATGGAAAGTTCCAGTTATTTATTAGGAAAAAGGATTTTTGCCATCAGAGTGGCCAAATACTGGAAGCTGTTACCCAGAGAGGCTGTAACCTCTTCAGCCTTGGAAATTTACAGGAATCCAGTGGACATGTCCCTGAGTAACTTGATCTAATTAGATCTTTTGAGCAGGGGGTTGGGTTAGATGACCTCTGAAGGTCACTGCCAGCCTGAATTACTCTGTGATTCTATACGATGGTTTCAATTTTGTTCCTGATTTCCATCTGTTAGGTTTTGGTTGGACTCACCAACACTTCTTGCAAAAGTTTGTTCCGAATCGTTGGACTTGAAGTCCACCTTTTAAGAGAACAGCTCATGTATTGATTCTTGATACCTGGAGAATACGCCTTTGGGCACAGGAGGGAATTAGATGCTGATATGCTTTGAGTTTAGTTGTTGTTTAAGGATGCAGGCTCTTCCTCCCTGCTGCATGTACGTGTCATTTACAGCCCTTTCCATTGCTGGAGGCGTTACTGGTATGGTTTTCAACTATACCTAAGTTATTTGCTGGTACTCCAACATTAAACTTACTCTGCCTTACCTCCAGATACCTTTTTAGTCAGACTGTACAGAGAAAAGGAAAGGGATAGTTTCATACACTTGCTTGAGTTTAAAATAACGATTCCTATGTTTTCAATCGGGAAGGAAGAGCTGAGATCAGAAATGAAACTGTGAAGATTCTCGGCAGCATCCTTAGCAAACAGACGTTCATGTCTCTGATTTCCCACCTTGTTTTAATATGTTTGTACACCTGATTTAATGATAGCATGGTAAAAAATTCAGATAGGTCTTGGGGAAATGTCTGGCAACACTCATTCAGGATGGAGAAAAGAGGCATTCAGTTTGTGTTCGAGTTTTCAGTGATTGTCAAGGTGTTGTCACAATGTGCTCAGAAAAAGTGTTTTGTCTTTAGTCCTGAAGTCAAGATGTACAGTACTGTACAGAAAGTACAAAGGAGAATGAGTAATAAATGTGTCACTGAACAGGAAACATCTGAAATTAACGATTTCCAGGATTAATCTTGATGGGGACACAGAAACTATGCTGACTGTAAACCTTTGAGATTAATTTTCAGTAAAATTGCAATCTAGCCTTATGAAGAATGAAAGGTGCTGCTATGTTGGCATCAGAGAGTAATTTAGGTCGGAAGAGATCTGTGGAGTTCACCCCCTACTTCAAATGAGGTCTGCTCAGATTGGATTTTCAGGGTCTTGTCTGCTGGAGTTCTGCATAGCTCCAAAGATGCCTCTTCAGACAACTTTTTTCCAGTATTTGACCACTCTGTTGGAGAAAAAGTTTTGGTCGGAATTTCCTCTGTTCCGGTTTGTGTCTGCTACCTCTTGGCATCTCACGATGCGCCGTATCACACGTGTCGTCAGCAACCAGCTTACTCTCTTGCTGTTGTGGTAGGAGCAATAGTAGTTACCACTGTAAGTTGCACGAATATCTGTGTTCTCAATGAAATCTGTCAAAAAAAAATCTTGCATGTTTTTCATTTTTTTGGCAGTGATATTTTCTGAGTATTTGGACAACCAGCTGTTTGGTTATAGGATGGGGGAAGTGTATGCTTTTGGTGTTTTCCTGCAAATCCATTCAGTGAGAGTAGAAGGAGAATACAGGAATTTTTGACGGAAACAACCTTTGAGTGTTCTGATAAAAACTGACTTTCAAATCAATAAGACATGACATGTTGAAAATACTCAGATATTTATGGACCATTTTAAAGAGGAAGATTGAATTTAAGAGTTGTTATTTGGGACTTGTCTAAACTCCTAATAGAGGTGTGTTGTCAAAGACCCCACACGTACCACTTGAAATATAATGTGAAATTGCGGGTGTGCTAAAAAGAAGAGACAAAAAGCTTCAATTCAAAGCTGCTGGTTACCAAAACTGCACAGCAGTGCATTTATTTAGCCTTGTCAGATTGATGGGAACTTTCCTCTTGCAGAGACCTTAAGAGTTCTTTTTGGTTTTTTTTGTTTTGTTTCTTTTTTCCCCTTTTTTTTCTTCAGTTCTTTAACTAGACTTACTATGCTGTAAACTCCAACTCTTGCATACTTTTAAAAGAATACTTTTAAAATACAGGTGATCGCTTAGGTTTCATATTTGATTGCAACTTGCTTTGGGGTCTGCGTATTTCTGTGGTGGCTTTTACACAGCTGAACTTCACGCTTCCTGAAATGTTATCCAGTATAATTTCTTTCTTTCGTAGTAAGCGATGGATTGGAGCTGAGGCCAAAATACAATGGGATTCTCCACTGTATGACCACTGTCTGGAAGCATGAAGGACTACGAGGCTTATATCAAGGAGTAACTCCAAACATGGTGGGAGCAGGGGCTTCCTGGGGACTTTACTTTTTCTTGTAAGTAGAACTGTAAAATGCGTCATATCCTGTGCAATGCAATGTACAGATAAACACTGCGTCTTCTTTGGGAAGTATAAAAATGTGCTAAGTAGCTTATAAACTTGCGATTCTTTTAGTAAGTCCACTCTGTTACCCTTTGTTGTGATTTGTGGTTTTAGAACTTAAGCAGTTTGAGTCAGAGCCTTGTTACTTTGTCAAGTACAGTACATTCCCTTGATGCTGTGAAAATACTAAGGAACTTGAGAGATGGTAACATCATTCATGAAGAATCCTCTAAAAGTGCTTAAACCTCACAAGAAATAAAAACCTAAACTGATGTGTTAAGAATTAGAGAACATGATAAAGTTTTCTACTAAAGCTAAATGTTAAACTGATTTTTGATAATTTTTGTGGCACTCGGTTCTTTCATTGTTTCTGTGAGTTGACAGGCTTTGCTTAGAAAGCCTGGTTTTTAATAATCTTTTGTGCTTTTTTAGCTGTGTAACTGACCTGATTTACGGCTGATCCCTATTAATTGAAACACTTTAGGGAATAGTTGGTGTGCCCATGCAAACCTCACTTGTCAGGTGTCTAGACTCTGTTATTGTTGTCCTTCAGTCCCCAAGCTTTGCTATAGGTTCCTATTGACCGTTCAGCTCCTGTTGACAGTTGACAAATCCACAAAGACTGGAAACTGGATCAAGAGAAGAGAGCTCAGTGCATTTCTGAGCGAGAAGAGACCTGTCACTGTTGCTCTCAATAAAAAGCAGGCTATCTAATCGGTTTCTTTTTGAAGTTAATTCTGGAAATTCCATAGCTGTTTCAAGATGCAGTCCCATTGATACTGACAGTAGTACTTGATAAATTTAAATATCTATTACCATAGTTCAGTTCACTTTTAAGAGCTAACTGCTCAGAGATCAATTAATCAACTAAACAAAGATAATTTGCTGAGATAGCTGTTTTCAAAGGCTGTGTACCACCTAATGTTTTCCATGATCTCAAGTGAGGTGTTTTGTTGTTTGGGGTTTTTTTAGTGATGTAGGTTTGTTTTGCCTTTACCAAAATATATTTTATATTTCTAGTTACAATGCCATCAAAGCTTACAGGAAGGAAGGGAAGCTGGAAAGTCTCAGTGCAACCGAACACCTAGTGTCAGCTGCAGAGGCTGGTGAGTTTAAATGCAAAGAAGATTAATGTTTGCTTCTAGCCCTCCCGTATGTTGCTCCCTGCCTTTGTGTGTCACTGCTGCTTTTTCTTACAGGTGGCAAGTGTAAGTGTTCGATTCCAAATGCAATCATTTATTGTCTGCAAATAAATTAATGATGTCTAAGATGAATAGATGGATCGCTGGGGTCTTTTCAGTTTTGCTCAGAAATAGCAGTTGTCAAAATACCTTTTGGCCTTGTTTCCATTGTATATAAGCATTTTCCTTATTTAGTACTATATTGAGTCCCAAAATAAAACTATATAAATCTGCTGCTGTCAGCTTGTTAACTCGTTAAATGTTTAACACTTAGACCTGGATAAGAGAAGGCCTATTGAAGGTAAAGAATATGTGAATTGATCGTTGGTCTTTGAAAATCTTTATCTTTGGTCCAAGGTTTCTTAGAAGCTAAAGATCTGAAATAAAAATCCAACTTCTATGAGCAAGACTTTTAATATGTTGTTTCTAACATATGTTCTTGTACATGAGTCTGTGCTGTATTTAATCTAGGCAGTTGAGAAGATTTCTTAGTAGGAAGTTGGAGCATTTATTTAATGTTGAAATATAAGGCATATTGTTTGATGTGAAAAATAGTGATGGGTTATTTTATAACGGTATTTTTAATAACCTATAACGCTATAACAAGTTGCTTCTATTAACCTGTCAATATGATGAAGCAAGTTTCTCATTACTGAGGTGTCTGTTAAATTTTGAACAGTTGTATACCCAAAGAATACTTGGATAATCAGGAGCAGGTTAAGAAATTACACCACTGACTGTGGAAAGGTGAGGCAAAACATGGGATTAAATAGGAATATGCAAAAAGCTGTATGCTCTGCGGAAGTACCCCCAGCAGGTTGGGCTTGATTGTGAGCTTTGAAGGCAGAGAGAGGGAACAATGATGGGCGTAAAGTTCACTTCTTTTAAGTAATATGAGTACTCTTGTAGGATAAGTAGTTTTGTCATTGTAGAAGCCTGTGTTACACTGGACTGAACAAACTGGGACAAGCATAACATGTTGGCATAACAACCAGTCTAACTTCCATCTGTTCTCAGGAGCCATGACTCTCTGTATTACAAACCCAATATGGGTAACGAAGACACGACTTGTTCTTCAATATAACGCTGGTGTTGATCCATCAAAGCGGCAATACAGAGGAATGTTTGATGCTCTTGTAAAGATATACAAGATGGAGGGCATACGTGGCTTATATAAGGTAATAAAATTTAAGAAAAATTCCAGAATTGACTGGCACCAGTCAGTAACATGGTGGGACTTGTAAATACTCATCTACAAAAAAGTAATTTTTTGTATTGACTGGCTTACTTTTATTCTGTGAGTCTTTTTTCCCACTGAAGCCCTGCAGTGAAAAGGCTTAATCGGAAGAAAAGCTATTATATTGTTGAAATTTAGGAAATCACTGAAGAATACAGTATAAGTTTTATGGCTAAGACATCTTCTATTAGGTGATAATGCTGAAATGAGAGTAAACTACAAACTGCTTTTTAATTTTTTTGGAGTCTTCCTACAATTAGAATTTGGATAAGGAGGGCACCGATAACGTAATCTATCTTGCTGCTAGTGCTTTATTCCACTTCATTCCTTATCTCTGTCTTTCTAACATCTTGTGGAACATAACATATGACTAAAGTAGTTGCTAATTTTTTCTGCCACAATGGACGGTTTCACAACTGCTCGTTTGCCCTCAAGTTATTGAGGTCTGTAATCTGTCATCTCTAGATCCATAAAATTTGCAGACTTCTAAATATGGTCTGCTTATGTGTGGGTTTTTCATTCCCTTTAATTTAGGGAAACAGATGGCAACTGGATTTGGACTTTTTGCCTCCTCCTTCCTTCAGGGCATGACATCAAGATGCATTCATCAGTGCCTGGAAGGTGTGAAGAAACCTATTTTAGTTCAGTCTGGCTCTTCTGCAAGTAATGCTATAGAACACGAACACTATCTCTTAGGAATTCTCCTGATTACTGAACATTAACTTCTTTTATTTGCTGTAAAAAAATATAATCCTTCCTGTACTGAAAGACTAGTACACTACATACTGATGAATGCCGAATTCTGACACCTTACCTATTCCTAAAGTGAGATTGTCAGGATTTCCAACTTGCCTGCCTGGATGTCCGCTCTGTTCCACGTAGATAAGTTTTAATTTCTTGCATCTGTTGGGGTTTAAAATGTCCTTCCATTGAGTCACTTCTCAGATTATTCTTGCATGTATCATATGCTGCCTTTGGCACTAGACACTTCTTTGTAGTGTTAATCTGCAAGTGGAGAACTAAACCAAGTACTTCCTTTAAAAGAGCAAATTACTTGCTTAAATCTGCAGAGAAGGTGACCTAGATAGGTCCTGAGTGACCTATATAACTATGCACACTGAGCAACTTTCATTTGACGTCAAGATTCTCTCATCCTTGTCTGTACTGGGGAAAAAGGCACCTCTTCAAGTGGCTCTTTGGTTTGTCCAAACTTTAGTCTTCCTCCATTTTCTGTTTTTGTGGGACTTTTAATTTTCAGTCTTTCTTGCTTTATTTGAAATTTGATGGGTGAAGCTTTGTTAATTGTCCTGAGTTGCAGGAACTGTAGTGCACATGAATGTCTTCGTTTTCCTCACAATCTTAATTTCAGATAGAGTTCCTTATTGCAAATAAGAGGATCTTGGAGAATACCACCACAAGTTGGAAATAAAATCTGGAAGTAGTTTCTTTCTGATTAATTTAAGATTAGTCTTCTAAAGAATGGTATTTCTGTCCAAGCAATCCCATATCTTGCTGTCTGTTGCACAAGACGCTGTTACTGGACTGAGGAATTCCTTTCAGTCCTTTTAAACTGTTGTTTTTTTCCCCAACTGTCTGTTGTTCAGAATTATATGCTTTACCATTTAGATTTCTAATTATATATTTAATTCTGTCTATTGTTCTAATCCTCCAAAAGAGAATTCAAACAAGACTTCTTTGAACAAGCACTGATCCTGTCAAGCTGTCATGGCAAAAATCTTCTAAAGATATGTTTTGAATATTAAAGTAAAAGATAACAAGAAATACATAAAGTGAAATGATTTTAAAATCAATCGTCATAGTCATGTTACAGATCAAAAATAAATTTCAAATTCTATTAATTTTTCTAGCAAGGAAGATTTTTGTGTAAAATAGTAAGAATAAGAAAATAGAGTAGGAACGTGTTTCAAATACTTCCTCAGCCAAGATATTTCATTACTGTGAAGAAACTAGTTTTGCTTTGAAATATTTTCCATAAGAACACATTGTTTGGTATGATCAATAGAAGCCTGGGTCAGCTCATATTTTACTGAGGCACATTGGCTGACAGTTGCCCCACTCCCTTCTTGGATTTTTTAATTTTGGCCCAACATTAAAAGTCCTTCAATCTTTGGAAGCTTCCCCATCAGCACAAGACTTAGAGCGTGCTGGTACTCATTCAGCAATTATCAGCAGTAGATGCTTTAGGACCCTTGGGTGCAAGTTATCCAAATCTGCTGGCTAAAATTTAAGAGTTCAGCACTCTTAAATGTTGTTTAACATTCTCCTTTTGTTGGTGGGGAAAAAATATTACCTCATTCTTCTATGATATAAAAACACCATCCTAATTCTTTCCAAGTAGAGAGCAGTTATGTCCTCTGTCTTTTAACGGTTTTACTGTCTAATCATGGGCATGTTTGTGAAGATTTTCTCTGCTATCGCTGTACATACGTTTCATACTGTTTCTTGCTCTGCTGACTCAGATAAATTTTTCTCAATAATTTTGTTTTTTTTCTGTTCCTCTTATTCTGTTGTTTATATTACTGGTTATTTTCTTTCCTGATCCAGGATTTCTGAAAACCAAAGTTGTCCTTTTCCCTCTGTTGTGGCGCTTTTGCTTCAAACTAAACAAAATTCTATGATTGTGCTCACAGTTGATGAAATATAAATGTTTGGTTTAATTCCACTTGTTCTCATTTGGAGAAGTGTATTTTCTGGAACTTTAGCTAGCCCTTAATGCATTTCATCAGTTAATGGTCACTGATGATTCATTTATGACCATCATTTTCTACTGTGAGAAGAATCCTCATTTATCAAAGAGAAAGAGACATCCTGATTTATCAAAGAGATCCTAAAAGTAATTTCCTGAATGGCTGTAATATAAACTTAAGAAATCTATAGGATGCAGAGAGCTAATCTCTGAAGTGGTAGAAACTATGTGCAATTTTTATACCTGCTGTTGGTTTAGGGTTGGGGTGGTTTTTTTCTGCAAGTTAGGAGTTTATGAAGCAACCTATCATTTTGTCCTATTACACAGTTCCAGTAGACTCCTACCAAGATTCTCTCTCTTTTTCTTCTCCAGGCTCTTAACTGATAAGTCTTTGTTCAACATTCTGGGCTTCCAGTTTAGTCTAATATAGAGTTTTGTGTCTGGACATGTCTTTTAATTCCTTTGTCCTACCTGAATGGAGCATGGGAAATAAGATAAAACTGTTCGATATCAGTATTTTTGGGGAAATGTTGGTTCCTTGAGTCCTTTTACCCACATTTGGATCACTTACTCCATTATAATCGTCCTTTTGCAGTAGTTTCCAGCAAGCTTTTGGCTCCCTTCAGGCATTTCTGGCCAAGATGATTAATTCCCTCTTTGTGTTTTTCCAGTGTAAGTGACCAACTCTTCAAAAAGAGAATTAGTGCTTCTCAGAACCCATGCAGCTGTTAGGTCATTTTCAACTGAGCTAATCCTACTCCTGAAGGAACTCCTGCCTTCTCTTTCTCATAGAGAAACTTCAGAAAATACCTGTTTTCCCCCTTCATTTAATTTCAACTTTTTTGAAATAAAAGATTTCTGTATATTTTCCAGTTATACTCTCGCTGTCCATTACTGCCTCTTACAAATGGGGAATATTTCCCAGACTTGGGATGTGCTCTGAGTAGGGTGAGGAATGCACTCCAACTGATTCAAATCTTAGATTTATTTTTTTAATGTAAGTAATCCATAAGCTCTTGTATGAGTTAGCTTTCCATCTGTGCCCTTCAACTTTCCACTCTGCAAGTGTCTGTGCATGTGTGTGAAAGACATTGAGGTGCTGGAGCGTGTCCAGAGAAGGGCGACGAAGCTGGTGAAGGGTCTAGAGCACAAGTCTTAATGAGGAGCAGCTGAGGGAGCTGGGGTTGTTTGGGCTGGAGAAAAGGAGGCTGAGGGGAGATCTTAACACTCTCTACAGCTACCTGGAAGGGGGTTGTAGCCAGGTGGGGGTTGGTCTTTTCTTCCAAGTAAAAAGTGTGTATGGGTTTTGTGCATTGTTGTTTGACCTTGCTTTATTCCTGTTTTTTAGGGATTTGTGCCTGGTCTGTTTGGAACTTCACATGGAGCACTTCAGTTCATGGCATATGAGGATTTGAAACTGAGATACAACAAGTATAGAAACAGAGTAGCAGATGCAAAATTGGTATGAGTCTTCAGATTAAAAATGTGTTGTGGCATGTGAATAAGTGGAAGTTTATTCCATTTGTCTAGGTTGAAGAACATCCAAATGTATGAAGTATTGATATATTAATTGGAATATAGAATGTGTAGAAGGAAATAATACTTTTTCACTTTTTAGGAACAAGCAACTGGGTAGTGCTGTATTCCTGTAGGGAAACCAACTTCTTATTTTGGCAAATGTTTTGAGAATTTGAGAGGGAGGAATTTTTTTGTTTTTCTTTGTGGAACCTTACATGGTGGTCTTAAACACTTACATGGAAAACTGGTCAGGTGCAAGTTGGGGAAAGCTAGTTACTTTTGGAAGAAGTGTTTCACTGCACAGCGTGTTTTACAATGAATTACTTGTAGCACTTTATATAGTAAACGTTAACCCTTTTTTTAATTCTGTGTATTATAAGGGGGACAAATCTAGAGTATTGTTTAGTTTCGCATTTAAAAATCAAATAAGATTTTGGGAAATCGGCTCATTTAAACCATTCTTAAGGCAAGCCTGGTAATTTTTGTTGCTTTTAGAACACTGTGGAATACATAGTGATGGCAGCTGTATCCAAAATATTCGCTGTGTCAGCAACGTATCCCTATCAAGTGGTGCGAGCTCGTCTTCAAGATCAGCATAATACTTATTCCGGTGTATTTGATGTGATCCGCAGGACATGGAGGTAGGCACGCAGAATTAAAAGCTTATGGCTTGGAAAGTGAGTCTTGCAGAATCAGAACGATGTTTACTGGCTGCCCTGCTGACTTGCAGAACCAGCGCAGCTCAGAGCAAACAAAGTACTGGCTGTGCAAAGCCGTTTTGTGCAAGATGCCACTAATAGGAAATGTAAGGACAAACAAAGGAGGAGAGAGGCGAGAGCCAGTGCTGGCCTGCATGCTTCTGTTGTTTATTCTGTCTCCCTTCACTCTTCACCAGCAAATTTCACTTACAGGTTAAAATGTAACTTTAAGCTGGCTGTTTTGGGGCTCTTAAACAATGAAATCTCACATGAACTGCTTTAGATTATCACGTGACAGGAGTGTTGCACTGCTGGGAGTTGTGGCTAATCCAAATTCCTGGCAAGAGGAAGTGAGCTAGCCAGAGCTGTTTATACTGATGTCCCTGGGTTACCCTGGGGCCTGACTGCCCTTGTAAGCTAGTCCCAGCTTCCCGTAGGACCTTTAGAGCTCACACCTATGCACATCTTCTCACAAACCCTCTTCCCTTGGCTCCACGGGGCATGTGAGCGTTCTCACACAGAACTGTGTAGTTACTAAGGTTGGTAACCAACGGCTTTGTTACTAGAAACAACGGACAATGTTTCTGGGATGCCGCATATTGCTCGAGAGATGTGAATGGAGTCTGCTGACTCCTGGGGCGCTAAGAGGTGCCACCTGAACAAGAGAATGAGGCTTTGTTGTTCCAGGAACACCCCTGGCTCAGGGGCAGTACAATCAGTTTGACTGAAGCCGATTCAAAGCGAAAATAGCTCTGAAGTCTCAACACTGTGCCCTTCAGGGCTGCAGTCTATAGGAAGGCTTATTTGTTCTGATAAAGTGTGAATGTATACAGCCATTCTGGGGCCACTACTGTACTCGTTATGAAACAAATGCAACCTAGAGCCCTAGGGAGGGTAGTGTAAATCACACCCAAGCACTTTCCAGGATCTGCGTTAACTGTACTCATCGCTCCAGGTGTCCTAGGCCTCTATGAAGCTGGAAAATAGGGAGCTGAGATTAAGAGTCTTTGAAACTTTTTACCAGCCCTAACATGAATACTATGATTCAAATTGGGAGAAATAAGATTCTCATTTATTGGCCAGTGGAAGCAAGATTCTGGAGGAGGTGCTTTAATTTTCTGAAAATAAGTGCTGACTATTCTTAGTTATGTTCACCCTCAGCTCACTTGCTGTTATATGACCCAAAACCACCAAGCCTTTCAGCCCTGCTGGCTTCAGTGAGATTAAATATGCAAATGCTTTTTGGAACAGGCTGCAGAAATTTTAAGTTATTTTAACCAGTTCTTGTGGCATGAGGAAAGATAGCAAATTACCTCCTGCTTAGACAATACGAGAAAAAAACACTACAAAAAGCCACCCAAACCCTATGCTAAATAACTGATCTACAGAATACTATTGTATGTTCAGAAGAGAAAATGATGGGTTAAGATTTGATATATTGTGTCTCTTAAAACACTATAGTAAGAAATTATTCTGAAATTGTTACTCCTAAAGTACCTCTCTCAGTTCCAGCCCAAAAGGAAAAAGGCCAGGCTTTGTTTTATGTCTGATTTCTATTAAAAGACAATTAAAGCTAATGTTTTTCTGTGTCTTTAAAGGAAAGAAGGAATTCATGGATTTTACAAAGGAATTATCCCTAATGTGATCAGAGTGACTCCTGCCTGCTGTATTACCTTTGTCGTTTATGAAAATGTGTCTGGTTTTTTACTTGGGTTTAGAAAAGAAAATCATTAAAGGTACGAGCTTGTGTCCATAAGGAATCTATTCTTTATTTTTTATATTTATGATCTGGGAGAGATCTTGTTCAGCACTTTTTTTTTTTGACACTGTGAATTGATCTAGTATTTTGAGGAAAGAACCTGGAGACAGTAAAACCCTGCCAACATCTCTTCTGCTGAACGTTCTGTGTTGCTGCTTTCCTCTCTGAATCAACTGTATCTGCTTGAAACAGACGTCTCTGCAACTGTGAAATAATAGCACTGTGACTGGGTGAAGGCAGCTGTGCAGCAATTCAGTTCATCCTGGCCTGCCTGGAATAACGGACTGATCTGTTTTGACAAGTCTCAAGGTAACAATTGGTCAGATTCTACTCCTACAGCAGTGGGAAACTTCATATAAAATCAACCCTGGGGTCTGTCAAAACTTTCTTAAATCTTTATCTGAATCTCATGAAGAAAGTATGTAGGTAGTTGTTTACAGCAATGTCTTCTGAATCCACCTCTGTGTTATTTGTCAGATTTTAGGATATGGAATGCTCCAAATTCCGTTGCTCATCCAACACAAAAATGCTGCCTCAGTGGGGTGCAGTTTGGAAACTCAAATTGTTTTGTAAAACATCTGTCTGTTCTTGAGTTTGAATAATTGCCAATCTGATGAAACCCAATTCTTTTCTCATACCAGGACAGACGTGCATTGTGGTTTTTGGCTTGCTTTTAGCACCAGACCAAAGTGTATGTTGTGTGCATCGCTGACACTTACTTAATTCATTTTCTCTCTCTTCCCTGTCTGCCCTCTCTTTCTCTCCGAGCAAGATTCTGTCTCTGTTACTGATACATCTGACCAAATATTACTAAGTAAATGCATATTTGAAAGTAGGCAAACGTTTTAAAAACGAAGGTTTTTTCTAGTAATCCCAGAGTGATGCAGTTTTCAAACTACTGTAACAACAAGTATGACCCTGCTTATTTTCAATAATATTCTCTGGGAAAAAAAATAATTCTGTAAGTCGTCTAAAAAATATTGTGCACAGGACTTTATTTAAAAAAAGCAAAACAATCCATTAACGTCTTCTGAAAGACCATAAGAATGTATTGATTGCTAAGAGTGATAAACTAAATTAGAGTACATCTCAGTAAATTTGTATAATAATGATGTTTATTTGCATGCCAGTAATTGCTATCAAGGAGATAGATATACTTTTTGGAGATCTGGGTTAAAGTTCTTTAAGAAAATTACATTACAGAAGGCCATTACATCTGCCTTCTGATGTGAGTAAAAAGGCATTAAGAAGTATCTAGAAAGTATCACTTAACTAAGGAGGAAATAAGTTAGTAAAGATTGTTCAACAGGTAGAGGGGAAGAATCAAGTTTCTAAGGAGCAGAGAATGCTACCCAGAAAAACATCTGAATAATCACTTAGAGAAGTTTCCAGTTTAACAGAAGACTAACCTGAAGCAGAAATAAGGGGTTTTTTTATAAAAATTTAACAGATTAGGGAATTGGTTTCAATTTTGAAGTTAAATCTGGAAGACTACAGAAACTGCTTAACATTTTAAATCTTAATTCAGCAATCCACTTGCTTGTTTCTGTTCATACTACTGCCACATTTTGTGTATACTTAACTTTATTAATAATTTACACTTTCTCCACGATTCCATCCCCTCTAATAATACAGTTGATAATCTCATCTGAAAAGGGCACGTGTCTGTTATTGTTTGGTTTTTATTAAGAAAGTTTCCATGTGTATGTAGCTGAAGATCAAATTCACTGGAAGTTTACTGTGCAAATGACTGTATAGATTCCTAACAGCTACTACCTTCTGCCTTAGGAGGGTGTTTACTTGCTTTTGTGTGTTTTCTAGCATGCAGAATGAATTTAATGTAACACCGAGTTAACTCTGCCACCCAGGGTCCAAAAAATATTGTGAAGACGAATGAATATATCATCGGAAAAGAATAAAAGTTGTGCACTTACTACCCTGGAGTGGTGTGCTCGAGGCCCAGAACAGCTCACTCGTGCTCCAGGGTAAACGCAGAGAGAGGCTACACGCATGTACACAATCCATTACTGTATGGTAACTGACATTCTGTAAATTCACGCCATAGCTTAGCTCATAGTAACTTGTTTGTGTCCAGATACCTTAAAACCCATCGTCCAAGCCAATGAAAACAGTGCAGTTCTTCAGAGACGAGACAGCAGCTGTATAATTTGCTGGCTTGCAGCAATAGCACACATAAGCTTGCAGTTGGGAAAGCCTGAATGCTCCCCTCGCTGCCAGGGTGTCCCTCTGGAATTCTTAACAAAAGCTGCAGGCAAGAGCTACCGATTTGAGAGATGCCTGGGGAAAGTCTTATAACCTGTTCAGAAAAAAAAAAGCTGAGATTTAATCCTAAATAGCCGAAATAAATTCCTCATCTCCAATTTGATGTTTTTTCCTTTTAATTTCTGGGAAGAGTGTAGGTTTCTGCATGTTGTACATGCTTTTTCTTGGGTTTTTTATTTAATTCATGTAAAAATGATTTTGTAATATAAACATGACTATTGTTTCCCTTTAGAATCTACAATTAATTAATTAATTTGGGAAGAGAACACTTAAGACACTGAAGCTAATGCTGTGCTGGAATGACCAGTCTTGTCACTTGTCCAGTCTGGAGGCTGCAGGCAAATGGCTGTGACATCATTCTGTCACTTCACCAGTATGCTTTTTGAAAGCCAAGGCGTTTCAACCTGCCTTATTTCTGAGAATAAAAGTTGTGCACTTACTACCCTGGACTAGTGTGCTCCCAAACTATTTAATATAGCTAGCTTTCAATTAACACCAAAGTGATTGTATATAATATGAAAGGCTGCATCCAGGAGAATTCTTTTATTGGGGTAATAAAATTAAGTTTTGTAACTGTAAAAGTATTTATTATCTGCATGCTAATAGAGGAGATCAGTAATAGGTGTTTATACTGACATCCAGTCTATCAAGAAGCAAAAGAGGCAAGGAGAGCCAAGACGATAGTCTATTTTATACTTAGTTATTCAGAACAAGGTCTTTAACACTTACCACGTCATCTAGGTCACAGTTAAGTTACCAGGAATTTGTTGGGAGACTTAAGGGCATCCTGTTGTGTTGTCAAGATCACAGGAGCAGATATTGCATATGTTTTCTGAAGGCTAAAGCCAAGACACAGGTTTACTTTCTTTGAACTTTCTATGAAGTCTTCTAAAACAAAAAAATTGTGTATCATAACACCATGTAAAATACCTTAAACAGTTTGATGATCAATAAAATAGCTGGGATTATTTTTTTTTTTTGTAAAAGGTCTTATTTATTTGATACAAAAAGTTACAGTTCATTCTTAAAATGGTGGTGGTATATTTTCATACATTAAACAAGGAATTAAAAAAAGTTAATGAACTTGGTCTTGATGTTTGTATTCTAAAATGATTATTATAGAAAGCCTCTGCAATGGGAAAAAAAAGGCTTGACAAACACTACAGATGCAAGAGTTCGGTGCGTTTCAGTCAAACACTTGCATCCAACTCTAGAAATAAATTCTGAAGAAAATCGTACAAAATAATAAAAAAAAATAATAGGGAGAGATTATAAAAAGGGAGGGAAAGTTATTTTGGCAGTTCTTCAATGATGATTCGGGAGACTGAATTCCATCCAGTAGAAGCATCTCCCCTTGGATAATCTGAGCAAGTCCCGACCCAGATGGCGATATCCACCAAGCCGGCGTTGATCCCTTCACACAGACCTTCCACTGGTTAAAGACAAAAATCAGGTTACCTTGGCAATTGCGATTGCTTTGCATTTCACAACTGAAGATGGACACGAGTACTTCAGAACTGCAGTTCATTGCGAGCTCACGCTATTTAGTTAAACCGGAACGGCACTTTTAGAATTAAGAACTATTGCTTAGAGATGGGGCAACATCAGTTACGGAGTCACGCACTGCCTTTATCCGTGGTGCTTCCTGACGCCTGTTGCAGTACCTGAAGCAGATCACAACCCCCAGGATGGCTAGACGGGAGGTATGCCCGCTTCTTTAAATGTCTAAATTTACATACTGCTAGCTGGGATGTGGCTTCAGTCCCATTCAGCCATCTTTTTAGCAGTGATGGGGAGGGGGGACAGGGATGGGGATGGGCACAGCCAAACCTGGCTTCCGCAGCTGAGCCCTGCAAAGGTGATTGCCACCCTGTAACCTTTTCCACTCCTAATTCACTGCTTCTGTATAAAATTCCACTTAAGTTGCCCTTTCTGTTTCCCCACTAGCACGGCTAGCTGGAGGTGGATTAATGAGGACAGGCGGGACCTACCCCCTTGATGGGAAAAACCTATCGTAGCTCTAAATGTTGGATTTCACGCAGATGTGGAATAGTACAGGGAGAAAAATGGCCTTTTGCAAAGAGCTGGGCTGCTGGTGTCACCGTGCTTCGGCTCTGCTCAAAGCTAAGAATCAAATACAGCTTAAACCGCTGATGTAATGTGGAGAGTACTCAGAGCCAGAAGCCCATTAAATTAACGCAACCTTTCTGGTTTTACAAATATTTCTCAGAGTGTAAGTATCAACCATCAGAAAGGAGACAGAGGAGTCCAGACGTGACGTTAGTCCCCTTTTGTTAGTATCAGCTTCTTTGATGTTAAATGACTTCACTAATTTGCCTTTTGCTTAGCAATGGAGTAATTGTTCCTAGATATTTCACTTCGGAGGTACTTTTGTGCCCCACCTGAAAATTACAGTAGTAACTCCAGGAGACATAAGTCTTGCTTCATGCACAGATAACGCAAAATATCAGTATTTTAAGCTGGGATGACACCATCTGCTTGGCAGCAAGGCCATTTCTCCATATGCTAATACAGCACAGAGTGTCTCTCTATCCACGTTGTAGCAGGGAGCGGTAGAACTGCCTGGATAGAAATCTATCCCATTTCTAAATGGGAGGATGTTAAGTACCATGAAACACCACAGTAATCAAGCATCGCTCAGTAAATAATTCTCCCTCTGTTGCTAGTCAGCTGTGGGACAGCGGAGTCCCAAGCGTTAGCCCACCCCTCCTCTGCCTCTTCCTTCAGCCTTTCAGCTTTCTCTGGTGGCCTGCACTCTCTGCACTTTGGTAACTCAATTTGCTACTGACTTCTACTCCACCTCTGTTCACACAGTCTTGGCATACATACCTGAAGAAGTTCGGTGTATATTAATGGTAGAATTCAGCTCCGGGCTTCCTTGATCTAAATATATTATGGCTTCAATAGGAAGTGGCCCGGCACATTCTGCTCCATTAAAAGTGAAGTACCAGCGCTGACAACAGGCATTTTTGCATTTTAGCCGAAGCGATCCACTGAAGAGAACGCGGAGAGCGCTGTTCGAGCGCATCTTCGTAAATGTACATTCCTAAGAGGAGACAAAAATGCTTTGGTAGCAATCTGGTTGTCAATCTATTGAACAGTGCTCACAAGATCTATCTGGGTTAAAAACAACAACAACAAATAATTAAAAAAAAAAAGGCCTAAACGCTTATAAAAGCTCTACAACTGAATAATAAACATTTTCAGGTTTTTAGGAGGTTGTTATTCTGCCTTTAAAATGCTGGATATTGTATGGGGAAAAAAAAGAGCTAGAGACAGTTCTGCAAGTACAAGGCAGTGAGGAGAAAAAGCTAGATCTCACTCTCGCCACAGCTATAGCAGTTAAATCACTTCAGCCAATCTGGGCTTTGCCTCATAGCTGGGATTGAGCTGAGATTTCTTCCCCTCATCTAGGCTTGCACCACTGTATTTAAAACTTTTATACCCAGGGCTGCAGTGGAGGACAGACTGCTTGGGTTAGCCTGGGTAACGCTTGTTACCTCTGCTCCTCAACAGTGCTCAGCCTTCCTGCAGTAGCATCCTGCAACCGAGTTCCAGTGAACAACCATTTTGAAGCAGGAAGTATAAAGACACGTAAAATTGACAGATTAATGTACATCTCTCCTGTTCCTTACAAACAAAATGGCAAGACCCTTGCCCTACTTTGGGCAAACTGGAGGTACTTCATCAATAGTGTGACTTTCAGCCTTGCAGTTACAGATCCGGTCCTCTAAATGTACTCTTACACCAGCCACATCACCCTTTTGAGTGATACAGAAATGAAACGGGTACCCAGCTGTAAAACACAGCTGAGGTGGATCTGAGGTAGCTAAACCTTTGTGAAGCCCACCCTTGCATGTAGGAAAAAGCTCCAATAGGAAATCTGTACAACTGGTGGTACCCAGCTCACAGAGGCAGATCCAGAGCCTGCAGCACCCTGGGCAAAGCTGACTTACTGCAATCTTCCCAAGATCGATGCCGTAATTAAGTGCACTCCACGAACACTGCTTGAAGTTGGGCGTCCAGGACTCCTCGATGCTCTCGCGCATGCACTCCCCCTTCTCCCCCTTCAGCCCATCCCGTCCCGGGATTCCAGGTGTCCCGGGGATCCCGTTGGTTCCAGGGTTTCCATCCCGCCCAGGAACGCCACTGGGGCCTTGCAAGCAAACGCCATTGTACTGAAACACAGAACAGGTCTTGCTGCTTCCATCCACCAGCTCCAAGGCTAACCAAGTTAAACACAAGCAACAACAACAAAACACAAAAACCCTGCTGTGACACAAGCTCATGGGCTATTTCTGGATCACCAAGGAAATGGTTCCATGGAAGAAAGAAAAAAAAAAAAAAAAAGAAAAAGAAAATTTCAAAGAAAAGCAGTGCCAGATTTTGCTGTAAATTAAGATGCCAATTATTATATGAAAGAAGCATAAATCCTAGAATTAGAAATGGGCCTAGTCTGAGGACTCAAACCTGTTGGAAAACCTCAGAAGATTCAAACCATTCCAATAAAGAAACAAAAAAAAGATGTATATGTTAATAGTTACCTTCTCCTAACCCATCATTACTTGTATAACTGTCTTGGCTAATCGGTTTTCATTATTATTTTTTCCTTTTTATTTTTTAGAGCAGAGAAACTTTTGCATTTCACAGAGAGCGGAGGTTAACGCTGGTTTTCTCCTGTCACCACTCCTCTGGACCAGAACGACACTCTGATAGCGAAGCCACAGCAAGTCAGACTCCAGAGCACACACAGCGTGTCGGTGTTGATGTGGACGTGGGAAGCTGCACCCTGGCATAATCCTGAACTCGGGATTGCCAGCCATAGTGGCGACGGAAAGGGAATCACGGGAGGACGGCACACTAACATCCTCCCTAACATCACAACACTAGGAAAGGTCAAATGTTTTTCTCCCAAACTGCACGTTAACACACGTTGCCTCCATGCCATATGAGATTTGGGGTTGCCCTCCTTGGGGGGTGTAGGTTTGTGCAGCCCAAAGCTCCTTCCCCCAGTGGCACGAGCGCTGGACGCCGAGGGGAGCAGACGCGTGTGGATCCAGAGGAGCAGGCACAGAAACATCGAGCAGGAACCCATGGGGGCTGGAGACGGCAGGGCTTTTACTTTAAAGGCTCCTTCCCATCTGGTGACTGACTGCTTCCTCCAGTCTTCACCTCAAATCCTCACAGGTAACTATATTCTGCTCTGCCCCTTTCTCACACCTATTTCTCTTCAGCCGTTTAAAACCACCTGGAGATCCCCACCCGTTTCAAAAAAGAAACAGTCGCGCAACTGTTCCCCCTCCTGCAAGCCACGCCACCATCTGCACCACGGGAGCTGTACCTCCTTGGTCAGCCTGGTGAACTTTCTTCTGCTGGGGTTGTTCCTTTTCCTCTGCTTTGATGCAAAAACCCGTACGGGCATCACAGGCTCTGTGACTCAGTGACTTTATGATGAGGTCTAGTAAGAAGTAAGATGAGAGCTGACTAAGAGATGCTGGCATTCCCTTACTACCTTCACCAAAGAAAACACTGTCAGCAAATGGCAGTGGAAATAGTGGGATATTATAACCAAGCAGGCCATGTTTAAAAAAAGTTAGCTGGAGAGAAGGCTGCTGGGTAAAGCACACACTGACCTAGGGACCATGAGAATGATGCAAAGACATTTCTATTTCACACACCACTGGTCTGCTCTTTTCCTGTTCGACTCTATTTGTAACAGTGACTGGCTGTGGTTTTACGTGTGGTTACTCACCACAGAAACCCTGAGGACGTGGAAATCAGCAAGACTTGGGGGCAGGCCAAGGCTCAGACCCGCCACCCCCCTGTGCCCCGGGGTCACCAGCAGCACCAGGAGGGGACAGGGCTGCCCCAAATGAGGAGCTGCTACCCTGAGCCCCACTGTTTCCTGCCAGAGAGAGCAGCTTAGCCACTGCACACCTGAAAAACCTGATGTGAACAAAAGAATTTCCTGGGCTTCAGGCCCTGCTCCAACTAAACTCAGCTATGCTTGCCAAATCAAGTCTTTTTTATGCTTTCCTAAGATAGAAATGCATAAAACATCTTCGAAGATGTCTGCTGAAGGCAGGATCCCCTCTCGGGCATGCCGTCAGGCTGCCCTGGAAGGACTTTAGCTGAAGCCACCTGTACAAACTGGCCGTGCCAGACTCGGCTGCCATGGAATCACCTGTGCTTTGCTGCTCACTCCGCTGCACCGAAGGTTCGGGGCAATGCAAGAGAAATGGGGAACCCTGAACTACCACTCCAACAGAAAACATAAGCTCCTCCGTGCGTGCAGACTCCTTACTCGCAATAGACTTCGACTTCCACAATAAAAGTGAAAGGGTAATGAGGTGGCACGAAAGGGAAGGAGCTTTGCTACCAACGGTGCTTCCAGCACAGCGCTTTGGGGGAATCTCTCAGGAGATGATGGAAGAAGGGGCCAGGCCACTGATTTTCTACAGGAGGTGATCGGCAGGCCAGCAGCTCGTGGAAATAGCTTCACATCTGCTTTCTACATTCCAAGGACTGGAAAATCTCCCTCCTTTCTTCTATCCCTGAGACGGGATAGTCCCAACGCATTCAGGTTTCTAGTTGCAATGGAACTGGAAAGAGCGGTACGCGGCCCCAGGTGCCAAAGGGAACGGTGCACTGACGTGACTCCAAGGGAAAGGGAGTTCAGATGCAGTTTCCAGAGGGCGTAACGGCTGCCGAAGGGCAGTCCTTTTCTCTCCCTTTTTGTACTTTATTATCCAGCCACTAACCTTTCAGGAACTAAGCAACACTTACCACTGATGTTGTCAAGGGCTGTAAGATTTGGCGTTGCCCCTGCGATCTGCAGAGGGCAGGGATCAGCTCACAGAGCTGCCTTTATTCCCCCCGCGATGCCCCCCCCACCTCCCGCGGGGCGATGCAGGGGAGCGGGGGCTCTGCCGCCCGCAAACCCCGGGGACGACGGAGAAAACCCCAAGAGGCGCCTCCGGCCGCCGAAATCCAGCGGTTTCTGCCCGAGCCCGTCCAACCCTTCCCTCAGCCTTTTCCCGATTCAGCACAACCGAGGTTTTCAGCAAAACTCGCCGGGAGAAGCCCAGCGGCGCCGGCAGACACGGCGGCGAGCCCTGCCCGCAGCGGCAGGGAGCTTCTCGGGAAAAAAAACGGTGGTTTGGGGATATTTTCCTCCCCCCACCCCCGTCCCGGTATTTGCAATCAAAAAGCAGCCCCAGCCGCCCACCCCCC
>VXAK01009205.1:113905-153268 GCA_013399435.1 Arenaria interpres
AGCAGCGGGGCGGCCGGGGTGCGGGGCATGGTGCGGGGCATGGTGCGGGGATGGCTGCACCGGGGCCGAGGGGGAGGACGGAGCCCGTCTCCGCCGCTCTGGGCGGCAGCGCGGGGATAAATGAGCCTTTCAGAGCGCGGAGCCCGAGCTCCCTCCCCGGGGAGGCCGGGAATTTCCATCCTGTAACCGAGCGGGAACGTCCAGGCAGAGCCACCCCCCCACCCCCGCAGCCATTGGGCACAGGAGGCCGGGGGCTCCCGCCCCCTCGGGCCAGCCCCCGCCGAGCTCGTCCCGGGCGACGCCGGCACCGCAGGGTCGCCCTCCCGGCCCCCTCGGAGCAGCCCCTCCCGAGCCTTGTGCAAGAATGTGCGAAGTGGTAACACCTGGAAGAGCTGTTTTTGCCAAGGAATCTCCTCACGTCGCAGCCGGAGGAGATCACGAAATCCGTGAGTGGAAACAGTGATTAACTAGGCAGCTGGGGGGAAATCACGGATTTCGTTTATAACAGAAGCGCAAGGTAAGGATGCAAAATCCCTCTGAGCAGCAGCGGAATTTGGACTTCCGTCGAAGTATCGCCTTTCGGAACACTGTCGATTTAATAACAGAAGAAAGGACCTCGGCAACGCAGCATAAACCGTCTCATTTTGCTTTCATTTAAAATAATGGGGTTTTTTTCATCATACAAGACATGAAAACACTGTTAAAATAAAGAATGCTCTATGTCCTTAAGCATTAAAAATAGAAACAACAAATACTTGAGAGGTAACTTCTGTACGTTGCAACCTCTGTGGGGTTTGTAGAGGTAGAGATTCCAGAAGGGGGAGATAAGATTCAATACATGTTTTTTCTGAAGTATTTAACAGAAGTACACATTTTCTGCTGGAGGAATGCATGTTACAAGATGTTGAGCTGTTCACACCAGACCACACAGAACCAGCTTTTTGTTTACATTAAACCTCTTAATATTGGTCTGACTGCAGTTACCTCTGCACTTCAAGCCCCTTCTGTCTTTCTCCCCTTTCCATGTCCACTCTGGCAGAACCACAGCGGTGAGATTTGCATCAACACTGCCACACGCCATCCTGAGAACCAGCCACGTGGCTGAGGTGTGGGCTCCTGCCTTGAGGAGAAGGGCAGCGACACAACCAGCTGACGTCGGAAAACAAGCTAGTAAATGATAATGGTTTCCTAAACCCACTGGGAAAATTTATGGAATTATGCAAATCCGTAATGATAACAATTGCTTCTATGGCAGTCCCGGTGAACACACACGTGCAGAGCGTTCATTGCGCCGTTGCGTGCCGCTGTCAGCAAACCCTCCTGCCTCTGCTCCGTGTTGGTGGTAATACTGTGGAGAAGGGAACGTTGGACTTCTCTGGAGCATGAGTGTTCACACAAGCATCGCTACCAGGTGGCTGGGGGTCCCCAGCATGAATACGGGCCGTTGCCAAGGCATGTCCCTTCCCAGGCTGCCCAACTTCTGTACTAGAGAATTAACTTCTCCAGGAGACGTGCAATAGCTGAAGCACACAGCGAGGCAGCACTGTACTCCTTCCTAGTACAGCTACTCAGTATTTTAGATAACAACATCTGCACGTACATCCATATGCATTTCTCCACCTGGGTTTGCTCCCCATTAGAGTTTGGGTCTGGGCTGGAAGCTTTTAAATCCCAACTGGCTGCTTTTGCCAGGGTAAGCAAACTGGGGAGCGCTGTAAAAGAAGGTCTTACCAAATAATGGTGGGACATCTGCCTTGAGCTCCGGTAAGTGCACTGCGCAGTTCCTAGCGCTCATTTGACTTGCAATGTGCACGACCATCTGGAAAACAGAAACATCAACATCCTCCTTAGCCTGCTTCAGCCCGAGCGAGCCCTGCCATCTGCGCGGCTTATGTTCTGTGGGCTTTTGATGTGTTTAAATGCTTCTAAGGGCAGCAACTGTTGTTGAATGCTGGTGAGATATTCACATTGAATCAGAACTACTGATCTATTTTGCCTTAAATATTTTCTGGACAAAAGGAGCTGTTGTAATAAACTTGCCTGAGCGTGTTCAAACCAGGATCCATATTATATCAACTAGTGATTCCTTCATCTTACCCGTACTGCCATATGATACAGAATTTGTCTTTTTTATATGGCTTTACAAGTGTATCAGCAAAGATGATGAGGTCATTTAAGTGTCACTAAAATCTTCCACATGATCAATCTTCAGGCTCATGTAAGGTCACTGTGGTGCCATCAGTGCACCATTCCTAGCAGATGTTCACACCACCAGGCTGGTGCCATGAGAGCAGCCTCTCCGCTGCAGCTGGAGCTGGTTTTCCTGCCTCACGTAGCCTCTCAGCATCCCGAAGCCCACACAAGCCTGGAGAAGAGGATGTGCTCATAAACACACGTGTTTCCATTCACCTCAGTTATAAAATGTTTATATTCAAGGATCTGTCCACCGGGCCGCTGGGTCTCTCTACCGTTCTTGTGCAAACTCTTCTGGTTTATGAATACAATTTATTACAGCCCTGGTTTGAATTCAACCAGTAAATAACTGATATTCATTCCTTGGTCTTCAGAAGGTGAAACAACTGCAGTAGGAAAGATACAAGCATTTTATAATGGGGAAACCCATTGCTCATGGTTAATGCAGAGCCTGGAAATGAAAGACCAGGTCCATATTCCAAATCCAGTAGAACAGACCCAGATCTGGTAGAAGAGTCTCCTTAAACAGTGAGGAGGAGCTTTAACCACTCAGAAATAGATTCGCCTAAGATGGGAAGTCTGTTACTTGTGGTTTTTCACAACCAGGAAAACCAGGCTTAGGTGTCTAAATATTAGAGAAGGTTCAAGGCGGAGGATCCTGGGCCAAAAGAGGCCCAGTAAGGTGAGTGCCCAGACCTTTCATCTGCTCTTAACTCTCAGTGCTTTATACATTTCCCTGGTCCAGTGATGTCTGGGGATTTCGGCTGTGACTGTCAGTCCGATCCGGCCACTGCTCTGGGGAACATGGGCACCCCCCAGGGAAATCGGCAGAGAGCTCAGGGTTTTAGCAGTGCAGTGCTCAGCATCGCAACCCTCAGGATCTGCGCTGACCTACCCTAGGCATTTTTAATTGTGGAGTTCATCATTTAGCTCCTGTTTGCTTTATAACTGATGTTTTAGGGTGAGCTGCAGGTCAGCGTGAGAGGCTGAGATCAGAGAAGACTGCTGAATTTCTCAAATGGCTCTTTGCAGTCTGCCTGTCGGCTCAAGGAAACAAAGAGCCGTCTGTATCGCTGTATAAGAAAACCAAAGTAAGAGCTCTCAGGGAAATCTATTACAGCTTTAAGAAACAGATTTCATTTTCTTCCACAAAAAAATAAATCTTTGGATCTGTGTAAAAATCAGTGGGATTGTGGCCTCGATTGCTTGCAGCGCCTTTTAATTTATGTGTATAATTTATATAGCATGCTTAATATTTTAAAATAATCCAAAGCTACTCTGCCTCTATTTTGTTGCTTTACAACCCCAGATACACCTATTAAACAAATCTCTTAGTAGCTTCTACATAAACATGATAAGCATGGCATTGTAGTCACAGTAGTTCTTTGCAAGTACACATATTCACATTTCAATCTTAAAAATTAGTTTGAGGCACATTTTTTAGTGGATTATAATACTCACTGGTGCCCTATTTCTGCCCTTGAGAAAAGTTTGAAAGTGTATTTTGCATCAGTATTCTACTTTTTGAGCTTCCATACCTCCAGGTGACAGTCAAGTCACAGTAACACTTCACTGCGCAAGTCACAAACATCTGAATGGACCTGTTGGAGAAGGTCCAGCGGAGGGCCACAAAGGTGATCAGAGGACTGGGGCACCTCTCCTATGGAAACAGGTTGAGGGGGTTGGGGTTGTTCAGCCTGGAGAAGAGAAGGCACCAGGGACACCCTATAGCCCCTTCCAGTACCTAAAGGGGGGCTTCAGGAGGGACTCTTTATCAGAGAGTGTAGTGATAGGATGAGGGGTAACGGTTTTAAACTGAAAGAGGGGAGATTTAGATTAAATACTAGGAAGAAGTTCTTTACTGTGAGGGTGGTGAGGCACTGGAACAGGTTAACAAGAGAAGCCGTGGATGCCCCATCCCTGGAGGTGTTCAAGGCCAGGCTGGATGGGGCTTTGAGCAACCTGGTCTGGTGGGAGGTGTCCCTGCCCATGGCAGGGGGGTTGAAATGAGATGATCTTTAAGGTTCCTTCCAACCCAAATCGTTCTATGATTCTATGAATGATGGCCAGAAAGGAAGGGTCAGAGGTTAGAGCATAGTAACAGTGTTTGTCAAAGACAAGAGGCACATAACTGCCAGGAAAGCATAGGCTAACCCTTCAGAGCTTGTCTGCAGAAGAAGATTCCTGTGTCCATACACAGGAGGATGGCATTTTTTGAGGGTGAGACAAAAACCATGCGATTAAGTATTCATTCTTTACTTAAGTCATTCTTCTGAATAAGCATGGCACTTCTTAATATTACTATGGAAAATAATTGTATTTTTGCACAACAGAAAACACTTCATTACTCCAATTAATTAAGTTTCCTATCAAGATAAGTCTTTAACATTGTTACCAACAAATCAAGAACAGGACATATGTCAGATACCAAGGAGCTCATCTTGTGGAAACAGATCCTTCAAAAGCCAGCTGGAGCTTCTAGGCAGATTTTTTCTGTCCACGTCATCAGTTGATTTATAGTTGCATTTCCCTATAGCTGTGGCTTTTACAATAATAATGGAAGCATTGAATATCTTAAAATAAACACCATTCACAAAATGTCAGACAGAGTTAGATAAACTTTAATAAAACTATTTGGGAGAACTCCCTGGTTCACTGATAGAATAAAATTCAGGATGTCCAGACATACCCAGGGTGTAAACTTCATGATGAAAAGCTGATACTGAGACCTGTTTTCATTTGTTTCTGGTTGCAAAAGTCTGACTCTGAAGGAGTCTGGTCTGTACCCCTGCAAGACGCTCTCCCACATGGAGCCAGCATAATCCTGGCTGCAGTCATGGAAACGCTTGGGTTGGAAGGGGGCATCTGGATCTCATCAGGTCGAAGCAGGTCCAGTTAAATCGTGTGGTTCAAGGACTTGTACACATAGTAGAATGGGAAAATTAGCTCAGTCCAGTTTTAAGTTAAATTCTTGAAGAAGATGGTGATTACAGAGAGCAGAAAAATGTACAGGGGGTGAATCATCATGTGCAAGGAGAGAGCTGAGGCTCAGGAGGAACGTTTGCTCCTAAGAGTGGCTGTGAATTAGTCAATGGTAGAAAAATTACTTGGCTGCCTCATGAATCCTCAATAAAAAGAAAGGCCTTTTGTGGAACTGAAAAGCTAACTTTCCTTGAATCCTCTATTAGTAAATAGTTATTAGGATGTGAACTACAATGCTCCATTCGGACAAGAAAGTTTCTTCAATGAAGGAAACAGTCTTGTTTTTTCTATGCCGTTCATCTAGTGCACTGCCAGAGGCCTGTCCTTTCAGTTTTGGAAATGGCACCTTGAATTAGTGATAATCCTGAAATTAAAAGAATGGACTTGAACTTTGAAATGTTTATTGTTATTTGTATCCAGCGTGCTGTTTGAAAAGCAGTTTCTCAGGACAAGCAAGGCAGTGATGAGGAGTGGGCTACTGGCCTAGGAAGGTCTGTGTAGAGCTTCAGGATGGCTTACAGAAACCAGAGGTCTACAGCCATCACAGCCGACACACACAAAATACACAGAAGCCTGTGGATGCAAGAGGATTTTGTCACAGAAACAAATGAATTGGCCCAGGGCACTGTACAGTTGCACAAAACTTCCCGTCGCACAGACAAGACAGAGAGAGGGACAGAGCCACAACTCAGAGATGGCAGAGCTGAACACCCACGGTTGCTGTGGCTCTGCCTGTTGAACGTAGTGGTGAAGCCTGGAGCCCACGGCATTCCTGAGACCCAGCTTCTCAGATCCACGCTGTCCCCCCAAGGTGGCCTGACCTCAGTGAAGAAGCGCCATGGCTTGCTGCAAGGAGGGCTGTGAAGCTCTGGGCAGCGCCTACCTCACCTGCTCACTTTGTGGCCCACTGTGGCCCCCATCAAAAGGGCAATGGATTTACAGGGGCTGCTGGGTCAGGCACAGTGAGAGAGGTCCACCATCAGTGGGATCATCCTATAGCTAGCCCTGGGGATACTTCAACAGATAAACTCTTGCATTATAATTATTATATGTGCTAAAGTAGAAATCTTATTTGACTTGCATCAACAACTGACTAGTGCAATGGCAGTGGAAAGGATCAAGCACAACACTGAATCCCTGGCTCACGTGAAGATGAAAGTGTGTTTGGCCAGAACAGCAAAAGACCTACCAGGTTCCTGTGAAGAAAAATGTCCTTTCAAGTCCTTCTTTGAGTTATATTTTTTACAGCAGGTGCTCATCTAACTATGCTTTTGTGAGGAATGACTTTGTTTCTAGTGTGGTTTCCTTACTTCTGTCCTTGTAACTTTGCTGTAATTACAGCACCTCTTGGTTGATTAAAAATCTCGTTTATGAGTTCACAATTTCCTGTTGCCAAAGAGAGAAATGTTCACTGTGTGTGCCCTAAAAATATCTAATGCTGTCGAGGGTATATTAATTTAAAAAGGCAAACTCCTCCCTTGTTCGTTATTGGGTGTGCTTTCTTGGCTTTTCCTCCTGGTTTGGTGATTTTCCATTTCTCTCCATAAGGAACCTCATCTTAACTATCAGGTTCCCTCAGAGTGTCCAGTCTCAGGATGATATTGCTCACTAAAATCACATTTAAAAAAAAATAGCTCTTACTAATTTCTGTGGTGAATTCTGACTTCATCCTGCCCAATACATTTGCATCTCATCCCCCCACCAGCATGTCACTCCCCCGTCAGTGCCTCCTCTGGCACTCCATCTCATTTCATGGGGTGACACGTGCCTGGATTGTTACTCCCTGTAGTGCATCCACTCATTCTTTAGTTGGACATCTGGATCGCAGCCCTTCCTCTAGGAATCTGGAAGGAGAGGGAGTCCCAGAGAAGACTGTGTCCATTGTGCAACACTGGTCACCCAAACCCAGCGCCAAGAAACCTCTTCAGCTGCTTCAGCATCCTCAAACCCTCCATCTTCAGCTAGGTCATTCAAGACTTGCATGCACTCTGGAGAGTAGGTATGATACTACTAGAGCTGGGTCTAGAGGGAATGCAGCTTGCCAGCCAGCTTAAGTCATCAACTAATTTACTAATCATTTCCTCCAGCACCTTATCTGGCAGTGTCTTATTTTTGCACACGTGTAACTTCTTGTGATCCAGTTTCATGTGGTCAAGCAGAACATCAGGAGGAAGATAAACTGGGATGCACATTATCTTCATAGAAATATAAGTACTTTGGTCACCTTTCATACACGACCAACACGGACCATACTTTTTCCTGTTAAGATCCTTTTGGTGGCTGTGTCTAATGATCCCACCGTCACCTCAGTAACTTATAAACCTACTTAATGGAAGTAAAATTTCTTCTTACCCTTTCCCTTCACCTTGTATGTCAAGAGTGAATCCTAAAATATCAGTGTATTCCTCTCCACTCAAAACACCTGATGTTCTCTCATGACTGCTCTCCAGGCGGGAGGTCAGTGTCCAAGTGCCCGTTTAGCACTGCCCTTCCCCAAAACCTGCTTTCTTCCACACAGCTCTTCTTGCAGAAACTACTCCCCTCCCCAGCTCCTGTTTGTGGGGAGAAAGCAGCTGTGAGCCATTTAATGACGATAGATCTTTGTACATTTAAAGGTATCTCATGTTTGTCATTACTTTAACTAGTAAAGCCTGAAATAAAGCAAACTTTTCTTTCAGATGTAGTTTTGATGAACAAAGTTGAAATACAGGGAATAAGCATTAGGAAAGAGCTCAGATATAAATGTCCTGGCATGTTTTTAATCCTTTAATTACACTTTGTGTCTCAAGTGCTTTTCAATAGGAAGTAAAATCCGGTGAGTATCCAGAAGCAGATTTCCTACATGTGCATCAGAAAGGTACTCTGGGCTCCGCTTCTAGAGCTACAAAGCAGACAGCCCAGGAAGGTGTGGTACAGGTTGCCCAACTTCGTTGTTTTTAATTACAGTTAAACTCTAGTCCTAATGAAAAAAAAAAAAAAAGAAGAATAAGGGACAAAACTAGAAGAGTAAGTGCGAAAAAAGGCAATGCGTAGGAAGTAACATTTATTCTTGAGAGACTCTAAGATACCTTTGGTGGCAGCCGCCCAAATGACTGCAAACACCCGTGGTTAACACGGGCAGAGATCTTTCCCAGTGAGCGCGGCCAAACAAAGAGCGGCCAGATACCTTCAAAGACCCGTTCAACAAGCGGCCAGTGTCCAGGGAGGGATGTGGCATTTCTCCTTTGATGTGCAGGGATCTGCAGTTGCACACTGAGGCTGGGTGGTCACACTCCAGAGGGAAATATTATTCCTCAATCCTACATAGCTACGGCATTTTGCAGCCCTTTGCAGAATGCTAAACTTATTTTTATTAAAGAAGTTCAATTTTTCATATGATTTTTTTTTTTTAATTTTGCTTCTGAAATTCAACCAGATTTGACCATCTTTAACCCAAATATAATATGTATTCTGTAAAGAAAAAGGACCTATCGTTCTCTGAAATCAGTTGAAGGATTGGCAAAGAAAACAGCACGATGTTTCAGCTTGTTAGGGCGCCGCTCCTGAATCGGTTTGGGTTTAATTTTTAAAGTTTCAAAAAGCAAAAGGATTTAAAGAGTTTTTAATTACTGCAGATATTTTAATTATCTGCTAATAGCACCTTTTAAATGCTACAAATATAAATAAAATAATTATTTAATTTTTTTCATATCCTGGGTTAGTTTTTCAAACCTGGACTATTTTTTTCCAAGTATGTGCATATATTTATTTTATACTCTAGGTAAACTTTACCAAATTTTCATTAAAAAACTTAGCAGAATAGGACAGAAAAATACAGTATACACAACTTGCACCATAAAACTACTGTACCAGTAACTTCAGTTGCTGAATAAACTACATTTTAGTACGTGAAATTTATCCTGTCCTTTGAAAGATCTTTATCTGCAGCCTGAAAACTCAGTATAACGCATACTTTGAAGTGATTTATGATAGAACCATTAAGAGAAAGAAGTAAAAGACCATTTGGCACGCATATTTTAAGGCTTGGAGTTGTCAGCATCCTTTATTATAGCTTTTTGCAAACAAAGGCAGAAAACCAGACTAAAATGGCTGCATCAATCTTTTAAATTGTTGGATTTACAGCGCATCTTTCAGAAGACAGCCAGTCTCGATTAAATGACTCCAGTTGGTGCAGATGTTCCAGTAAGAAGTTATTCTTACAGTTTAAGAAAAGCTCTTTTAATATGAATTGTCTATTTTCAGTTTTAACTTTGGTCAGGTAACAGATGAAAGCAAATAACAGGGTTATTTAACCTCCCTAGAAAGGACCCCGTGGGAATTGCATTCCTTTGAGACTCTTGTGCATTTTGTGCTACTTAAAGGTTTTTTGTTTCTGTATTTTGAGTAGCCACTTCAGAAATTGACTATCTACAGCTGATTTTAATATTATTTTTTTTTACTAACAAAAATGTTGGCAACTGCATATTTGGTGAATCTGCTCTGCCCTGGTGAGACCCCATCTGGAGTACTGCATCCAGCTCTGGGGCCCACAGCACAAGGAGGACATGGACCTGTTGGAGCAAGTCCGGAGGAGGGCCACAAAGGTGATCAGGGGGCTGGAGCACCTCTGCTACGAGGGCAGGCTGAGAGAGATGGGGTTGTTCAACCTGGAGAAGAGAAGGCTCCAGGGAGACCTTCCAGTACCTAAAGGGGGCCCACAGGAAAGATGTGGAGGGACTCCTTACGAGGGAATGTAGCGATAGGACAAGGGGTAATGGTTTTAAACAGAAAGAGGGGAGATTTAGATTAGATATTAGGAAGAAATTCTTTACTATGAGGGTGGTGAGACACTAGAACAGGTTGCCCAAAGAAGCTGTAGATGCCCCATCCCTGGAAGGGATCCAAGGCCAGGCTGGACGGGGCTTATGAGCAACCTGGTCTAGTGGGAGGTGTCCCTGCCCATGGCAGGGGGTTGGAACTAGACGATCTTTAAGGTCCCTTCCAACCCAAACCATTCTATGATTCTATAACCTAAACACCTTTAGTTAGAAAAATTGTTTATGATTTTCTCTATAGTCCACCATGGTAAGGCAGCCTTCCATACTTTGGCTCATCTATGCACCTCTTTTCTTTCCCCCCATCATTTTCTTGGGCATGCAAACAGCTGTTTAACTTTCCAGCTACTGCTTGGGTGTTTCAAGGTTAAAGCATCCAGAGCTCACAATCTCTTTAGCTGTAGAGGTCACCACCGTGGGAATTCAGAGCCTGTACGTTATTTCTGGTAGAGCAGCACTGGAACGCACAAGCGCTACAGTCTCATTCTACCACTGATGCATTTCTCTTCCCATGAATGTTATGATTACTGCTTAGTATTTCACAGTTCTTTGAAAATGTGTCCATTTTTAATCCCACAGTATTGTTGTAACTTCAAAATTACTTTGTATTTATCCTTTTTAGAGTTGTTACCACAAAACCAGAACTTTTTCTGAACTACCTAAAAAAGGAATAATATAAAAAAAAATTAAAATTGGTATCAACATTTTAAGAAGGTGGCAGCAACCACATCGTGTGCAAATACACATTCTATGCAATCCAAAGGTCTTTAGAAGTCAGGAAAGAAAGAACGTTCTTAACATTAGGATGAAAGAACTAGTTCACTTTCTCATTCTGCCATAACCCTCCGTGTTCACACGAACAAGTCCCACCACTGTTCTGTCTCGGTTTCTCACACAGGAGGGATAAAAACATTGCACAGCTTATGTTCTTACCTCACACAGCTCTAAGAAAAAAATACATTAAAGTGTCTTGGGTGCAGAAATACTACAGTAGTAGAGCAACAAACATGCTACATCTAGTTAATAAGAAACACCAACTCAGAAGCTCTTACTATACAACAGTATATTTTATTACTAACAAAGACAGTAATAACAAAACTACAGAACATGTGTATAAAGTTACCCGTTTACAAACGTGACTACAAGAATGAAGGGTTTTTAGTGTGCAGTTTTCATAGGAGATTTTTCAAACCTTTCTCAGCAGCAAGAATTCTCTATTTTTTCAGTGGGGAGATGATAATAGAAGTGTCATGTCCTATTTAAGGCAATAAGCTACAAATGCTAAAATGCAGATGCTGTAATAAAGGTAAATACATTCCAGTTTTAATACACGATGGATAAAACTAATAACTTTGGTTTATCAGAACTGTAGTTCCTGTTGTTTCAGCATTTACATGACCCTTGTACCATGCCATTTTGCTTGACTGTTCAAAGCATCACCTTGAATGCTGCCCAAATTGGAAAACAATAGTATCAAAGTACTGAGAAATATTCTTATTAGTAACCACTCGCACGATGGTGAACAGTCTCACGAAATGCATTGACATTTAGGTTTACAAAACAGCAAAATCTTGTCTCCAAATTATCTCAGGTAATAAATCACATTGACTTAACTGGGGCCAGGATTTCTTAAGAGCCAAACGATGAAATTCTTATCCGTGTCAGTAGTACTCGCTCTTGAGAACCACCCCATCCTAAGAAAGGCTACATGTATTAAGGCCTTTTTGATTTAAAGAAAATATATTGCTGTAGCATATAGAAAATTAAGCGCTGTAGAAAAAGTGTTAAGGCCCTCTTTTAAGTAAATATAATGTTAAACAAACCTGTATATTAATAACTCAAAAGTTTATTTTCTGCAAGGTATCTCTACAGAATTTTAAAAAATTAAAGTTACTTGCATAGAAATAAAGTGAAACATACACTTTCACTGCAGCCCAGTAAAAAAAAACAACCCCAAAGCGTACACACTTCAGATTCTGTCCCCCATGCCAGGAGGGATGTGCAGTGATTTCTTCTTTGGCACGATGCTCTGAACACCACACCAGGAGGGGCTTTGAGAAGGATGCTCCTGCAGCGCTGCTGCCTTGAACGCACGGTCCCCGTGACAGGACGCGCGGAGTTCTGACCAGCCCTGCCCCGAGGCACGGCGTGTGGCACACCTCAGGTGTAAAGGTACAATCCCTCTTCCCCAGAACGAAGTAACCTTCTCTGCCCACCACAGGGCTGCTGACATTAGTAACAGCCTAAAGGAAGCGTGTGAACTTCACCAAGTTTGTACAATACATACAAAACAGTAGTTCTAAATACTGACCTTATGCAGTCAGTTATTTACAAAATTCATTTTTATGTACAAAATAAATCACTAATTCCAGTTTCCCTTTCATATTCAGTGTACAAGCTACCATAAAACAGTGCTGTAATTGATACATCATGACACATTATTTGAGAGTATTTATAAATTTGTGTATCTAAGTGATACTGCTGTTTAAGACACAGCAAAAAAGACAAAAAAATTAACAAGTTTTGAAAAATTTCAAAGACGCAGATGGAACTTTCACGCCTTGAAAAGTAACAGTGCTTTCTAAGCATTATTTTAATGCAATTCATTGCAAAGTGTTCTTTCTATTTGGAATAATATTTATTTCTCACATCTTTTTCTTAAATTATTGCTAGTCAATCCAGCTGTGTCCTACAGAACTTCAATTTCCATTATTCCTGGATAGGATTAGATATATTACAGTATTGCTAACTGTCCCCACAGCAAAACTTACATTTTTTAAGTGCAAAGCAAGATATGTGTGTTTTTTAATAAGGCACAGAATATCTGTTATTTCCAGTGTAACACAGAATCCGTATTTGTTTTATACATTGAAAAAGTTCATATAAAAATTCAGTCTTTCAAGGGTTTGAACTGTTTCCTGAATCCAACTCTCTTCTAGTGTCTGAAGCCGAGTAGACAAGTAGTGACACTGGAGGTGACTGTGAGACATCAGGTATTTGGGAACAGCTGCTTTGTAATGGAGGAGAATCAATAAAATCATTTTTAGGAGTTATTCTGTAAATAATGAAAAATAAACCAAGGGAGTCAATTTTAAACACAGTGCATTACACTAGAAAAAAATACATTTTTAGCAATGAAATTATAATATAACTTAAGCTACATTGTTTCCAAGAGAAGGCAATATAATTCTGTATACTTTTCCAAGTTTAGGGTCACCATTGTTCTTTTTCATGTCTCAACATGACTGCATTGCAGCCACACGTTTCTTGAGGGTCCCTGTTCAACAATACAAAACATCTTACAAGCTCTCAACGCTTAAAAGGAAAAGAAGAATCCTACAAAAACATAAAATAACCCATATGCTAAACATGCATGGCCATGTGAAATAGTTTGTAAGAATTACAGTACTCTTAACAGCTACTAAGGGTTAGTTGTCTACTGACAATATCCTGATTCTTCAGAGAAGAAATAGAAAACTTACAAAAATAGCAGTAATAGGCAGGAACAAGCAAAAGATCGCATTAAGGAGCCTTACCTTCCTTCACCTACTCTCTTCATGCTCTCAGTCAAGCTACTCATATCACACGTGCTATCGGCTTTGTTTCTTTTTTCCACCTGATCCACGGTCAGTTTAGAACTAGATAACATTTGATCTCCACCGTTTTCACCCTCCTCGACCCTTCGGGCTGATGTTCCGTCTGCCTCTATCTCTTTCTCAGATGTCTCTGGAGAAGTTTTAATTTCTGCAACAGTTTCTTGGCTTAAGTAATCATGATTAGTGATTGCTACCGCAGAAGTTCCATGATTTGTTGTGCCACCCGTACTAGTCCCCATTGACTTCGAAATGACTTTCAATCTGTGTGAAGTTGATTTGTAGTGCTTCTTTTTATGTTTAACTTTGGAATTGTGCCTCAAGAAAAATTCGCATGATTCTTGCAGCACTCTTCGACTCTCACTGATTGGACTGAAAGAAAATACAAGCATGTAACTGCATGAAGAGGATAACCTCAGGTATAATGTCACACAGCTTTGTACACAAAAATGTGAAAGAGCAGCAACCAACGATGCAATCTGAGCTGGATGTTAATAAACACAAGGAAAAAAAATGTATGTGAAAAGAAAAGAAAAAAAAAATCTGATCATAATGGCTCCAAAGTAATTATGTCTGTGGAACAAGTAAATAAAGCAGATTTCTACATTTCTTACTTCTGCAAGTAGGTCCAATGACTTCAGTAGATTAATCATCTAAGAGAGGAAAGCAGGATTAGCTCATAAGCAGCTGTATTACCAAGCTAACTTTATGCAAACTAAACCTCAAAACACACTTCATTATTTTTAAATTCTTATAGCTGAAAGTAGTTAACATCTGAAACACACAAAAAAATTATACAGGAAGTGGAAAAAGAGAGGAGAGGGAAAGGAAGTTATAAGCTCACCATCAAGGAATGTAGATGTAAAATAAAAAGAGGTTAAGGACTGCTGCCTTGGGAAATCCAAAAAAATAAAAAGATGTAAAAACACAGTATAATTTATGAGTAACACAGATAATCTAAAAAGAAATAATCAAGGAATTAAAGGGAATTAAAAAAATGACAACTACAAGAAATGGAGATGTCATTTATAATCTGTTTAAATCCATAGATATACATTTTGTAAAACTAAGTAACAGAACTGAATTATTCTGTTTCAGGAAAAAAAAAAAAAGAACAGTAGATTAAGGCAATAAAAGCGATACGAAGGAGGGTTCAATGAAAATTAATTTTAAAATAAGACAAGCCTGGGAGAGGAGAAAAGCAGAGGATGTTATTATTGCCTGACAGCAAACACAGCTAAGTACTGTGCCAAATGAAGCAGTCGGAACACGTGAAAGGATCTAAATTGATGGCTGAAATTATCTTCCCTCATTCAACTGGAAACCAGAGATGTATTAGCCAGCGCTAAACACAACAAAATGTCTTTCGCTCTATGAAAGAGAACAGATCAGCAGATGAAAATATTTTCTATTGTCAGAGAATGTTGTCAAAAGGTCACTGCATATGTAAAACTTCATCAGACTCCAATGGCATTTTGCTGATGCCCGTGTGCAGCATTTAGACTCCGAAAGAGAAGGGTTCTAAGGACATTTTGATCACCTGAGCTATATTTAAAGAAACATGTCTGAAATCCAACTTACTTTTAAGTATACACTTTAAAAAAACAGGAATAAAAAAAAAAAGTAATTGTTCTTACTCTCTTTTGCGATTTCTGTTGAAGAAATTGGCCCATTCGGAACAGGTCTTTTTACTTCCCACCCAGAAGACTGGAGATATGCCAACAATTAATGTCAGCAAGTATTTCATCAGAAACAAAAATATTTCTGGTCTTGCTAGTGCCTTTGCCTAAAAGATAACAAAGTTTAATAAATGCAAAGAAGAACATATACTCATTGATTTATCTTCTAAATGCAGAAACCAAATAAATTATGTAAAGGAGAGACTCTCTCCTTATGGCTGTTGTTCTTTGTTGAGGCTTGTGCTGCGGACAAATGTTAGACATGTACCGTCAAGTCAGACCTGGTTAATGCCTACAGCTGAATACACAGAGAGGAGATTAGTCAGAAGGAAATATTTTTCTTTTAAATTGAAAGGAAAGATAATTTGGGGGGTAACAGTATTAGTAACCATGTTCTTCAGAGATAGTTTGTATGCATAAGATTTATCCCTTCAACTTAAAAGAAACAGTAAGTGGACGAGTTGGGAGTTGATCAGATTAGACAGCATCTTCATGGAGCCGCAGGGAACTACATAGTAGTTTTCTGTTTATTGCAAAATAAATCCACCTATTTGCAGAACAGGATCATAGGAGCAGAGACATTTAACCCAGTGAGAGATGATTATCTTCTGCTCCCATGCTGCAAATTTAATTTATATTACTTGGCTTATCTGCCAGTCCCATCTATGAAAGTCACTACTTTTTTAGCCAGGTAACACTGGCTACTTAAACTGAAGTTTGTTTTTGTTTGGTTTTGATCTGGCCAGTGTAATAAAAGGCTACAAACGAGCTCAGGTAAGCCAAGGCCGAGCTTGCCACTTCAAGCTCCTCCACAGTCAGCACATGCTGTTTATTATAGGGACAGATTCCACTTAAGTATGTCTTTGTGTAACATTCCCTGTTGCTATTTACTCTTTCCAGTAGGTTAATTAAAGGCTGAGAATACACACTCCTTCTGTGTTATTATACCAAGCTGTTATATTTAAGCACTACAAACCAAGGTGTGCTTTTTTATTTTAAAAGAGAAAAAAAAAAAAGCATAAAAGCTTTGTTTTCAGCCTTATGTATTTTAGACCATTTAAGCTGCTACAGAGCTCAGTGTAAACGCACTGAAGATGAGACGCACTCATTAAGAATGGTAATGGAAGCAAAAATAACCCAGAAGTCTGTGAGCTGTGCTACTCTCAGCTTACACTGACTTCAACAGAGAGGATAGAGAGGATGTTTAAGAATGCAGAAGGATCTACAGATTATCATTCCACAATGCCTCTGTTTATATTCTTCTTTGTAATGACAGTTTATCGCAGGAAAAACATAGACGGTAAGTGCAAAGCAATGAAAGATGACAAGAGACACCTGCATTTCTCTTAGTGATGGTGTCTCCTTTTATGTTTGTTCTTAAATGGAAAGAAACAAACCACAAATTACTCACGATTGCAGGGAGTTTTACCTACTTACTAGAGATTTAATCCACAGACAGTACTGAACACGGCAGATTTACTTTAAAAGCCTTTCCAAAGAAGTTGGTTTTTTTAAGAGTCAAATGTTATACACCTCTGCAATTTAAAGTGCTGTTGGGTTGCTGTTGGTTTGGGTTTTTTTGTTTGTTTGTTTTTTATTTATTTATTTGGGTTTTTTTGTTTGGTTGTTTTTTAAACAGATTTCTTCACATTACTGAAAATCAGCCTGCAAACAATAGCTATCATGGAGAAAATATACTGGAAATTTGTTTTGTAATTTCAAGTGTTTACAATTCTACACTTTGAAGAAAAAAAAAAGAAGAAAGTGATTTTAAATCTATGGTTAAAAGCAGCATTTTAAATCCAATTTAGACTCAATTTTCAGGAACCATTATTTCAGCATCAACTGATAGAAAGTCACCTTAGCTACTTTGATACTGAGCTAGGCACCCAAATACTGAGCAACTACTTTTAGGAATAGATACTGTGAAGAATGATCCTTCCCCCAACGCAATTTGTAATGTGAAATTAAAATATTGTAAAGATTACATATTCCCTTTAGGGCTACGAGCTGGAATTTAATCGGTGAGGACTATTAATATGACTAGTGAAAAATTTCAAAGCAAAAGTATGATACCACAGATTTTGACTTAAAAAGCAACTAATCGCTACATTTCTTGAACTGATTACTTAATGTGAAAATAATTTACTAACTGCACAGTAGATATGGTGATGCATAAGGGTTTCTGTTAAATTTACTTCCCAGTATTATTTATAAAGGAAACTGCTACTTGCCTGGTAAGGACAAGGAATGTGGTACTGGTCACAGTGGTCAAATACCCAAGTCGTTTCCCAGATTTTCCGGTTCACCAGTTCATAGAGGTAACATCCAAGAAGTGCTACAAGCGGCACCAGGTATAACCCACTAAAAACTCCAATTCGGATCATAAATTTCTTTAGTTTCTCCTGGTTTCTGCCGTCGTGCTGTATGACTTGCCGCACATGATTTAAAGAAATAATACCAGCTAAAAGAAGAGAGAGACCAAAAAACACACAAAGGCACAGAGGCAAAAGCACAAAGTACAGAGAGGCATCCAGATCGTAGAGACCCACAAAACAAACTCCACTGATATTGTCCCCTTCAACTTTGTTCATTGCAAGGAGCATGATGGTTAGAAAACCAGGTATTCCCCACGCAACTGCATGGAACCACATGGCCTTTTGTGCAATAGCTTCACAGCTCCATTTTCTTCCCGCTGCAAGGAACCAAGTGATTGTAAGAATCACCCACCATATAGTTCCTGCCATAGTGAAAAAATACAAAACCATGAAAAGGAAAGTACAGGCTTTGTTTTGGGAGCCAAGAACAACTGTTTCACCGATTTCTAACTTATCATCTGCCTTGTTACAGGCAGTTCTGTTCCCAAGTAAAAACCCAATAAAGTACACTAGGGAGACTATGCTGTAACAGACGGAGTAATATATGATCGGCCTCTCCGGGTACCTAAACCTTTTAACATCAATCAGAAAAGTCAGGAATGTGAAAAGCGTAGCACAAAGACAAAAGATTGAAACTATTCCAATGAAGCTTTTCGCAACATCCAATTCATAATTTTTGAAGTACATATTGGGACACGGGGGCGCGCACTGGTCAATCCCCAGAAACTTGTAGCCTTGTCCATTGGTGGTGTGCAAGTGCCGTGGACACCAGAATCCATAATCCCTTCGGGCCTGGCCTGGGGTCTTCTGAGTTCCACCTAGGTCTGTGGTTACAGCAGCAGTGGCAGGAACAGCATCATCACAATTGACTAGTCTACATAAACAAACAGAAGAGGAAATATCTTAATGCCCCTCATTCTCAACTATAACTATTTCTTAGAAAAATGAAAAAGACCTCATTTTGAACCCTGTTAAATTTTGTAGATAACGCAAAATGTGTATTATATGAAAAAGTCAGATGGCATTTTACAAGACAGACTTCAATTTTTTTCAGTTTAAAAGACTATTCAAACACAGCTGTTTACCTGCTGTTCTCTAGCTGTTGTTTTATTGCTTATGAAACACCACTCAAATAGCAATTCTTCTTTTAGATTCTTAAATGCCACTAAACATTCATGTATGTACATAAAAGTATTTACAGTAGTTTTCCTTTTGTAAAATCTGGATAACAACAGACTGTTGGGAGACAGCCAATGATCTTGTCAAAATGCAAGCTTCAGTCAAGGAACAAAGAAGACTCACAGTATCTACAATTAAGTGATTACTAGTATACGTTATGATAATTTTTTGTGTTACCCTGATATTTCATTGTTGTCAGCAATAAATCCACCTAATGGAAACAGCAGAAAAAGATAAGCATTGTACAAAATGATTGCTATTTTAGCATTTCTTTTTCTAGCTCCATAATCTTCATTTTTGAATTGCTCAAGACTCAGTAGCTCAAGGGTTTAATAGGACACAATATGTGACCTTTTTATGAGCTTAATATAGTATAAACAGTGTTGGACATATCTTCAAACTACATTATGTAAGTACACTTCAAGCAAGTAAGCATTTACTCAAAAAGGGATTTATATTTATATGCATTCCAAATATAAGCATGTATTTAAAAAGAACAAGTTTTGCATTCTAGCTTTTAAAATAAGATTCTGTTATCTCAAAATGTTCTTTGTCAAATGCTATTACGGATTCCTCGGTGTCAGTTTGCAAGCTCAGCTTGAGCTAAAAAAACCTTTGGTTCTTCGTTTCTCTGCATTATCATGCTGTCCAAATAAATGCAGACTAATCATTAAGAGAACTGATTTTGTAGCAGATTCTTTCATTACCCATGGGCCACACCAGCATGTGTGGAAACAGTGTGGATTTTATTCACCCATGTCTTAACAGGCATTGTGTGTGTCTGTAACGATACAAGAGTGTGAATGTCAGGATTGCAGCTACTGCCCATCCTCACGCCAGCTCCTCTTCCATGGGCTCCAGGTGCAGGATCTCTGCTGTTATAAGAACATCCTGCATTACACGGACTTCTTTGTATCAGCTATTGGGCAGAGACCATTTCATATATGAACAGAGCAGGCTTATTTTCAATGAATGCTAGCAGTAGTAGAATAATTTAAAGCTGCAGCGATTCCTGCAAAAATGTAATTTAATTTAAATGCCATTTGAAAGATATATTGAATAACCGGATTCACTTGTAATTTTCCTAATTTTTCAAAGCAATTCTTGAAGACATTTGCTGCGCTGTTGTTGCACAGCAGCTGATGCCTTCTTGTTTTTAAAACCCCCCAACTTCAATTTTTTTCTGCAGAACTAAGGGCAATTCTATTAATGCCATCTGTCATATTCACTCCGATACAGATTTCTACCAAGGATCATAGCACAGGACCACTGTCCCTCCCTCAGCCCTGTCAGAAATTAGCAACTGCACAAAGGTTAGAAAACATGATTTGAGTTTCCACTCTCTGCTCCCTTCCTGCGCTTCTTGCCCTGATGTGTGTTAAAAAAAAAACAAACCCAACATCTGGCTTTAATAATTTGCAAATATCTGCAGTTGAAGGTCAGCATCTCAAGAAGATTACATTGGAGTGTTTTCAGTGGTTTCTGTTTAATATATAGAGTGTTACCCTTTCCCCAAATTTACTATTAACTGCCTTCTCTCTGGAACAGATAGAGGAACACCTTTGAGAAAAAGGCAAAACTTTTAAAAAAGGGACTTTTGGCTGACAGTAGAGGAAAAGCAACACAAGATTGTATTTGCACATTTAAGGGGTTAGGAATAAGATAAGGCTTCTACTATCTAATGCTCTGTGTCCATTCAAATACAGGATATTTTATATTTCATTATTTTATTAGCAATTATTTATAAAAACCCCACGAAGTAAGTACGATCATCCCTAGTTTAGAGATCAGAAACCAAAGCAAGATCTGTGCTGAAATATTTAATATTTAAATTTTAAGACACTTCGATTAAAAAGCTTCTTTTTGCAGGGATCTGAATATGGAAAAGAACTGCTGCAGAACTTTGTTGCAAAAAAACCACGAGCAGGCAATGCAGGTGACCATTTGTTTAATGAAAAAGTTTTAATAAAAAAAATAGTCCTATGCATAAGCACTGTAGGGTCACCAGTGATGGGGAAGCTAAAGCAAGGTGGTATTTAACATTTTGCCTCAGATTTTCGACTCAGTCTAGGTCAAATACGAAAATATCACCCCCACCACCTGTGAACATGAAAAATACCCCACCTGCTACATTCCAGCTCTTCAGGCCATGCGATTGCAAAAGTGTCCATCAACTTCTTACAGTCGGAATGCACTTTCTCACAGAGGCTCCGACACGGGTGAATCACATGAACTTGCTCCAGGCAGGCAGGGACAAAGGCTTTGCACAGAAATGTGTGGACGTCTGGCGAACAGTGAAGATTCATAAGCGGAAGAAAAGGCTAGGGGGAAGAAAAAGGCTTTGGTTAGTAGTTTTAAAAAGATAATTCAAGGCATCAAAACTGATTTTCATCACTACGGCTCACATTTGTTCCCCTGTATGTTTGAAAACACGAGAGAAATGACAGAAAATAGTGTTTGTTCAGCAGTTTTGAAAGAGCAAAACCCAGTGGCCCTGAGCAGTGAGAAGCACTTCTAGCCCAGCCCCTGTCCCAGGATCTTGGCCAATCTGTAACTATTCAAACCTAATTTTTTCTGTTTGACAGTATTAGAAATCTGAAAGGTATTGTGAAAGTCCACAATTTTTTTAAAAAATAGGACCTTAATGTTTTATCCTACATTCAGCAGCCAGCTTCTAAATAAGGGCCCTGAGATTTCAAAGGTGTGTCTGGCCCTGTAGTTGCTGTTAAATTACATTTCCAGTCCTAAGCGATACCTTGCACTTAATGTGTTCTCTCATTCTAGAGACGTTTGGGGTTTTTTGATTAATGAGGTCCAAATATCATTGTTCCTCATTTTTGAAACATGGCATTTCAAAACCTCAACATGACTGAGAATTCCTCTACCTGTACTACTGAGCACCAAGGAATGAATAACTGATGACTTGTATTTCATTTGTAGAATGACATTTAATGCAACTTTTTTCCCCCCCTTAAAAATAAAATTATTTACTTATTATTAATTAAATCCATTATTTACAGACAGAGACACTTTTAAGGAAAAAAACCAGCCTTCCTTCTCTACCTTTTAATCAATTTTATCACTAGGGAAAATTATTTTATCCGAAACACTACAGTGTGTAAAAATATTCAGACAAACCAGATGCACACCTGAGCGGGCTGCACGGCTGGAGCGGTGGAGCCAAGAGAAGGGAGCGGAGGTGCCGGGGGGCTCCCTACGCAGACCCTCACCTTAGCAAGAGCAGGCAGAAATAAAACTGAAGCAGCCAACCATGCACCAGTGACCTGTTAGTGACTACACGTGGATACTAGATCACAGATCAGCCAGGGCCACCAGGTGCCAGGCATCGCCAGTTCTTTTTACACAGGCTTTTTGACTAAATCCTTCTTGTGTTTCAGGAAAAAGGAATCTCCGTATCACCCAGAAATAGTCAAATTCATCCATCGTGAAAGCTGAAAAAGTATTTAACACACTTTGAAATCTGTTGATAAATAGGGACACCGCACAAAATTTTTGAAGGCAGCAGACTTTTTAGTAAGGTTTTTATTTAGGAAGAATTTTGTTTAGTTCTTTGCCATTAACAGCTGTCTCTCAAATATTCAACCAATGACTGGTAAAGGAAGGATTAACTTCTGAGCCCAGAATACCTTTTAAGTATCCCAAATACATATACACCTATATCCCAAAAGCAAATCTTGCCACTAAATATGTAGTTTAAAAGGAAAAACACTGATAAATAAATTTTCCCCTGCAAAAATGCTGTATCTACAAATCCTCATGGGACCTCAATAATAAACATAGGAATGTGTGGGGAGGGTGGGGGGGGAAGGGAGAAGATAAGGCAGAGTAGTAACAGTAAAATGCTTTATGAAAAACCAAAAAAATGTTGGCATCCCTCAGAGCACTGCGGCTGTGTGCTGCGTCTGCAGATGCCATTACAGCAGGCGCACAGAAGCCTGATCCCCCCTCTGGATGTCTGCTCTGGAGCTGCCTTCGCAGGAATCCAAGGCTTGAGTATTTTATGACAAGGAGAGAAGTATAATTCTGGTATAATATGCTCCAGTTCCATGAGTTGGATTATTTCCTAAACACTACGCAGCTTCAGATGAAAAAAATACTAAGGAGTTAACTCAAAATGAATTACATTTCCTTTGCACAATTATGATGCTGTTTTCTTTTTAATTAACATTTATTTGCTCCAATGTTTAATTTATGTTAGCTCTGTTCTTCCTGGCACTTAGTGTAAAATAAAGATAATAGCCTGGGTAATCATATACATCTCCTATAGAAACTGAGTTTACTTTTGAAATTAAGCCTTGTAGAGTTTATCTCAGTTGATAAAAAATAAAATTAGTTTTATACAGAAAGTTTTGAGGTACCAGTCAAGAACTTTTGTGGACTTAGGTAAAAGAGCAGTATTTTCTCTAGAAAGTTAAGAATTAAAAAAAAACCCACCCAATATTCTTATCTATGAAACCAACTTTAGATAAAAGGAATATTCTACTAGCTATTTTGATTAGCAGCTAACAATTTTAAAACAGCCTTTTCCAACATAGCTAGTAACACCACATTTCGTAAGTTTGCTCCCCTGATAGAGAAAATGAGTATAAAGAAAGCGATGTCTGGTGAAGACACCCTGGATGTAAAAACAACTTTATTGTTCTAACAGAATTTCTGTTACGTGAAAATACTTAAAAGCTAAAATATCACAAGAATCACTACACAGTAATACCGTATATCAGAGATAAGTAATGACAAGCAAAAATTAAATGCTTTCAAGAGTTTTACTACAGTATGTTGTTATTGGTTAAATACTGTTGTTTAAAGAACATATTTTGTTTAAGCGCAAAACTACCCCAACACAGATAAATGCAAACTGTAGGAAGGAAGCTATGCTCAGCCTCTAATGTAATCAGAGTAGAAGTCCAAGGACTTGGCTGAGGAGTAACTGTTCTCACAGTATTTATTTCAGCTTGCTAAAAATATTTACCTTTTAACACCTGGAAGCCCAAATTAAGAGCAGGATGTCTGGTGTTCTGAAAATACAAGCATCTTCCCAGTCGGCAAGGGGGGAAAACAAGACAACAAGCCAACAGCCCTCCCAGTTTCCAACAAGAATTGATTTAGGAAACTTTACAAGCAGCAGTTTATAACACCAGCCTTGTGTCAAAGAGACAACAACAGACCTCCTTTCTTCCTAGAACACACCTAATCCCTTTTTCAACCATTTATGCTTATACTGCTATAGTATTTTACAAAAAGTAAGTTATATTGCACAACCACACACTGCTGAGAAAATACTGCATTTTATTTGGTTATTTTAACTCCTGGTTTTGCAACCTAATTTGTGTTTTGACAGTTAATATGCCACTCTACTTTTTCCATGCCATTTTGCCATCCTGCTATCTTTTATGTATTATATGTATATTTCAGCATAATGTTTTACATTTTGATTTCTACTCCTTCCATAATATACTTTGCCTTCTATTTGCCTTGACTACATATTAATACTGACCTCCTATTTCCACAGAACTATGCAGAGTGATGACAAAGACTCTTTTCTGAGTGTCAGTAACTAACAAAGTACAGTGCACATGTAGTTGTAGGAATAGTGGGGGTTATCTTTCCCTTTATTCATTACTCTGCATTTACCATCCCTAAATGTCACCTACCATTTTATTGTCCAATTGCATCTATCACAAGATCTTTTGGCAACTCTTCAGCAATATTTTTTTTTTCTTAGCAAATTCACTATCCAACCCACTTCCAGGTCAACTTATGAGTTAGTTGTGTGTCGGAGGTTTCAGTACAGATGAGTACAGAGAACCACCCTAGCCATTTATTTGCTGTAGGACCAAATTACCAGCTAATTATTTCATACCGTACTTTGTGACAAAACATTTATTCCTCTTTTTCTTCCTGTTCTTTAGGTAGGCATTGGAAAAGCAAATTCCCCTTGGGTTACCTGCATAGTTTCTCAAAAAACATAGGTTATGATCAATTTCCAAAAAGGCTTTGGCATTAAGTCTACTATGCAGGCTGAATCACCCCTTTAAACAAAGTTATTGAGTCCATCAAAAAAACCTCACTTTAATGCAATGATTTCCCTCAACCGAAAAACTCTATAAAATGTAAAACTTCACCTCAAGCACACAAAAATAGGATTTATAAAATACAGACTTATTTTCAGAAACTGCCTACATTTACCATTTAAGAACAGCAAAAAAAAGTCATGAATTGAGCCTGGAACTCTGCTAACAATTATGTATCTTTAAATGTGGGCTTCACCTCCAGATAGCCAATTTGGAAATGTTTCAATATAGAAAATAATAGATCTGCATTTTCTGACAGACCATAAAAGCAAAATCTCACCGAACCCAAAGTATTCACTCCTGCTGCTGGGTAGTGTGTAAACAAAAAGCGTAAAAGAGAGATCACAAGCTCACCAAGAGTATGACTGGTCACTTCAAGGCTGTATTACCTGGATCATGGGTGTCCCAACCACCAACCCTGTTTTACCCCAGTGGTTAGCTGGGTAACCGGCACACACGCACATGTTCACGTCTTGAGCATCCCAGTCCAAGATTAAACCCGCAGATTCACCAAGCTGGAGAATCTAGAATCTGATACCATGTTCCTCTCCTCTTCGGGAAGGCCAGGATGTGCAGGTGGCACAAACACATGAAGAGACACTTGGCATATCTAGACTAGCAACCATTGCCCTGTCACATGAAGAACAGAGATGAAAACCTGCAGATTTGGTGGTGACAGCAGTGCTAAAAATGGAGTGAAACTAGGCTATTTTAAAACCAAGAATGGAGCTTCACAGAGCCAATACAAGTCCTAAAATATAAATTCTCATCTTCCTGCCAATGGGAAAAAGCTACCAGTTAACATGAGGCAATCTAGAACACACTAACAATCTACCAAGCAAACCTCCAACAAACTAATCACAACCACAAAGCCAAAGATGCAGCCTGTAACACCAGGAGAAGCACTGCCCCAAGGAATAGCAGTGAAGAACCAAGGGCTGTGAAACACAAACTTTCCCTCACGTTGTCAGTGCAGGGAACGAGAGGGGCACGAGCCCTGTGCAGAAACCTCCCAGTGAAAACGGTCTGAACTGAACCCCGCGAAGCAAACCAGTGAGAATACCCTCTGCACTGAACAAAACACCAACACCTTACTAAATCCTAGATTCTTCATGAAGTACGTCTATATTATATTTTATCCGGAGGCAAAAAGCCAGGCTATCCCAGAAATTCAGTTATGGTGTGGTCCTACAAACAGTCGCACAACTGAGACAAGTGAGAACAAATGGTGCAGAGCAGAGAATAGATGCCCAGGTGCAAACACGCTCTGAAACATGCTTTGCCAACAAGTAAATGGCAACCCAGAACTGTCTGTGAATCTCACGCTCAGCACGCTTCTCTGTACCGTGCTTAGCAGGCTTACAAGTCCAAGACACAACAGAAACAAGTTCGTTATTCCAGGCAGACAGTGCAGAGGCTCTGTCCTACCTCATTCCAGTTTTTACCCTAGAGAAAAGTATTAGCAGGGACGATCAGATGCCTGTAGGGTTGGGATGTACAATAACTACTAACTTACATCAAAACAAGTAAGTGAAAATATTTTCCTGTACTCCGCTGATTAATGTCACAGAAATATTTATATAATATGGAAAACAGTGGATCAAAACACCGAGGTCTTTGTTACAATCAGCTATGGTAAACCTTGATTGTAAGAGACAGGAAATATCTTGAATTGCTGAGATATACAGAGACCACAGCCTTTGTTCAGCCATGAGAGCCAGTTATTTAAGGCAGTAACAACCTGCTCTCCTGATCGCCGAGGTCTAGTTACCAACTTAAAACATTTAACTTAGTTAACACTGGGGTTAACTAAGGTAAGCAACAGGAGACACCAGCTATCTCACTGTTAAGCAACGGTACTGGTTTCACGATTTGATACGCATCTTGTGACCTAAAGCAACAACATTACGACCTTGTCACTTACACAACTGTGTGTTTCAATCGTGGAAGCAAACACTTAAATCTCAATTTCTACAATCCCACTACACTGCGTACCCCAGATGCCTTCCTGATATATTAAAGATACACACTGCTATTCACGGAACTACTTATCCGCTTTACAGGAAATAACACCTCACCTTAACAATTAATAAATAATGATTAATAATTTATAGCACCAGACTCAAACGCAACTAGTGTTGAGTAGGTATCATTACAGAATTAAAGTACAACCTCAAAACTAAACACAATACTTATCATGTATTTTTCATATGTGATACCTAGTCAATACAGTCACTGTCATCCATGGTGTATATAAATGGTCTCAAAAGAATAGGCAGTAATTACTCTTTATACTCACAGAGCTACACTAATAATTACTCTTCATGGTATCTTTAGCCACTTCTATAATGATAATCTGTTTCAATTAAAAACAGCGAAACAAGTATGGCACGGCTGATTTAATCCTACACTATTGTTTCAGTGGAGCTATTCTCAACTGGATGCGAACGACATTAGCATCATACCCAGAGATATTAATGCCTTCACACAATTCCCAGATGGGCTGGCAAGGGTGATAATTTGCTCATGGCCACAGTGAATCAGCTGCCAAGAAACTCTGACTCCTAATTCATGCACAATTAATTAAGTCACGATAAATAAATGTCCTAACACACGAAGCTAAATGAAGGATGAAATTTTCAAGTTTGATTAGATTCAAAGCAATGTTGAGAAAAGACGGGGTTCTTCCAATTGGCTGCTATATTGATGGATTTAGATCAAAGGCAAGTTAAAGATGCTTTTAAGTTGGTACGTAGGGATTTAGAAACTCAGGAGGTTAAGGCAGTTTAAATGTCAGCATCTTGTTGCTACATGTCTGGTAGAAGTTGCTACCTCAAGAGCAGAGCTGCAAACCAAAAATGTGGGTGCAGCTTAGGAACATTAGTGTCAACCATCCTTTAAACTGCCAATGAAGATGGTATGAAATAATTTGCTATTGATTTGGGNAAATATTCCATGTTACCACCTGAGCTTTGGGTAATAATCGACTATTGGTGCCAGCAGCAAGTATCAGTCCTAATCTGTATTTTCTAACCTCAGTCAAAATTATATGCATAACTCCTCCAAGATAAAAGTTTTTCAGGACTAAAATTAACTGATAGGAATAAAATATTTTAGATATGAATATGTATAAATTTAATATGCATCATTAGTGCATGTTAATTTGATATAGGTAAAAGAAAACCATTGAAAGCATATGAATCCTTTCCCTTATTAAAATAAGCTACTTTTAAACAAAATGGCATTACTATAGAATTAAGGCAAATACAACCACATTTAATTTGTCAAACATTTTGTAAATGTAATCAGTCTAGCATTTACAGATATAAGAATGAAATCTTTTGTCAGAGTAGAAATCAGGTTACTTCAGTAGTTTATAAGACTCAAATAGAAATAGTTCAATTTTCCTACTCAAGGACAATCTAGAGTTCAAGGATCTGAGGGGGAGGAACAAAAAAGAAAGAAAAGTGTAATAAAAAAAAAAAAGCAAGTGGACCAAACAATGCTGTTCTGCAATGGAAGATGTTTGCAAAGATATGAACTTTCATCTTTGTCCTTCAGCTGTGCAGCAAAGGCAATGCATGCAGTTTGACCTTCAAAGGCAACAAGAAGTTATTTCAGGGCTCTGAACAAAGCATGGGGACAGCTTCACTTTCCAGAGCCGACAAGCCGCGCTGTGACCCGCAGCCCGCTCTTCCCACAGCCATACAGGTGTGGGAGCTGCCCGCCCGGCAGCAGCTGAGGCATCGTAACTTAGAAAGCAAAGTCAGATGGCAGCTGCCCTTAAAAATGCTGTGCTGTGACCTGCAGCGGCCCAGGGACCGCACGGCCGGCAGCCAGATGCCCCTGCAGTGCAGACCCGGGGGGCCAGACCCTCGTCACCCACCTCAAGCTGAACTGGCCAGGCCTCAGTTCGGATCGCAGGCTGTGCAACTGCTAGTGAGCTGATCTACTCATCGTCTAAGCATTCAATATATTATACGTGTAAACTCTTCACCATCGCTCACCCCCACACCTCTACATGCACTATGCTTTAATACATACCCAGTTGTGAACCTTGATACTGGCTGTTCAAAGTTGACGGGACTGTTAATGAGAAATCCAAGGAGAGTAAGGACAAGGCACATGGGAGAAAGTTTTCAAAGGTCAGTAGGGCAGCAAGAGGCTCACTTATTTTAAAAAAAGCAAAACAAAAACCAAAAAAAACACTCTACCACCACAACTGGCCACTAAACTTGCCATTGCCAGTACACACAGACACATACACAGAAAGATAAAGCAGGCTATTCTGCTCTTTACTTCTATGAGCTCTGGACTGTTTTGCATTAACTAGCAACTACAGAATTTACTTCTGTAGTAAAACAACTCAGTTTCATGGTCTCCCTTTAAATATTTATTAAGCACAAAATAAAAATACATATATCCCTATATTTCTTAACTATAACAAGGTTAGAAGCAATATAAACAGGAATATTACACCTCACTAAGAAGTTATTCTGAAACAAAACTAAAGTACTAGTGTTCCAGTACTTTTCAAAATGGCTTATTAGCAAAATTCACTGCATTTTGTGGTACTAACCTAAATTACAGCTTGACTTAAATTGTAGATATTTCAACCCCTGCAATTTACAGTTCAAAACAAACATGAGAAAGTTTTCCCAAGCATTACAGAACTGAACTATTTATGCTAAGCTTTCAATTATATATGGTTTTATCTCCATGTATACTATACAGAGCATGAAAGACAGATAAATACAAGTTAACTGAAGGAAAATACACTGTGGGCCCTCAAACATTTAAAGTCTAGACAGAGCTTCATTGCATCTGGACTGTGGTAGCTGAAGTATCTCAAAATAATCTTAAATTCTTCACACATTTGCCATGTATTACAGCAGTAAATGGATTTATTACTGAACTTTTTGTGTAGAATACAATTTAGAAAATTACCAGTAATACTGTTGATAGACTGCCGGCTACCTATAGAAAAAACTCCTCATTTGAAGGGAATTCCAGCAGAAGTTGTTATTGCGCTGGTTCCAAAAAAAGTCAGACCAGACTCATGTTTCCCCTGCCCTTGTGAGTGTGGAGATGCAGTTCAGAGGAACAGCATCACCCAAGCTACCAGAGCAGTAACCCTGTACCACGCTTTCTTCCTTGCCTACATCACGCATAAACTAAATCAGGACAGCCTCAGTCATGACAGGATTGATCATCTCAAGCAAACTTCTGTTAGACATCTGTGACATCAAGTAAAGCCATCAAGAGCCAGATCCACAGAGGGGACTGGCTATTAAAACAGGAACTTGTGATGCCCAGCTTCCAGGTACTTCCCAAGGTCCTCAAAAGCAGTTTCCCCATCGGATGTCCACACAGAGAGACACCTGAGAAAGACATTCACAGAATTCAGGAAGCAGAGATAACATCACAGCTAGAAAAAAGTTCTCAAGAGCAGGAGGAATCAAATCACATCTGTCTCCAAAAGTTAGGCAGCTAAAGCCAAGCGTGAGGCAGGGTTTATGCAACAGGCGGCTACTCAGAACGCTCACGGATCCGTGTTCAGACACCTCCTTTGCCAGTCCATAAAATAAAAAGTTTAAGCAGTCTTAAAAAAAACCAAAAAAACTCAAAAGTGAGAGAGAGAAAATAAAGGAGCTTAAGTCAATAGCTTAGCAACTGGTATGCTCCTGGGAGAGAAACTGGGGATCCTGTTCCAATGACTACTTAAGTATTTTAAATAAGATGATACTGGATCAACAGAGAAAAGTGAGAGACATTTCTGTGCCAAAAGAGCCATGCAATCTGCAGTTAGAGATCTACCTGTCACTGCCAACTCGGCCTGGAAAGGACAACCAGTCCTCTTCCCCACAACATATTCAATTCCCTTTTTCTAAACCCAAGCCATGCTAAAACTAGGGGAATGCCAGAGCATTCGATGCCCCTTACCATCACAGATGGCAAGAAGCCAGTTCTGTGGATGCAAAGGCATCTGAACCAGCTCTGCACGGACCAGCACCAGCTCAGCCAAGTGCCATTTCCACATGGCTGCCCACCCAGGAACACCGTTATACACACGACAGCTTTGACTCAAAGCTGACCCTCTGAGACCTGAGATGCTCTGCAAGGAGCCACACTTGGCTGCATCAAGTGTTCCACTCTTCACAGATCTGGGCTAGCCATGCTGTTGGTTAGGCGGGGGCAGAGATATTGCATATAAATTGGAAAATCACCTTGCTTATGAAGTTAGTTCTCATGCTCACGGGCAATAATGAAGTGTCACACTCAGCTTCCCAAATCCAGCAAAACGAAAAGTAACCACATCTGTTGCTTTGCCCACGTTTCATAAAAATGAGACATAGCTTGCCTCACGGCCAGCCAAGCAGTGCATCAGTATCTCAAGGTATGACCAGCTAGAAACACTCAAATCAGAAGACAGAACTGCAGGTAGTGAGGTAGGTAAATGCAGCTTCATGGGCTTCACCTCAGTCAGACTTGTGCCTGCCTGCCTCACAAAGTGAATGGATTAGTGAAAATTTAAAGTAGTTAGTAATTGTAATAATTTTCATGCAGTACAGTATCAAATGCTTTCTTGAACTTCAAACAGACTGACTCAGTCCCTAGAAAATCTGCACAAGTTGCTTCTGTCATGCACACGTGTTGACAAGGAGGACGGGACCTTCTACACGGATTCTCAGTAAGGCAGGAGCACAGACCAACACAAGTCAGACGCAGCACTAGAAACGAATGACCTGAGAGTTCGAGCCACAAACCAGAGAAAGTTCAAAAGAACATTGGAAAACTTGATGGCAGCCTCAGTTTGTTTGCGTCTGGGAAGCTTTCACCACGTAGTCAACTTTCTACATACTTTGAATCCACCATCTACCATAACTTTTGATCCAGAGTAATTTTGTGTAATATCATTGCTTCTGGGAAGATCAGTATCCAAATAAAATGGAAAACCAGGCTTTCCACTTTAAACTCACTTCTACAGCTATCATCTCCACTACAGCTTGAAAACATAAAATTATAATTATTAATAATAATATTATTCTTCAGAGTAGATCATTACTGTAGCAGGAAAAGCAGTACTTAAGATTTTTTTAAAAGATATACATAAACACTTTTTTCAAAATATGTGATACTTCATTCCTAAGTATTTGTAGGGAATAGTTCTTATCTTCCACATATTTTTTTTGTAGCATTTTTGTTCAGTTATTTATATGAAGATAAAATGTCTAAAACAATTACAACCTGCGTGCTTACAGATTTTTGATATGTAGACATATGTATGCATCTTAATTAAGTTACTTTTCTTTATTAATTTTTATTTGCTCTTAATTTTGATTTATTCTGAGACACAGGCCAACCTGAGAGGCAAGAAAGCAAGAAAACCAACTTGCTTTTAAATAACATTTTCTAAAAAATCCGAATTCTAAAGAAGCAATGAGACAGCTGGTAAGGACAGAAGCTAATTCCTTTACTCTGTTACTTCATGATCACCTCTTCCTTCCCTCAAATGCATGATATCCACATATAAGAAAGGGCTCTCTTAACAAAGCTAGTGATGTTACTACAGGAGCTTCTTTCTGCTTGCACTGCCTTGTACAGTCTCTCCTCCATCCCTCCAAATCTCCACCCAAAGTCTTTAAACACCCTGACTGCTCCTGCTATTGAGAGCAAAGTAGAGACAGTTTCCGAACAGTTCATTGCCTGCTGTAGCACAGAAGTAACTTCTCTAGTAGCGTCTCATCACTACTTGATGGGACAACCCAGTGTGAGCTTTCACCCACCCCTCACAGGAGCCAGGTACAGCCCCAGCACCTCCATCACCCTGCAGAAATCTTCCCACGAGCAGCTGGGGGCTGTAGGGAGCTCACAAGCCCTGCTATTGTACTGCAACCTCACAGGCAGCCAAAGACTCAAGTTTGCTTTTTCTCTCCTTCACAGATGCCTCTGACCAAGAGGAGGATGCACCCACCTCCTTATCAGTGGAATATACAAGGGCACCTCTTCTTCCTGCCCCTTCCCCCAGCATCTCACTCCCAGACTGCTGGGGGCAAAAGGTGGTACGTGCCCTAGGGAGGTGACCCCTGCGGCACCTTGCAGCCGAGGTGGCACTGGGGAAGGCAGGCAAAGAAACAACACTGGGCAGGTAGTCACTGACAGGCCCACCAAGGACATGGAAAAGGACCAGAGCAGCTCTTGGCCCACACTGCTCATCCTGGTAAAGGATCAGGAGGCTTTAGACACGTGACAGGGGTGACAATTTCTGCAGGAGACCTTCCATTTCCCTCCAGAACTGCCAAATTATTGACTGTAGTGGCAACCAGTAGGGCAAATACAAAAAGGCCTATAAGAAGTCAGCCCAACCCCAGAGAGCCCTCCATCCTTATCAGTAACTCCTATTCACCCCCATCCACAGGCACCTAAGCACCCAAGGGAGGGTGGCAGGCAGCATGCTCGACACAGCAAGGAAACTCCCGGGATGCCTCCTGTTCTACCCAGTTCTGAATGCCTGCTATTAGCCAGTGTTTCCTTATCATTAGCCCACAGAGCTCATTTGGTTGGCCGTGGTGCCTTTCCCCTTCTTATCTTCCCTATTTCTCCTATTCTAAAAAAATAAATTTAAAAAAAAATATATAAATCAAGCCACTTTTTCTTCGACCCTTTCATCTTATGATCCGTGGGCCACATTAACCTTCAGCATCTAACAGTTTGTTTGTAGCTCCAGGGGTGCTCCCCAGAGAGATCCCCTACCCAGCTGGATTCTTAAACTTCGCTAAAAATGGTGTGCCTCCTACCTTCCTAGCAGGAGCGTTAGCACATGTGCAGTATGGAGCTGGGACACAGACTCCAGGTAACCAGGTATTGCTAGGCCATCATGAGGCTGGGTAGGTACAGCCAATCTCTGAAAAGCTGCTTTTAATTTTTGTATGCAGAACAAACGTGTGGAGAGTTTGGCCACTAAGTGCTCTGGGGCAGTAGTGACCGGGACTGAAGAAATTGGTTGTGCAGGCCCTCCGGGGAACACAGCATGGGCCAAACTGGGAAGGATGTGGTTATTCTCTGAAATATCTTGACCTATCAGAAGTTTAAGTGCAGAAAAGATGGATGATTCTTTTTCTTTCCCCAGAAAGTTCTCATCTGTTTCACTACAGGGATGAAAAGGAGCAGATACCTTTGGTAAGAGGACATCCTTTCTGTCCTGCAAAGACTGAGTCTCCAGGCCTGTTCCTTCTGTCTCTATATCATAGCAAGTTTCTCTCCCCTCATTTATAGTGGCTGCCTACACAGCTCTTGTGCTCCCCTGCACACCTCCCCTTAGCTAACAGCTAAGCAGAAAGCAAGTAAGTCTCCACTCATCTCCACGATGCAGCTCAGGAGGAGAGGGCAGACATATGCACCTTTTCCTCTGGCAAGCAAATTACTACTGTGATGCAGCAGACGCAGCTGAATTCAAAGAAAAGGTGAAAAGGTCCGAAAAGGCAACAGGAGACAAAGCAACCATGTCTGCCCCAAAGGGCTGGCAAAACAACAGGTAACAGAGTGAGAAAGAAGGTGGCGGCACGCTTTGTGGTGCAGACACTCCTACCCTCTCCTTTGGAACGGGGCAGAACTAAAAAGCTGACAGAATAGCAGTTTTAGAAATTGTCATATTTAATCATTGCATTGTCACACCAGAAAAGACAGCACTGACATTTGACTACGTCCCCTATCCCATGCACTCCCTTCCTGGACCATTTGCTGGAAGTATCTTCATGTTGAATTAATTGTAAACTTATATTTGGTGAAAGCAAATTAAGCTATTACATTAGAAATCTTAACCCACAGAGCTTCAGTATTAAGCTTTTGAAGGTACTTCTTAATCCACTTCAAACTGGTTTTGTTAGTTGAAACGGACCCTAGTTCTCACACAATTCCTCCCGCTGCCGCAGCCAGCTGCACGAACACACAGACACACACACACACACACATTCTGGCACATGGTCACAAACTCAGAACTGAACGGAAAACTCTCTACTGAATCGTTTTTCCAGCCTCTGAGGTACTTTATTGTTCCCTGTGGGACATTTTCCAGTGTTTTGTATAGACTGCTTTAAAAAGTCACTGGCAAGCCTTTTGTCTTTGTACTTCTACAGACCTGTAGATCCTACCCAGGTCAGGAAGTCTTAAGGGCTTGTCTACAGTAGACACATTCCAGAACTGCAGCAGAACAGATTAAGAGATATGAGCAAAAAGTTACGACACAGTAATAGTCTCTGCCTCGCTGGAATAACGCCTTAATAATAATAAGGCATTATGTTGACCACCTATTCCAAGAGAGTTAAAGTAGGGATTACTTTGGAATTTGCAGTGATTTGGTTTGGAGGATGACCACGAGGGGGGGTTACGCCTATTTAAGTGTAGCTGTAATGAACCAGCTGCTCTGCCACGCCACTAGACATACCCTAGATCGTCAGCCTCCCAACCTGAGCTACTAGTAACACGAGCAGTGTTACTGCTACACTGCTTTGAGATATGCATACTGTAAGCATCTGCAAATAATTAGATTCCACTGTCATCCAGCTATTTAGCTAATACACAAAACCCCAAAACTTCACACCACAGTCATGTGGTTTTACTTTCCAAAAATCCCCATTTGTTGTATAAACAAGACTAATCCAAATATAAAGCAAAAATCAAGTAGCTTAAACTCAATCCAAGTCAAAAGCTTAGAATAAAATTAAAAAAAAAAGGGGGGGGCGAATGGAGGGAGCAACTGGAAATTATGAATTTTCTACTGCAGAAAATAAGATCCCAGAGGGACTATCATCACTAGCCAGAACACCCATAACAGAGGCCACAAGATTGAGTTAGTCCTTTTTTCCTGCTCTAATCAGTTCATTATACTGACTTATAGTACATCATTTTGAAGAGCTGATACATGACACTGGTGCTCCAGCTGATTTCCTGGCAGACAATCACCACCTGAGACAGTGGGTCCATATGATCCTCAACTAGAGGATTACTATGAAGACACCATGCCAGAAATGCTAACTTAACACCCTTCCAGAAAGTACAGATAGCGTAAAGAAGTCTTAGTGCTCCAGCAGATGGAAAGCACAGCTCTTCTGGCTGTAAGACTCGCCACAGCAGAACACACCTGTAGGGCCTGGAGAGTGGGATCTAGGAGAGAGTTACCATTGTTTTGGAGAGCAAACTTCACCTTCAGGAGACACTTGGCCCCTTGACAATGCTTTCTGGGAGTAAACACTCCAAATAAGTAATGGGAAGAAGTTTCCAGAGGGGACAGTAGCAGAAGAAAACAGGACTAGCATCAAGGTAATTTCTGCACAAAATACTTTGGCTTCTTGAAGAATTCTCTACCATCTTCTCTGGGACTGCACGATTAAGCAGCTTGCTGACAGTCAGTTAAGATAAAGTGAGGAAAATATTACAAGCCTGAATCTCAAACCCAGTGTTTACATCCTAAAACCATGCCCAGTCTGGAGAACAGGCTGTGGGGAGGGGAGAGGGAAGAGAGAAGTAGAATTAAAGCCTTTAAGCATTCCTACTAAGGATCAAAAGAAAGAAGTTTTAACCAACACACTATTAAAATTCTTTCTTTGGTATGAACGAAGTTTGGATTACCAGTTACAGAAAAATGGAAGCTCTTAAAACCACAGAAGTCTCCTCCACCTCCCAATCCACTGGCTCTTTATGGCTGCAAAGTGAAATTAAACAATATTCCAGAAGTCAGTAGCTCCTCCTCCTCTGCTGTAACACCAAGTCCTCTGAAAAACAGAACACTCTGCCAATCCTGAGAAGGTTCCCGTCACAGGCAACCATGGACAAACTAACTATACTGGTGCCATTGCCAAATACCGTGTAGAATCACACCAAAATGTGTTAAGTGACATTGGTATGCAGTGGTCTCCCTCAAAGAAAAGGCCCAGCAATTAACTGCCCTAAGCTTACCATATTAATTCCAATCAACCTGCTAACAACAGATTCAACGCAAGCTACACACGGAATGGAGGGAAGCTTCCTTACCCTTTCACCAGTAAGGCAGGTGTCTTAAAGATTCAATTTGACCAAGCAGTCAATCAGCACTGCTGAATCACAAATAAAGGCAGACAGATTGGCCCACATACACATTAGGCAGCTTAGAAATGTCTGCACAACACTAGAGTAGTGAGGTATAACAAATTAGAGGCCAGACAGTGTCAATGACAGGACACTAGGAAGCAAATGAAATAGGGTAGGGAAATCAAATCCTAATAGAAACAGCTCGACTTAGCAACCCAATCAGCGGGCTGAGCATTGATCAACCACTCCAACAGTCAGAGGTGGTTGTAAGGGAGACAGGACGGAAAAAGAAAGCAAAAACCCAAAACTTCTCACTACCACACAGTTTTTATGAAGTAGCTATATGAGAACAGGTAAACCATGAACCCTTTCCAGAAGGACCTTCCTCCACACTGCAGGCATGCACTAGGCACAAGTTCCTGACAGTTCAGAAAACTCAGTCACGGCAAACTGAAAAAATGGCTCTGTGGTCTCTCTGTTGTAACAGCAGCATGACTGGAAGGCACGAATACCAACAAAAGCTGGCTCAACAGCTGTAGTTAAGACACACCAAGAACCAGCAGTATACCTGACAAGATAAAGTGGCAGACGTTGTAGAAAGCATTCCTGACAAATGATGACAGGAGAAGACACTGCACAGAGACTGCAAGTGAAGCCTATGGCCTGCCTTCCAATTAAAAGCCCGCAATTTATCTGAGAATTGCAGATTAATTCAGCTGAATTCAGTTGCTGGAATACAGACGTCTTAACACTTGGTACCAGAATTTCCCACATATCTGCACTGGGCTGGCAAACGTGACACGAGACCAAAGCCTGCAGCCTGCCAGGCTGGCAGCTGGAGGCCAAGCAGGGAATCCTGACTATCCCAAACAACACTAAAAAAAATGTCTTGGCAACTGAGCCAAGCTCCTCCCCCAAGCTCAGTAAAGAATATGCAAATAAGATTTTAGTAATAGTAGTGACCTTTAATACCACCTATATGTTTAGGTTTTTTTAAACCAAAAACTTCTTAATTTTCAACTCACTTCTGTTTCGCACTCTGCACAGCACAAGCTGGTAAGCTTTTCAAGACCTCTGTTAAGGTGTTCCCCCTCCTCTTACCACTGAAAAAGCTATTACTAAAACAGGTTTAAAACTTGTTTTACAAGCCTCTTACCCAGAGAGGCTCTCACCCTTTAGAGCTATTGCTATCGGCAAAGCCTTTCCACAAGGTGGCATATTCCCAAGGGAGCCATATGTTACAGACAGTTCAGGTAAGAAAAATGTTTGTTTTCAGTTAAAAAAGAAAAAAGAGGCATGTTGCTCTTTCAGTCTGAAGTTTCAGCATCCAGTGAGAAGACAACAGAATGCAAAAGCCACAATGGAGAATGTTTAGGTAACTCTCCTTAGTAGACATAAGCTAAGGGAGGAACAAAAAGCAACTTCTACACATTGTTTTTGCACTACCCAAGTTCAGGCGGACCAGCATATCATACACTACATCCCCAGAGAACTTCAATAACTGCTCTGTGTAACAGTGAGATACCTGGGCTGTATGTGATCAGCTCTGCCACAGAGCTCTGAATAGTCACGTTGCTGTGCTACACCCGTTCCTCTTCCACTTCTAATACAGGATCCAAGGCAGGGGGAGAGGAAGGGGAAGGTGTCTGTAACTCCCTTACACAGTGCTTACACAACCAAATGGCTCTAGTGCACTCCAAAAAAGATTTAAAAGAAACACCTAGCCACTAAACATTATCTGCCTTGTCATTCAGTGCAACAGATACAACAAACCATTCATCAATGACAAAAAAGGTTGTTTCAAAGCGTTTATATTTACATACTACAGTAGGGGTGGGAGAACTTACCTCCATTTGGAGAGCAGCTGTGTCCTGGTCATAGTGTCCCATGATGTTTGGGAAAAAAGTCATATTGTAAGGCATTCCTGAACATCTGGAAATAGTAATTGGCTCACAGGTGAATAAACTGTGCCCTCCCACCAGAGTCAGAAGCAAACTGCAAGTGGCAGAGAATGCAAGTACTCCCATTTTGTCAGGATCTCCAACTTCAGCACATGGCTCTGTTCAGCGGTCAGACACACCGCCTTTGCACCAGGGCGAAAACGCTCATCTTCCTCTGCTGGCTCCAGCGCAGGGGGAGGACACGGGCAGCGATCAGACTCCCTGCCGCTCCTTCAGGCATCTCCCCATCTTGGCTGACCGCAACCGCACTAAACCCCTTCCTCCTCGGGCCCGTACGCTGCAGGAGCGGGAAAAGCAATTAACAGCAGGAACCTCCCGACCCGCCACCCCCCGCCCCAAGGCCGAACTCGGCCTCCTCACAGGCCCGCAGGAGACAGGGCAGCGCCGGCCGGGACCGCACCGCACCCCCCGTACCCCGCTCCGCCG